>CM059211.1:7441038-7491038 GCA_030347435.1 Clarias fuscus | reverse complement strand
CGTCCGTCCGTACATGAGACACAAACGTCCAGCTGTTACAGGATTATCTTACAGCTGGACGTGCAGGAGTAGGAAATGATATTTATAAATTATACTCATGTACAAGCTGATATAATTGCTGAGCTGGCTCCAGGACGCTGATGAATTCAGCCCGAGCGACGCTGTGAGGTCCTGACCGCTCCTCCAGGCTCACTTTGGTCTCGATAATTTCCACCACAAGACACAAACTGAAGCGAATCAGTAGCGCGACCGGGACTTTATTTCCTTTCTTTCTGATTATGTGTCTCTCTCTCTCTCTCTCGCTCTCTCTTTCTTTCTGACAAATAAGTGAATCTTCAAACTGTACCAAGTTTAATCTCACACTGCCTCGAGCAAATTGTGTGTGTGTGTGTGTGTGTGTGTGTGTGTGTGTGTCACAAGAGGAAATGCCACCAGCTAGCGAAAGCAGGTTGAGTACTGTGTGTAACTCATCCCTTTTTAATTTCCTGACTGCAGCGTATCCGTGTCCGTGTGTGTGTGTGTGTGTGTGTGTGCCTTTAACACACTTCAGCTCTTCAATACTATACTCGGTGCACTCCAATCCAGTCTCTAACTTTGTCTAAACTCTAAAGGAATCTCTAATCTTTTCAGCAGAATTATATAATAATATATAGTGCAGTATGTAGGGCAGTGCGCGCGCACACACACACACACACACACACACACACACACACACACACACACACACACACACACAAGATTAAACAGTTATTAGTACAGTCTGCAGCTGAGGCCTGAGTTTAATAACAGTATTTTTTAAAAACACATCAGGAGGTTTATCAGTTTATCAGTCTAACTCAACACTGTGTATCTGTGTGTGTGTGTGTGTGTGTGTGTGTGTGTGTGAGTGTGAGATGGAAGTAATGTACATGGGCAGTACTAGAGTCACACTGCATTATGAGTGGTATTACAGTCCACCACTCGGTAAGTGAAATTTCTCCAGTGAGGACACACAGACCGGTGGAAGTTCAAACACCCTTCTGTCCCCGTTCCCTGTGTCTCTCTCCCTCTCGCTTTCTCTGTCCCCCTCTTTCTGTCTCTTTCTTTCTGTCCCCCTTCCCTGTCTCTCTCTCTCTCTCTCTCTCTCTCTCGCTTTCTCCGCCCCCCTCTTTCTCTGTCCCCCTTCTCTGTGTCTCTCTCTCTCGCTTTCTCTGTCTCTCTCTTTCTGTCCCCCTTCCCTGGGTCCATGTCTCTCTCATTCTTTCTCGCTTTCTCTGTCCCTCTCTTTCGGTCTCACTCTCTGTCTCTCTTTCTAACACACACACACACACACACTGCTTTTTATTACAGTACTTCACTATTTTCCTTATTCTTTCTCTTTTATTTTCCCCTCTATTCATTGCTTTCTGTCTAAATCACACTGTTTATTTATTTTCTCTTACTCTATTTTTTTCCTCTCTATAATTCTCTCTCTCTCTCTACTTTCACTGCTTTTTATTTTTCTCCTTCTAGTTATTATTTCTTATCTGCTTATATAACATTACTTATTTTCTTTTTTTATATATTTATTTATTTGCTCTCATTCCTATTCCATTTCTTCTTTTTCTCCCCCTCTGTCTAGTTCTGCCTTTCTATCCCATTATTCTCTTTCTCCTTCTCTTCCACCTGTGTTCTCTCTCTTATTTTTTACAATTTCTTTCTTCACTCTTTCTTTATAATTGACTTAGATTATTCATTTAAACCCTTTATATATATATATACTGTGTATAACCGGCACTTTTTAATCCACTCTATTTACAATATACAGTGTATTTAAAACCAGATTAGACATTTTGCAAGAATGCGACAAAGATGAACATAAAATCTGCAAACAATGGCATGACATAAATAAAGTCTGTGTGTGTGTGTGTGTGTGTGTGTGTAAACACAGTAAGCCTACTCTATTCGTCTCTCTGTTCATATGTTCCTCACCCCTGATCTCCTCAAACCTTTACAATATTCACATGTCTAAGATCTCTTAGTGTTTTAATGTAAACACACACACACACACACACATACAGCTATAGAATCCCCGCTCAGGCTCTTCTATAAGCTGAGAGAGAAACGTATGTTCTGCGAACCTGTGAAAATCCACTTCTGTGGTAAAGGAAATCTGTTCTCGTTCTCGGGAGTGTGTGTGCCACTGAAACAGTGTGGCTCAGACGCCGAGTCGCTTTCACAACAAAACACACCGAAAAGCGGCGCTTCCTCCGCACGCACAAAGCAATCTGTCAGGAACCAGCATCCCACGCAGCAGCAAAACAGTAATTAAGACTAAAAAGGATAATCAGGATGTAATGCATCCGCTCTGGACTGGGGGAAAGACGCCGCGCGTGAGTGACGTGGGTCTGACAGGACGCCGGGGGGCTTTTCATCAGAACCCCAAAAAATCAAACAAGGGGTGGAGAGAAAAACAAACAAACAACAACAACCACGACAAAAAGTTTTGATCTTTACTTAATACAAGAGAACGATCATGAGCAAAGGACGGAGCGAGAGGAGAGGAACCATCGCTCGCTCTTCATCACACGTCAGGAGAAATATCGGGAAGGAGGGAAAATCGAACGAATCAAAACAAAGAGCTTAAAGCTTACTGAGCGGGTGTGTGATAAACACACCGACGCTGATCAGATATCTGTCCGTCTGCACGTCAAACACCTCGGCAGGGAACGAGCGAGTCGACGTGTCTGACACAACACCAGGCTTCATTTATCCAAGTAGTGTTCAAGTCTAAAATCATATTCTTCTCCAGTGCTGCGAGATAAGAGACTCATTAAAGGTGCAACATGATCACCTTTAAAAAAAAAAAAAAAAACTTTTAAATCAATTTTATATATATCAGATTATAAACATTATTTAGAATAAGTGGTTAGTTTAGGGGTGGGGATTGGGGCGGAGCTAACATTGATACTTTTTCTTACACTTACCTATGATAATTAAATTCCTTGCGCTTGAAAAAAACTAAAGTTTTAATGAGATTTTTTTGTAAAAAAAAAAAAAAAATATATATATATATATATATATATATATATATATATATATATACACACACACACAGTATATAAATATGTTATAATTTGTAAAATTATAATTAAAAAAACATCACAATTCAACAAAAGACAGCAGCTTCCATTGAAATAAATATTCTAACAATTTGGACATTTTGGAAATTAGTTTTATGATTCACAGTCTCAATATCATTTATAATCAGTGTTTAGGTTAGAGGCGGGGTTTGGGGTGGAGCTGGTATTCTGTCTTACATTTTCCTACATTAATTAATTTCCTTACACTTAAAAAAAAAAAAAAAAAACCTCTACCTCTAATTATTTATACCAATTTTTCATGTGAAGTTTAAAGTTATTTTTTTAAATAAACAAAACAAACAAACAAAAAAAAATTAAAATGAAGTTGTATGATTTTTAAAAAATACTTTTTAAAATAATAAATAATAACATTTAAATAAACAGACAGCACATTTAAATGTATATTTTTACAAACAAATTCAAATCTCAGAAATAAATTTTATTAATCACAGTTAAATCATGATTTTAATTTCTTTGTGTTTGGGGTAAGGGTCGTAATTCGTGGCTTTCTTTAAATATAATTATCAATATAAAATATTATTATATAAAATTAATATCAATATTATTTTTTAATAATAGAATTAAAACATGACAGAATATTACACTATGGATAAGACAATACAATAACAAGCATAATTACAACAGGTGATAACAATTTGGAAAATGAAGTTTATAAGTCACAGTTGAAAGCTTAGCTATAATCAGTGTTTAGGTTATGGGCGGAGTTTGGGTTGAAGCTGGCTTTTGCTTTTCAGTCCAAATTTTTCATGAGATTAACTAGAGCATAAACAGCCGCGTAGTTAACTAGCTCCAAGTCTTTTTTTCTTTGCTAGAGTTGTTAAGAGTTGTGTTGCCTTCTCATAACTTCTTTTTTTTTGCACATTACAAATGCCACTTTTAATTCACACTTCCTCCTGCAGCACCTGCAGTGAGTAACACTCCATTTCTTTCCATTCTCCTGCACATGGTGATGCTAAGCTACCTAGCTAACTGATGTAAAATAATTAGCAAATCAGAACATTTGCTAATAGGTTAGGGCTCTCCGCGGACGACTAGCTGGCTAACCCCATGTAGCATAGATCTGTCAGAAAATATAAACAGGAAGTGAATTTCCAACATGGTTTAATTTTATAAAACAAACTGTGCTAATGTGGAGCGCTAATCGTGTATGCTAATGCTAAATAGCTGCAAGCAGGGCAAGAAATCCAAGAAGGAGAAATCTTTTCTGTTCCCTGTGATGTAATAACATTTTACTTACTAACTTGTTAGTGAGTTAGAATAAGAAATCTTGTATCTCTTTCACACACACACACACACACGCTCACACAGAGACACGTAAAGTCATCGTCTGAGGGAGACTTTGAAGTCTTCACTTTGCGGTGGGAAAGTCTCTCGAAGACGGGTGCCATTTCTTTTAAGCAACGGGAAGGGAGTTGCTTTGAAAGCAGGGAGGATAGATAGACGGGCGTTTCTTCAAAGCGGAACTTCAAAGCGCGACCGCACGCTGTGAGCTCTAAATTATTCACGTCGCGCAACATGGTGGAATCCGGGCGAGTTAATTACGGGCCGAGATCAATGCGGCCATCTCGGAGCGCGGGGTTCCTCAACGTCGCCATAAATCTCAATAACAAATCCCAGCGCTCGCCATCGATTAGCCCATCGAACGACAGATCAGCCGGATGACTGAGGGATGGAGGGATGGACTGAGAGAGAACTCGAGAGACAGAAAGAGAGACGGAGAGACGGAGAGATGGACGCAGGAGGAAGGATTTGGAGCTTGTCTTAGTTCGTGCTAACAAAGACGGATTCGCAGCAGGAAGCTTGCTGAGATAGCGGAATGAGCAATCAGAGCAAAAACATGACCTTCACTTCAATCCAAGGCTCTTCAAGGAGTCTACACACACACACACACACACACACACACACACACACACACACACACACACACACACACACACAAACTGTATGGATGTATATTCTCCCCTGAAGGAATTTTGAAATGTATTTTTACACCCCAGCACACAAGAAGCTGTTGATTAATTCCCTAGAACAGCGGCTCGGCCCGTAGCGCAGGTCCGCCTTAATCCGCCTGCTCTGATACGTTATGGTTTCTATAGCCACAGCTCAATCACTGGGATGTTTAAGGGTATAAGGTGGTATATATATTTTTATAGTGGATACGGTGATATTTTCTTAACGTGAGGAGACAGTTATGAATGGAAGGAGTCTCCAGTGTCAGTCAGATATAAAACTGGAATTTCCGTGGAATTTTCCGCAAAAACATGAAAATTTCCGTGATGATGCGTCCGGCGTACACGGCGATGTGGACGAGATGTTACCATGGAAACCATGAAGTATCACAGTGTTACGACCGATCCGAATCCGGACGTGGATTTTAAACAGCTATTTGCAGATAGCTAAAAAGTTGCGTTTCTTACTGCTTGTTTGTTTAAGCTCCGCCCCTTTATCGCTGCTTTACGGGAGGAAAACAGCGCTGCGTCTAATCTGCGTTTTTCTTCTACTTAAACAGAAATGTAAACGTTCCTTCAGCGATTTTCCCCCTGTGTGTGTGTGTGTGCGCAGATCTGATTATGAATGAGTGGAGTGTATTTTTGTGTGTATACGTGCATGTGTGTGTGTGTGTGTGTGTGTGCGTGTATTTTTTGTGAGCATGAGATGATGTATGGCTTCTTTCACGCCTCACATCAGTTCCATCAGATTATTGTGGCGAATTATAAAGAGCTCCTTAGGTGAGTGTGTGGATTTCACTGATACGCTGTCATAAATCTTACACCAGTGTGTGTGTGCGTGCGTGTGTGTGTGTGTAGCGGTCATTGAATATTATACCAAAATCAATGTAATTTAATCTCCCACTGTCTCTGCTGAGTTTTATATCATAAATATTTCATGTGGACGATTACTCTCTCTCGCGCTCTGTCCCTCACCAGGAGGAGGCGACAATCTTTCTTTCTTTCTTTCTTTCTTTCTCACACTCCTCTGCCCCTCTCCTCCTCTATCTTTCTTTTATTGACTTTACTTTACACAAAACTCTCTCTCTCGCTCTCTGTGGGCAGTGAACGTGAAATGGTTGTGCTCTGACCGGAGCTGATAAGGGGAGATGAAAGAAAGCAGAAGGTGAGAAGGAAAGTGTGTGTGTGTGTGTGTGTGTATGTGAGAGAGAGAGAGAGAGAGACGATACAGTGCAGGTGAGACCTAAAGGCAGCGATGATTTATATCAGAGAGTGTTACACACTCCACCCTGTCTCAATGAGATCTGAGAAAATGCATATCTCACACACACACACACACACACACACACACACACACACACACACACACACACACACACACACACACACACACACAGGCGTCTACTGTGTGACAGAGATAAATAAATGTGTGTGTGTGTGTGTGTGTAATGGGAGAGGAGGAGTGTGTGAGGTCAGTGCGAGTCTGGTTTCGGCTCTCTCCCGAAGACAGAGACAGAGAGACGGAGCATGTCCTTTCTAATTCCTTGTCTTCTTATACGCTCATCTGCATAATAATTTGCATAAGAATCAGATGGGTAGGAGCGACATTAATTAGTTCACCGGTGCACACCGTCACTAAGTGTGTGTCTGTGTGGTATAAACGGTGGAGATGAGTCCGTGCGCGTCTATTACCTGTCACTCATCCACTCTTAGTCTATACTTCACCTGTATTTGTTTGTTTTAAGGACACGTCAACACTTTTTATCCGTTTATTATTGTATTTAACATTAAGGAACTTCTGTGAAGCTGATTCCTATTTTCACTTGTGTTAGAGCACCTGACACACCCTTCCCCACCGCTACATTTTTTTTCTCTCTCTTTATGTTAATAAAAGAAACCAAAATGACAATAATAATAATAATAATAATAATAATAATAATAATAATGCAAAGTGTCATGTTACTAAAAAAGCACCAAAAGCAAAGACGTCTCTGAATGTATCCTGTATCCGTCTGATTGTGTATCCAGAGTTTGGGAATTGGATGGGAATCGACCCTGGACCTTCTGTACAGCATGTTAGAAGTCAAGTCAAGTCAAATTTATTTATAGCACATTTAAAACCAACCGAAGTTCTGTTCAATGACAGGAATAAAACAACCAGAATTAAACAGCGTAAAATGAAAGCAAATAAAATGTCATTTTTTACAGTATGTACAAAGTAAATAAAAAACAGTTAGTGACGGTTACTAAAAACAATCATCAAATGAAATCATGCGTGAATAGTTTCATTTAATAAATGATCAATTCAACTTAACTAAAAAGTAAAAGAAAAAAGTAAAAGAAAAAAGAATAAAAGGGGATCAAACGTCTCAGCCAGGTGTGTACAGTACCACTAAGCCAGCAATACCCAAACGATACCTGATACAATATTAAATGATAGGATACACATTGCTAAGCGATACCTAATATAATGTAATATTAAACTACTAAATTATATAAAGTACAATACCAAATTTTATACGATATTTAATTACATACGATACCAAAAGAATTATGATACTAAACAATATACAGTACAAGACCGAACTATGTACAGTAAGATCTTAAATGATAAACGATATTAAATCATACACAATACTAAATGATATACGATACCAAACGATATACGGTACGGTCCAATTTAAAATGATATATAATGAGAAATATAGAAACAAACTATAAATGATACGATATGTTAAAATATCAAATACAATATGATACAATCAAACGCCAAATGATCCTGTGTAAGACGCGATGTTAAATAATATATGATAAAACAACGGTTTTAAACGATAAACGTCAGGATTCCAACTGATATACTATACAATACAATATTAAATGATATAAGAGTATTAAATGATGTATAATCGAATACCAAACGAAATACGACGTGATGCCACGATTTCTCACATCAGTTTAATGATATTAAATATTTGTAATATTTGTAATATTTGTAATATTTTTAATACCACTTTCCTGTCTTTTTTTTTTTTTCAACAATATTCCACTTCTGCTCATTGCCTTGTAAATCGCACTCGTAAACGCACTGATCCGAAATGTACGAACAGAATCTGATCCACGTTCCCAAAACCTCTCTTTATAAACCTCAGCGCTGTACCTCCTGTCAGAATCACGGCCGTGCAGGTCGACAGCTCGGTTTAGTCAGTTTGACCTCTGTTTGTTTATCGATTATCCGTCTCTCCTGTCCTGCTCCGCTCCCGTCTGTTTCGCTCGTCTATCATTTTCTGAATCGCCGCCTCCGTCACTTTGTTTATTCTGGTGCTGGGTTTTTTTTTTCTCGTTTTTTTCCCGTTTTTTTTTTAATCCTGAACCTCCTCTTCGCTCTCGTCTGTGTCCGTCTGTCTGCCATCAGGACTGTTTTTAGGTCCATGTTTATGTCTTTTGGTTTTCTACATCCTGGAAAAAAAAAGTCTGGCTGGAATCCGGACGTCCTGCTAATGTCTGGGACGTTTTATATATATATATATATAAGTTGTGCCGTGTCTTTTTAAATAACTCACAAACTTTAAAGGGGGGGAGAAAAAAAAAAGAAGCTTGTCATCAGATTCTGGCAGACGTGTGGTCATCCTCGCTCTGGGTTTTTACGATGAAATGAGATTATTGTTTTTAGAGATAAAGGGAGCTCAGCAATATGAAGGGAAGAAACAATTTAAACTGTGAAAACTGCTGTGTGAGTCCCTTGCGTACGTTTACAAGAAGAAAAAAAAAAAAAAGCAAGAAAAGCTTTCACTCATCCCGAGGTGGTAATTATCCAGATATCATCCGGCAACTTTTACACCTCAGACTAAGAGGAAAAACTTTAAAGCTCACTTTCTGCAATGTTAGACAGACGTATTGCGAGGTTCAAGTCTACAGAAGAAGGAGGAGATGGAGAAGAAGAAAAAGAAGAAAATCTTTACACCAAAACCAAAAAAATGACCCTGAGAAAAATAAATCATCACCAGCTTCAGATGAACTCTTCTCATTTTTTTTCCGTCACTCAAAATTCGAGAGAAGTGTGAAACTACAACACGGCTGAGAAAAAGATCAAATATGTAGCGATGCTTTTAATAAGATGTCTTTTTTTTTGCACAGTTTAGATAATAAGATTAAAACAACAAAAAGAATTCTGAGATATAACACATTATTCAGTGACGTTTTTGTAAACGAGTAAAAACATCAAACATCTTTATTACACTATCAAAATTTTTGCAAAAAAAATGTGTTATTTATCGCTGTGATTTAGTCTGATTGAAAAATAAAAATAGAAAGAATGTGAATTTACGCTACTTCCTGGCCTCATCCGTGTCAGGTTTTCAATGTGTCCATCACATTATCACTAATTTCCTATCACATGCTCACCAGGTCCAACGAGATCAAACCAAACTGCTACTACGTCCGAGTTCTCTCACCGAACAAGCCTGAAGAGGGCGCTGTGAGAACTGCATGGACGTAGCAGCAACGCCGTGACGTCCCGATGACAACTCGGTCAGAGTTAGACCACCGTGCGATCCTTCCCATCCGCGCCACGCTTGTAGTACATCAGTGAGGTCCGTGTTATGTTAGTAACGTCATGCACAGGTCGATGCTTCGTTACTGCGTCCTTATTAAGTTTTTTTTCCATGTCTAGCTTCGATCATGTTCTCATCAGGCCAAAAAAAAAAAAAAAAAAAAGTGAGACAACACCACATCCTTAACAGTTTCTATTGCTGTTGTTGCACAAGTTCTTACTCCGTACGCTCAATGTGACGTGGCCTTATACTGACAAAGTGAAAAAAAAAACAACAAAAAAAACATATATATATATATAAAGCACTTCTTCATGCTCGGCTGTGAACACACATCTGAGCCTCGCTCTCCTGAGAGCCTATATTTAGGGCAGTGATGGGGAATGGAGAAAGGTTTAGAGGAAGAGAAGAAGAAGGTGTCTAAAGGTCATAGGTCACAAACGGTGTCACGGGTTGGCGAGATGAAAGCGGCGCTGAATTCTTCTGGGATCGAAAAAAAGAGGACGAGGAAAGAGCTCGGGAGCTGAAGCGGCTAAAGTGCTGAAGAAAACGCAATAAACCTGCTGGCCTTTTAAACACACACACACACACACACACACACCCATGTACACACATGCACACGCACACATACACACGTCACAGTGATGCTGACTGTGTTCTGTATTTAATATATACGTGTCTGTGGGAAAAAAGTGGCGTTTTGTTCTTCTTACACTACAACAGGTAATAACCGCGCATGTTTTATATCGATCTGGTGGTTGCTTACAAACACTCACACTGGAGACTCCTTTCCGTACAGTAAAGGCGTCCTTACTATTTCTTCCACGGTGTGTCCTTGTGAACGAGCTGTTACTATGGAAACGAAAGTGCACTCTCAAAGCCGCTGGAATAGAAAATTCATCGACAGCAGTCACAGTACAGGACGCGGCCGCTCGTGTCCTTACCGTTCTGGACGTCCAGCACGTGGTGTTTGTCCAGCGTCCAACCGCCCATGTTGGAGGCGTCGAGTTCGTATCCCTGGAGGACGGCCGTCCTCTTCTCCCACAGGATCAGGTCCAGACATGACTCGTACTCGAACCCCACCGACACTAAACACACAGAAGGAAGATGCTCAGGGATTTCAAACTGAAAAATAAAAACCGGAACCAAATCACAATTTAAGTATTTAAATAATAATCATTTAAATAAAACAAAATGATGATTACCCAAAACACACACTGCCTGGGCAACGAAAGAGCTGTACATGTGATAACCTGGTCATTCAGGTCGGCAGCCCACTTTATTTTCCTGCCACATAACGGTCACATGACCTCTTCCCATCGCTCCAAAGCCCAGTCTTTATGCTTTCTAACAAATCGTCTCACTAACAAGTGTTTTTCTTATGGGGGACACAGCTGTTTTCGTTCCACTCCTGTAAGTTCTCATCACACTGTGTGTGTGTGTGTGTGTGTGTGCGTGTGTGGAACTGCTCTTACTGTACATTCACTATTAAACATCCTGTAGCTCTGATTTCTACTCTCCATTTTTCACTTCAGTGTGACGATCTCCCATCACGCTCACTCAGTCTGTTTTCCTGACCACACTTCTTCTGTGAACTGTGACGGTCCAGTGCTTTTGCTTCTTGTGCAGTCCTTATCCCAATTCCAGTCATTTGAAATCTCATTAGGTGTTTGAGGCAGGCGGTGTATAAACCTGATACAGTCTCGATCTACATCTCGATCAAAAACATAACGCTTATGAAAACGCAAGTGATAACGGGCCGTCAGCGAAGGAGGAAGAAGACCGGCGACGCGCATGAGAGGAGGACAACCAGACCGAGGTAGAACGCCACACCGACGGAGACGGAGACGGAGACAGAGACGTGCGCCTGATGAAATACGAGCCACGATTGAGGACCATGTCATAAATCAGCGTCTCACTGGGGAAGAGCGAAGCTAAATGTAGGCTTCATCCGGAGTTCCTGTCATGTGTTGTCTTACACACACACACACACACACACACACACACACACACACACACTGTGGTGAGTTTTTTTTGTTTAGTTTTTTTTTGCGAATGGAGGACATGGTGAATAAGACGTGGGACAGAAGCAAGCCTCTGGCCTGATGAACGTTAAAGAAGACGAGCGTGAGCGAGACGAATCCGTGTAAATGATCATAACTCTGTACTAAAGCTTTATATGATTATGATCCAGTGCTGTATTTTACTGCTTTATTGCACTTTGAATTGCAATTCATGATTTTTATTTCCCTGAGCAGCTCTCCCTTACGGATTTCAGAGAAACAGGTACGAGTGGCGACTTTGTCTTCCTGGATTATAAATGACTGTCTGCGGCACAATAACTATCGCAGCACGTTTGAGTCTTCATGGAGTTTATAAATCTGTACATTTGTGTCTGATGTTGACATCACGCTTTACTAAAAGCTGCAATTCAAGTCTTTAAATGGAGCCCTGACTGAAGACTGTGACTGGCGCGGCTCACACACTTTTTTTGGCGGGCGGGCGGGTGTGTAAGTACGTGTGTAAGTACGTGTGTAAGTACGTGTGGGGGAGGAAGTTCACTTTCCAGGACAAATAATAAATGTTTTGTTCAGAGATTTGGACGCGAGAAGAGAAAATCTGCTGTGAGCCAAACTTGAGTTCAACTGAAAGATGCTGCACATGTGGCACACTCGACCACGCCCACCTGGTCAATCTCTCCTTTGACTTCTTTATAGTATTATTATTATTATTATTATTATTATTATTATGAGAGTAGTATTATGATATTATAGGCAGTTTTTGACAAAGTGTACAGTACTTCATGCATGTATATCTAAATGTGCTGCAATGAATAAATAAGCAAGCAAACAAATAAATGGGGGGTTGTGCCAGGGTGTCAATCCATCACAGGGCACACACACACACACACGCACACATGCTCATTCACACTCTACAAGCAATTTGGGAACACTGATTAACCTAATCTGCATGTTTTTGGACTGTGGGAAGAAAACCGGAGAAAAGCAACCAGGCACACTGGAACATGTAAACATGTGAGGCGGAAATCGAACCCGGACCCTGAAGGTGCAAAGCGTCAGTGCTTGTTTTTTTTTATTTATCCGTAAAGTTCCTACCTGATTCCTTTTAAAGAATATCCTAAATTGATAGTGAGACGGACAGACAGGGAGACAGATAGTCAGACATACATACTGTACATACAGGAAGACTGACAGACACAGTACACAGTCAGATACTGAGACAGAGAGAGAGAAAGGTGTGTCTGTCAAACAGAAAGAGAGACAAAGAGACAGATAGAAGGACAGACAGACAGATACAAACAGACAGACAGATAACCAATACGCAGACAGACAGACAGACAGACAGACAGATGTTGTCGTATTATAATGTTCATTATTATTTGGCCTTCAGTTATTATAATGTATTTACATATTTGTCGACTTAATTAAATTAAAAAAAACATTTTCTTTCTGTTATTTTTCTGTGGTACAGTAGTGTAGAGTAGTAGAGTGTAGAGTGTAGAGTTTGTGTGTGTGTGTGTGTGTGTGTGTGTGTGTGTGTGTGTGTGTGTGTGTGGGTTCGTGTCCTCAGGGCTACACTGGATCAGGAGTGACCGAGAGATTTCTTTCTGAGCTGGAGCGGATGGATCATCTATGAACTGTGTCATCTCTGCCACAAACACACACGTGACCTTTCCAGCACGGAGGGACATGGACAGGACGTGTAGATTACTTGCAGTTTTGCTGCATCTGCTAATCATACACATGCTCTAAACCACCGTCAGCAGGAACAAATTCACACACACACACACACACACACACACACACACACGCACACACACACACACACACACACACACACAGGAATGGGAAGATAAGGAGACTGATTTGCATGCTGGATGTTAGGAGTAAGCACTTCGCCTCTGTAAGGTCTCCTCACGTCACATTTATTTAATTATCCCCCGAGCGTAGAGGACGACACCGGGCGGGTAACACTGAGCGGCTGTTTATCACCGTGACAACGCTGATCAGATTAAAAAAGGCTGAGCGATGCTGAGTGATGCTGCGAGGAAGTGAAGGATGTGCTTTCACCTCACCTGGCTCTCAAACTCCATCGCTAATCTGTACAGAGTCCATCCTGATTACACGACCTGAGCGTTATTTATTCATCTATCACTGAACACTTCTCAACACATTGTGTGTGTGTGTGTGTGTGTGAGAAAGGTGAAGCTTAAATGCATCTCAAAAGACACACACACACACACTCACAGACACACACGATAGGTATAAAATTTTATGTAACAGTGCAATTAAATACTTTTAGGATATTATAAAATATAATATTTACATTTTTGTCTAAATAATTTAGGAATTATTTACTTATTTATCTTTATTCATTTTGCACTGTGTTTACATAACCTCTTTTCAATATTTAAGAACAGAGTAATTATTTTATCCCAGGACACGATCTAAGAAATTAGAAAATAAGACAAATAAGAAAAATATGACAAAGGAAAAATTGTAGAGTAAAAAAACTAATATTTGATTTTGCGCGTGTCTTTTAATCATTATTTGTTATTATCATTTATTATTATCATATAATTATCATATTATATCAGAATCGTTTTTTAAAGAGCAAAAGTATGAATGCAATTATTTTATTTTTGTTATCATTAACAAAATAATAATAAACTAATTCATAATTTTCTTTATGTTTGTAAAACAATCAGCAATGTTTTTTTTATATTTTCTTAAAATAATCGATTCAATCATTTGCTGTTTATGAATTAACTTAAAATGGAGAGACTAATCAGTCAAAACTTTACTAATTCACTAATTTTTATAATAAACAAACAAATGAACTCAATCAAGCAAACAAAAAAGCTAAAAACTAAAAAAGAAAAAAACTAAAAACAAACAAAAATAAACAAATAAAAGCTAATAATAATAATAATAAACAAACAAAAAAGAAGTACATTAATAAATGCATTTTACATCTTATGTGATTTTTAAAAATTGTTTATTATTAATCTAATCTCCCAGAAGTTATTAATTTTTAAATTGTTTTTGTAAATTAAAATCAGAGATATTAAGATTAGCCAAAACCTTATAAATCATTCATTTTCTTAATTAGTAAACAAACAAACAAAAGATAATAAGAGGCTAATAAATGAATGAATAAATGAATGAATAACTGTTTATTGTCTATTATTAATTACAATATAATGATATAATATTAAGTAGTGATTTTTATCACTACAACAGTAGTGATTGTTAATTCATTAGTTTGTTCATTCATTAATAAATGTAGACAAACAGGATATAAAACGTGTCTCCATAACATCACATCAACAGCATGACCTGAAGCTCTGCCTCCACACACCAGTTCTGCTTTAAACAAATGAAATCTTTTTCTTTTCTTTATCTCGGACACATGAAGCTTCACAAGTAACAGGTGAAGATGTATATTAATATAAATACGGTGCATGTAAACATAAAGAGGCCGTATAGTAATATGAATATGAAGTGTTGACTCACCGACTGCCTCGCTCAGGCCGTACACGCGCTGGTTGTACGCGTCCGTCTTGTCCCAGATGAAGGTGTGGGACAGGTTGGGTTCCGCAGGGAACCATTTCTGGAAGAGACGTCCCACCACGGCCACCATCAGGTGCACCTTCATCAGGTTGAAGGGGATGGTGGACTGGGTCATGGTGACCCTCAGGACGGGACGGTACCCGGCCGCTCGGGAACTCAGATACACCAGGTTCAGGTCGCTGCCCGGGATCGCCGTGTCCTCCTGGAGAACCTGCGGGCCACACAGGACAGACAGCTCACTATGGACACCAGAGCAGGAGAATGCAACTCTACAGGGTGCTTTATTTGTCCCTCAGAAGGAACACAAAGGTTCTGTATAGAGCTTTATAAACAGAGAGTTCATGTAGAAGCTGTGTGAGGAGGTGAGACCGTGTCACTATGTCTTTTAGACCGTGTCACTCTGAGAACAACTTCGTCCTTTCTTTTTCTTTAGTGATTTGTTTTTTTTCTTCCTTTTTTCCATTTGTGCTCATTTTTTATTTCAACAATCTATACATTCCTGTCGTTCTTTCTTTCTTTCTTTCCATTCTGTCCCTTACTTCTACTGTATATCTCTGTTCTTTGTGTAAGTATTGTGCTGCAGTGACTCCAGAGCGGCGTTACAGTATTTGAGCCTCACTCTGGCTGAACGCTCGTCTGGAAGGGATCCCATGGGAGCAGTTGTGATTTCAGCAGGACCTGAAAACACACCAAACTCTTGTGAGTGCTACTCACTATCTCACACTCCCTCTCACTCTCCCAGCATCACACTCCCCAGCTCTTTCTCACGCTCAGTAATGGAGAGCACGGTCCCTCGTTCTCCATCACTCTCCGTCACTCTCTGTCCCTCTGTCTCGCTCTTCTCTCAGGTTACAGGAGATGTTTACAGGAACTCAGGGGCTCAGACACGAGCTCTGGACTCGGAGAACTCTCACCACATTCCCACTTCCTGCTCCGGGAACAAACTCCAACCTCACCGCCTGGGCACAGCCTCGTCCCCTCCTGTCTGTCTGTCTGTCTGTCTGTCTTCTGATTTTTATTGCGCTTTCTTTCTTACTTTTTTCTTTTTTTTCATTGTTGTTCTGAAGATGGTAAATTGTAATTTAGCATTTTTTTCTTGCCTTCTTCATTAGGTTATTAACTGTTCATTATTTTTTCCCCCCATTATTTCATTCCTTCCTTTCCTTTTCCCCCAAAACTTTTTGTTCGTTTGTTTATTTCACTTTTTGTCTCTTAACTTTTTTGGTTGTTTGTCTTCTGTTCCTTTCTTCTTCTTCTTCTACATTTCTTTCTTATTTTTATCCCAACTTTTTTATTTTTATTATTGTTTCATTATTTGGTTGTCTCTTTATTTGTTTTATTTCTCAGTTTCATCTCTTTATTTCTCAATGCACTGTAAGTTACATTTCACTGTTTCTGATTTTTTACACATCTGAGCCAAACAAGTGGCTGAGGGATTTCTTCTCTCTCTGTCTCTCTCTGCTCTTTGCTCGTGTTACTCACAGACATCAGGACAAAAGTTTGAAGTTTGAGCCCAAACAACACACATGAATTAATAACAAAAAACAAAAAAAAACAATAACTGGGTTAAAAAAAAAAAGGAAAGAAGAAGCAAAACAGAGGTTAGGATTAACCCTTAGACACACACACACACACACACACACGCACACACACACACACACACACACACACACACACACACAGCTGTGGTGTAGTCACAGTAACCACAGCCGTTATAATTATCAAGAGCAAGAGCACGTGTGTGTGTGTGTGTGTGTGTGTGTGTGTGTGTGTGCCCCAGGCTTGTATATTTGCTTAAGGATGAATGTATAAGGTTGGCGCACACACACACACACACACACACACACACACACACACACACACACACACACACACACACACACGCACACACACACACACACACACACACACAGGCTGCCCTTTCCCACCCTTCTGTGATCTTTCATTACACCCCGAGCTCTTATTAAAACAAGCCGCATGCGCTGCCATGTTCCACGCGAGCGGCCTTGTTATTCTTAGCTGTGGTGTGTGTGTGTATGTATGTGTAGGCAGACACACACACACAAACACACACACACACATGTAGACATGACTGTATGACTGAGAGCCGTATAAACTCTTTAACCAAACTAACAAAAGAGTGAGTGAGGTGAGATGAAAGCAGCCACTTTGCTCCACTCCATTACACACACACACACACACACACACACACACACACACACACACATACACACACACATAAATGGCCAAGCAGCCATCTTGGTTTCCTCAACGGGTTATGCTGGTTATACTAACAGCTAACAAACTGGCGCTCAATCAGCGACATCACTGCACTGGTTTTTCTTTCCTTTCTATTCTTTGTTTGATCTTTGATTATGTGTTTATTTTCTTTTTATTGGTGTTTTTTCAGGTTTTCTTCTTTCCATTCTTTCATTTATCTTTTCATCTTTCTCTTCTTTCTTGTTTTTTTCTTCCATTCGGTCTTCTGTGGTTTCTTTTCCTGGTATTTTTTTCTTTTTTACTTCTTCTAATTTGTGCATCTCGTATATCTTTTAATCTTCATGGATTTTTCAGCTCACCACCCCCCCCACCCCGCTTGCTTTTTCAGTGTGTCAGTGTGCGTGTGTGTGTGTGTGTGTGCTGCTGGAGCGATGGTCTGAGAGTTACCCAGCGGAGGAAAGTCTGTTTGTCGTTTAAGCGTGACGTGTGGAATGTGGAGAAGCCGAGTCGGCTCTCGGGGCCGCTCAGCCTCAGAGCTGTAACTTCATTCCCCTGATTAACTCTGCTCAGGGAAGAGAGAAGCAGGACGTAACTCAAATCAGGACCGGGGTAGGGAGCAGGGCCAAGGCCACTCCCTCTGGGGAGGGAACAAGGAGAGAGAGAGAGAGAGAGAGAGAGGGAGAGAGAGAGAGAGAGGGAGAGAGAGAGAGAGAGAGAGAGAGAGAGAGAGGCTAAATGCAATAAGGAAATGATTTCTGTGTTCTGGCTCAGACGGAGCGCTGGCATCACACACTGGAGTCACAGGAGGATACAACACACACCGAGGGCAATAACAC
Organism: Clarias fuscus; assembly: GCA_030347435.1. NCBI lineage: Eukaryota > Metazoa > Chordata > Actinopteri > Siluriformes > Clariidae > Clarias > Clarias fuscus. The sequence goes on along the minus strand of CM059211.1, from coordinate 7,472,770 downwards.
ACACATCGGGGCAACATCTGGAGGCAGGAGAGAGTGTGGGGTGAGAGGGGTGCCAAGAATTTATCCTTCTTTTATTCAGCTACAAAGACACAAAAATTGAGAAATCTGAAAAACAAAAAAGTAAGACAGACAAACAGACATGACAGAGAGGTAGAAAGATACAGGAAGAAGATGTGTGAATATATGTGAAAGAAAGTCGGAGGAAGAAAGCAAAAACAGCGAGAGAGAGAGGGAGAGAGAGAGAGAGAGAGAGGGAGACTTTTTTTTTTTTGACTTTTAACGTTCCTTTATTTTACAAAAATATTTGTATCCACACTTTTTTTCCTTTCAAAGACAGAGGATCTGTCAATAAGATTAAACATAGATAAGGTTACGTGAAACAATACAAAAAAATAAAATAAGTAAATAAATAAACAGATAAGTCAATCAGTTTAAAAAGCTAGTTGAAGTATTTGTTCATCTATTTAAGAATGAAGAAGTTGACTAGTTTTTGTTTTTTTTTTGTAAGTGGAAAATGAAAATAAATAGATAAATAAATAAGTGAATAGGCAGATAAGAGTCAAAACAATAATAATAGTAATGCAAGCTTAGCAATTGAGACTTTGAAATGAATTCAGTAAAACAGATCAATGAGAAAAGTTAAAACTGAAAGGTCGAGTGTGTACGGTGCTGGACTGGTGTACTAAAGCAATATTTAAAAAATATGAAATAGTACAGTAATACACATAGTATATAAAACCAGCACCTAAAGAGAGATAAAACACAGGTAAAAAAAAAAGAAGAGAGATAAAAGGGATTATACACTAGTCTTTAAAAATTGAAAATTAAAACCTCCCCGTCTCTGGAGCATAAAACATCCCCATGTGCCCACATCTGGTCAAACTCTGGTAGTCTGTGGGTCATCTTCAGGAAGGCGAACTCAACTTTTAGTCTCGCTCTGACCAGTGCTGTCAGCATTCTCTCAGCATCGTGTCCCCCCACACCACCCCCCTGCATTTTGTTTTTTCTCGTGAGCCAGATAGAGAGTTTTGCCTGGCCTATAATGTAATTTACTAGGGTGACAGTTTTGTCTTTTGGTTTATACTTTGGCCCGTGTATGTAGAGATTCTCAGACCATGTCACTCCTAGCTCATTTGTCCAGGTTTTTAGCAGGGAAAACAGCCTTCCCAATCTATTGCACTTTAAAAACAGGTGGTCTACCGTTTCCTCCCTCCCACAGAAGAGACACTCGGTGCTCCTAGTGGGGTCCATGTGTGCCACGTGTCTGTTCGTGGCCACAGCCCCGTGTACTATCCGCCACTGTAGATCGGCTGTGCGCTTTTCTATGGGCGGTTTGTACAGGGACCTCCAGCGTCCTTGTGGGGAGGAGCCTGGCGTCAGCCACTCTGACCATCGTGAGTCCCTTACTCCAGCCAACGAGCCTCTGTGCACGACCTTCACACACGTCCCGTACAGCGCTTTTTTTGAGGCGGTCTCGAACGTCGTTAAAACCGGTGTCTTGAAAGACAGTATGGCTCCTTCCTCCTGCTGTAGCTCTTCAGCTGCCGGGCGTATAGATAACTGCAGGGGAGGCTGCTGATGCTCTCCAGGGCTTTGCCCCAAAGACTCTCTGAGTTGGGAGGGTAGTGCTGATATTACCTCTCCCAAAAGTCTCTCCATTAGACGTCTTGATTTTAATCCAGTTTGTGAGCACAGTTCATCTGCTGTCTTCCACACCGTTCCATTCCTCAGATCCTTGATCTTGGTGATTCCTGCTTTCTGGAAACGATGCCGAATGAAAGTTGATGACAGCATTCTGGTGTTTATGAGCGGATTGTGAAAAAGTGGTTCCTCGTCTGCCCTTTGGGAAGGTTGTGTTTCAGTCCTGCTCGTCTTTATTACTGATATCCAGGCTTTTAATACTGACTGATAAAACTCTGTTGTAGCTGATAAGTCCATTTCTTTGAGGTTAAGTGTGAACAGATGTGTATCATAGTTCAGTCCTTCAACCAGTTGAAGAAGGGCTTTGGCTGCGCCTGTCCATGCCAGCCCTTCGCCGTAGAATAGCCTCTGTGCAGCCTGCAGCCTAAAGGTCTTTATACGACAGGACAGGTCGATCAAGCCCTGCCCCCCTTCTTGTACAGGTAGATACAGCACAGAAGCTCGAGTCCAGTGTTGGCCAGTCCAGAAAAAGTTCACCAACTTCCTCTGCACATCCCTGATTAATGTCTCAGGGGGCTCAAGGACAGTGAGGCGGTGCCAGAGCATGGAGGCGATCAGATTATTGACAACCAGTACTCTCCCCCTGTAGGACAACTGAGGCAGGACCCAGGTCCATTGAGACAACTTGGCACACACTTTTTCCACTACACCCTCCCAGTTTTTATTTTGTAAGTCTTGTGTCCCTAGAAACACCCCAAGGTACTTGAGGCCGATCTTGCCCCATTGGAGACCACCTGGTAAGATTGGGGGTCCTGTTTTCTGCCATTGCCCAATTAAAAAACTCTCACACTTTTCCCAGTTTACACGTGCTGAGGAGGCTCTCGCATAGATGTTCAGGTTCCTAATCAGGGCCTGAACATCATCTTGATTTTTTATAAAAACGGTTACGTCGTCGGCATATGCTGACAGCACAAGTCTCTCTTGTGACCCACAAACAGGAAAACCCTGTAGCTCAGCTCTTAATTTGTGCAGCAGTGGTTCTATTGCGAGACTGTAAAGTTGTCCAGACAGTGGGCACCCCTGTCTAATTCCCCGTTTCATTTTAAAAGGGCAACTAAGACCACCTCCAATCTTAAGTGTAAAAACCGCTTCAGAGTATAAAAGTTGAATCCACCATAAAAAGTTGTTTCCTACGCCAAAGGATTCAAGAGTCCGGAAAAGATATTCATGGTCGACTCTATCAAAGGCCTTTTCTTGATCTATCGATAAAAGACCCAGTTCAATCCGTTTAGTTTTACAGAAGTCAATTAAGTCTCTCATTAAAAACAGATTGTCAGTAATGGTCCGGTGAGGTATGCAGTAGGTCTGGCTGTTGTGAACTACTGAGTGCAGGCACTGTTTCAATCTGTTTGCAAGACACTTTGAAAGTATTTTGTAGTCGCTGCATAGTAGTGACACTGGTCTCCAGTTTTTCAGTTGCCCCAAGTCTCCTTTTTTTGGGATCAGTGACAGGACCGCCCTTGTGCAGCTCACTGGTAGCTTCCCGCTGTTAAAAGCACATTTAAAAACATCATAAAAATCAGCTCCTATTATACTCCAAAAATGTTTGTAAAATTCGCTCGGCAGTCCGTCTATTCCTGGTGAGCGTCCTGTTGCGAGCTGCTGCACAGCGTCAGTTAGTTCCTGCAACTCGAGTTCTGCGTCTAGCGTAGTGCTTTGCTCCAGGGACAATTTTGGTAGTTCCCTGAACAGTTCCTCTCTGCAAGATGGGTCACAGGGTTCTGCACTGTAGAGCTGGGTGTAAAAGTCTGTGGCTGCTCTCCTCATCTCGCTTGGATCAGTTGTTATAGTTCCATCTGCTCGTGTCAGGTACACCATCTGATTTTGTGGTTTTGTTGACCTAGACAGGTTGAAAAAGAAGGCACTGGGAGCGTCCATGTCCTTGATGCAGGAGATACGGTGTCTGACCAGAGCTGTTTTGGCTTGTTCATGGAGGAAGGAGCTCAGGGCTTTTCTTTTTTTCTCCAGGACACAGCCCAATCTGATGTCGTTCTTGTTCACCATTTTAGCTTCTGTTTGGATAATTTCTGCTTCAAGTTCTTTTATGGTGGTTTTGAAGGTGTCTGATATGTGCTCGGTGTACATCTTGCAGTAGTTTTTTATTTGATTTTTTCCCACCTCCCACCAAGAAACCAAACTACTAAAATCCCCTTTTCTGTCTTTCCATTCGTTCCATAAAATTTTAAAATTTTTATAAAAAATCTCATCCTGTAAAAGTTTTGTGTTAAAACGCCAGTATGAGCTCTGCCTCTTTGTATTTGGTATTGTTATCTCAATACTTATCAAGTGATGGTCAGAAAACCCAGTGGGGGAGATGATTGCTTTGGAGAGATTGTTTCTCTCGGATTTGGGGGTATAAAACCTGTCCAGTCTTGCTGCAGTAATCGTTGTATTATTAGACTTAACCCATGTATATTGTCTAGTGTTTGGATTCTTATCCCTCCACACATCGACCAGACTGCTCTGTCTAATGAGCTCTTTGAGCACCTCAGCAGACTTTGGGTGTGGTTCCTCACCGTTTCGGTCTAAGGTGAAGTCTACTGTGCAATTCCAGTCCCCTCCCATTACTATTATGGATTTATTTCCATCTCGCTGTATTATATTTTTTATTCTGTTAAAAAGTAGAGCTCTCTCACAGCCATTGTTAGGGGCGTACACATTAAAAAAAGTAAAACTTTTCTTTTTTATTTCTGCTTTCACCATTAAAACTCGACCTTTCACTATTTCTGTGGTTTCGACCTTGCTCATGCCCACTGCTTTATTAAAAAGTATCGCCACACCAGCACTGACGTTGGAACCATGACTTTGGAAAAGTTTCCCTTCCCACCACATGGCCCACTCAGTCTCGTTGGCTTGGTCACTGTGTGTCTCCTGTAGGAAGACCACATCAATGTTCTTTTGCATTAAAAAGTCTCCTGCTACTGCTCTTTTTCTCTTATCTCTGCCACCATTCATGTTTAAGGATGCTATTTTTAAAATATCCATCAGAAAAGATAAAGCAAAAATAAAAAAGAGGGAGGAAAAAACAATGTAAAGTGCCTTAAAGAGAACAGAAAAGACCCAGTGTGATATATTTATTTGTGTTTTACACGTGACCGCCGCCATTTTGTTATATGATCTTTTAAGCGCCATCTCTTTTTTTTACTCAGTAGATCATAGCTTGTGTTGCGCTGTAAGTGTGCTACCGATGCTATAAATTTTTTAACATCTGTGAAATGTTCTTCAATGTTAATGGGTTTTTTATATGTTTTCCTCAAATATTCATTTATATTATCCAGTGTATAGAGCTGCTGATCTCCCCCAAAACGTGATACACTGATATCTGATATATCCGAAAATCGGTCTTCTTCATAATCCTCATCCATTAAGTCTTCATCTTGCTCTGGGAGTGATATTTCTTCCGCACTACCTACCCCTCCCATGCTAATTAACCCCCCCAATAAGACTGGTTCTTTTACAATGTCTGAGCCCCCTGCTGAAACGAGATCTTTCTGTGCGTTCCGCGTGATTCTTTTTGCTCTAGGCTCTCCAGCCCTCTCCACCTCTCCACATTCACTAGCTCTTTTTTCCTTGTATGACCCTTCGTTTAGCTTCCCACGTTTTTTTCTCACTGTAACCTGTTCATTACCTGTTGACGCTTCTATCCGCTCACCATCAGTCGTCACATTGCTTTCTGCAGTGGGTTGGCCCCCATCCTGCCCCTCTGCAGCACCTGACTGCTCCGCACTGGAGCTCGCTCCATCCAATGCCACTGCACCACCTGTGAGTTCCATGCTGGAGCTCACTCCATCCTGCCCCACTACACCACTATCCTGCACCACTACGCCACCATCCTGCTCCATTAGACCATCATCCTGCACCACTTTACCTCCATCCTGCTCCATTACACCATCATCCTGCACCACTACACCACCAGTCTGCTCCACACTGGAGCTCTCCCCATCCTGCACCACTGCCCTGACCCCACTAGGCCCCGCCTCCTCCCTGACCTGTGCTCTATGTGGGCAGCTGAACTTTTTGTGCCCGATGTCCCCACATTCGAAGCACCTCATGCTCCCAGTGCTGGCGTACAGCATGTATGACTTTCCCTCATAAGTGACTCTGAATGAGATGTCCAGAGTGGACTCAGTCAGGAACATGAGCACTGTACGCCTGAAGGAGACGACGTGCCTCAGCGCGGGGTTTTTACAGTTTAGAGACACCACTCTCATACTGCTCACTATCTTACCGAATCGAGACAGTTCCCTCTCTATATCCTCATCGGGGATAAAAGGGGGAATGTTCGACACGGTGACCTTCATTGTTGTAGCACCCAGCGGAGTAACGGAATAAAGTTCTCCACTTACCTTTATTCCGTTTTCAATCAGCTGATGCACGAGCTCCCTCTCCTTAACGAACACCACCACGGCCTTGTTCATCCGCGACGCGGACACGATGCTCTCACACCCGATACACTCCCCAACGGCCAACAACACCTGCTCCACCGACACCACGGCGCTCACCTCGCAGCGCACCCCGTGACGGAGTGAGAGAGGACGGGCTGCACCGCTCGGGTGAGCCGCCATCCCTGCACCCCGCCACGAGATCAACAGCCCCACACACCAGCGGGTTAAACTAATAACACCGTGTGCGCGGCTGTTTATAGATGTTTAATATCTTTAATATATGATTTTTTTGTGCTTTTTTTGAAAAGAAAAAAAGCTCAAAAGTGTTAGAAAGAAAGTTTCCAAACAAGTTGGAAAACGCTCATCCGCTCTCACACCACGCTCCACACGCTGCTCTCACACCACCTCCCAGCATGCACCAGAGAGAGAGAGAGAGAGAGAGAGGGAGAGAGAGAGGGAGAGAGAGAGAGGGAGAGAGAGAGAGGGAGAGAGAGGGAGAGAGAGAGGGAGAGAGACAGGGAGAGAGAGAGGGAGAGGGAGAGAGAGAGGGAGAGAGAGAGAGGGAGAGAGAGGGAGAGAGAGGGAGAGAGAGAGAGGGAGAGAGAGGGAGAGAGAGGGAGAGAGGGAGAGGGAGAGAGAGGGAGAGAGAGAGGGAGAGAGAGAGGGAGAGAGACAGGGAGAGAGAGAGGGAGAGGGAGAGAGAGAGGGAGAGAGAGAGAGGGAGAGAGAGGGAGAGAGAGAGGGAGAGAGAGGGAGAGAGAGGGAGAGAGAGAGGGAGAGAGAGAGAGGGAGAGAGAGGAAAGTTCTGCCAGGTTTTTTTCCTCTTTTCATTTTGCAATTCTGGAATTTAACCTCCAGTTTTTCCCTTGATGCAAATCTGCTGTACAGTCTGGTTTAGTGGAACACATGATCTCTGTGTGTGTGTGTGTGTGTGTGTGTGTGTGTGTGTGTGTGTGTGTGTGTGTGTGTGTATGAATACTGCACAGAATTATTATTAAAAGTAACTCTACTATACCAAGCTACGATAAACTACACACATCTACTATAAACTATACCAGTCTACCATGAACTACACCACATTATACAAAACAACATGAAACTACACCAAACTACGGTAACTACACCAACTTAGACTAAACTACAGCACCCTCTACTAAACTAAATCAAGTAAACTACAATCAACTGAAACAAACGATATAAAAGAACAATAAAAGAAACCAAACTACACCTAGCAACAATAAACTACACCAATCTACACCAGCCGAAAACAGACAACACTAAATTACAAATAAACCAGCTTACACCAAGCTACAATAAACTACACCAAACAAATGGCATAAAACTCTACCAAAGCAAACTAAACCAAATAACACCAAGCTACCATACGCTACACCAAACTACACCAGTCCAAAATAAACTACACCAAACATCAGAAATCTACACAATACTGTACCCAAGTCTAGCAAACTAGACTACACTACACCAAATACACCGAACCACACCATGCTAGATTCTGCCAAACTGTGGCAAACTACACTAAACTACACCATCCTACCTACAAAGAGTGACTTTGCACTCTCCACTTTCTTCTTTCCAGGTTCTCAGGATGAGCAGGAACTATGTTCTATCACAGGGCTCAAGCAGTGAGGTGTGTGAGGTGCGTACGGTGTATATACCAGTCACTCACCTGGGTCTCGGGGATGATCGGCCCGTTCTCAGGTGCAGATCTGAAGAAGGTAGAAAGGGGCGTGGTCACGATGAGTGGGCTGGGCCTGATGAACCCGCTCAGGTCACAGCTGGGAATGTCGTTCTGCTCTTTCTTCAGCACCAGCGTGTCCATCACGTAAAACACGTTCCATGGCACCCACACGGTTCGCTGCTGCGGCAGGAACGGAGCGCGCTCAAAACTCAGAGTCAGAGACGCGCCGCCATTGGCCAGGATGTCGAACCTGACACGCAGAGAGAGAAGCTGATTGGCCGAGGGATAGAAAAAAAACCTACGTAGGCATATGTAAGAACAGGGAGAGATCACGAGCTGATCAAAAAAAAGAGTTCATATATACACAAACATGTGCATAATAATAAAATAAAACAGAAAAAGAGAAAGAAAGATGGAATATGAGAAGGAAAAAAAAACAAGCAGAAACCAACACAGGAAAAAAGTCAAAGGAATGCAGACAAAAATAAGTACACACGTGGACAAAATTGTTGGTACCCTTCGGTCAATGAAAGAAAAACTCACAATGGTCACATAAATAACTTTAATCTGACAAAAGTAATAATTTAAAAAAATTCTATGAATGTTGGACATTGCTTTTCAACCATGCTTCAACGGAATTATTAAAAAAATAAACTCATGGAACAGGCCTGGACAAAAATGATGGTACCCCTAGAAAATACTGAAAATAATGTGACCAAAGGGACATGTTAATTCAAGGTGTGTCCACTAATTAGCATCACAGGTGTCTACAATCTTGTAATCAGTCAGTGGGCCTATATATAGGGCTCCAGGTAGTCACTGTGTTGTTTGGTGACATGGTATGTACCACACTCAACATGGACCAGAGGAAGCGAAGGAAAGAGTTGTCTCAGGAGATTCGAAAGACAATTATAGACAAGCATGTTAAAGGTAAAGGCTATAAGACCATTTCCAAGCAGCTAGATGTTCCTGTGACTACAGTTGCACATATTATTCAGAAATTTAAGATCCATGGGACTGTAGCCAACCTCCCTGGACGTGGCCGCAGGAGGAAAATTGATGACAAATCAAAGAGACGGATAATCCGAATGGTAACAAAAGAGCCCAGAAAGACTTCTAAAGAGATCCAAGGTGAACTTCATGCTCAAGGAACATCAGTGTCAGATCGCACCATCCGTCGTTGTTTGAGCCAAAGTGGACTACATGGGAGACGACCAAGGAGGACACCGTTGTTGAAAACAAATCATAAAAAAGCCAGACTGGAATATGCCAAACTACATGTTGACAAGCCACAAAGCTTCTGGGGGAATGTCCTATGGACAGATGAGACAAAAATGGAACTTTTTGCCAAGGCAAATTTTGCTAATTATACTTGAAGCATATGAAGAAAAGAACACTGTCCCTACTGTGAAACATGGAGGAGGCTCTGTTATGTTCTGGGGCTGCTTTGCTGCATCTGGCACAGGGTGTCTTGAATCTGTGCAGAGTACAATGAAATCTCAAGACTATCAAGGGATTCTAGAGAGAAATGTGCTGGCCAGTGTCAGAAAGCTGGGTCTCAGTCGCAGGTCATGGGTCTCGCAACAGGACAATGACCCAAAACACACAGCTAAAAACACCCAAGAATGGCTAAGAGGAAAATATTGGACTATTCTAAAGTGGCCTTCTATGAGCCCTGACCTCAATCCTATTGAGCATCTTTGGAAGGAGCTGAAACATGCTGTCTGGAAAAGGCACCATTCAAACCGGAAACAACTGGAGCAGCTTGCTCATGAGGAGTGGGCCAAAATACCTGCAGAGAGGTGCAGAAGTCTCATTGACAGTTACAGGAATCGTTTGATTGCAGTGATTGCCTCAAAAGGTTGTGCAACAAACTATTAAGTTAGGGGTACCATCATTTTTGTCCAGGCCTGTTCCATGAGTTCATTTTTTTTTTATAATTCCATTGAAGCATGGTTGAAAAGCAATGTCTGACTTTCATTGGTTAACATTCATAGAATTCTTATTTATTATTAATTTTGTCAGATTAAAGTTATTTCTGTGACCATTGTGAGTTTTTCTTTCATTGACCGAAGGGTACCAACAATTTTGTCCACGTGTGTAAAACATAATAAGATGATAGGGAAGAAGGAAAAGGAAGGAAGAAAAGAACAAAGTGTCAAAGAAAGAGAGAAAAATAAACTAAAAACAATAAATAAATAAATAGAAGTAACAGAAAAATGTTAAAGACATGTTCGATAAGAAATGGCGGTAAGTAAAAGTTTCTAACAAAGAAGCAAACGCGGATAAGAGAAAATAAGAAAGGCATGACGTGCTTGAATAAAGAAGGAAGAAGAAGGGATAAACAATAAATAATTAAGAATATAGAAAGCAAGAAAGCAAACAGCCGTGAAATGAACCAAAGTTTCCTCACAAACATCACAATCAAGAATTAATGACATCATTACTATATATACATTTTTTAAAAGCCAAAGAAAAGCTTATTACCTTGCAAGCTTATACTCACACACACACACACACACACACACACACACACACACACACACACACACACACACACACACACACGGTCAGACTGTGTTAAACCAGAGATAAGAGATAAAAGACGAGTGTGAGGGTCTTAAATTCTTTCGGTAAAATATCCGGACTCGGTTCTGACGCTCCTCCTCAGCGCTGAGCTCCAGAAACTAAAAATACGCTCCAGGTTTAAATCATCAGTTCCGGAGGTTTGTGGAGGCTGGATTTTTTTTTCCTTTTCCCCAAAGCTTAATGAAAATTTGAGGAAAACATTTGTCAGTGTGCGAGCTGCAGCCGGAGGAGACAGACCGGAAGAGGTCTAATTTCCACATCAGACAGCGAGAGGATGAGCCGAGGTGAGGACGACGCTGAAGAACCCCTAAAGGTCGGATCCGGACCATTAGAAATAATTAAATATTCAAATAATAAATTGTTGAATGTGTTTTTAACGCATGAGAAACTTCTAAAAATGGCTCGGGAACGTCTGGACACCTTTCTCCTCGTTAACCATGCATGGGGGCTATAAATATTCATAAATATGCTAATCAGGGCACGTACCTGCAGGTAATTAAAGTGAACTCGAATTAAAACTAGAAATGAATTTTTATGACCAGAAATAAGATAATAAAACGGAAATAAAACAGAAAATTTATTCTATTATACAATCAAACAAAACAAGCAGATACCAATAAAATACATTTACAGCAGTTTAATTAATGAATAATATTATAATTTTAAATGTTACTCATTTAAATAAAGATGTAAACAGCAATGTTTAAAATGTTGCGTGCTCATAACAACTTTACCTCTGACCAGTACAAAGTGCTGACACTGGAGACTACTTCCATGACTTCTTATAAAACAAACATCTCCTAACGAGATTTAGCGAATCAAGTTAAACGATCTGTTACTATGGGTACAATTTATTTATTTTTTTAATGTATTATGGCTTCCTCGACAGAAGTAGATCAAAAGGCCTTTATTAGTCACCTTAACTGGAGGCTTTAACTTCCAACCTTCTGACCAGGAACCCAGAGCCTCAACATCTGACCCCCCAACGACTCCAGGACTCCAACACCCTATCAACCCTTCCATACCCCATCTCCATTTCCCCACCACATGTTGCTCTTCCTTTGCTCTCAAACCCTTCTAAGTCTTCTCCTCCTTCTTCTTGGCGGTCAGATGTAAAATAATGAAAGAGCAGCTCAGAGAAACTGGAGCGATCCTAATCTCCTCTCATAATGCTTTCTCCTGTCCAAGTTCTCATCCCATGTGACAGCTACTAATACCTCCTCCAACAAAGGAGATCCAGGAGCTCTTACGCAGGATCATCATAATCTCCACAACATTTTTACTGCAGTTCCAAACCCACCACCACCACCTCCTCCTCCTCCTCCCTTCACTATCCTCCCTCATGAGAAGATTAGCAGTCCTTCACTCCTACCACTATTAATGCACAAGGCGTTCAGAATTCCCCTCCTCTTTCCTTGTTACATTCTTCTCCTCTATCAACAGGAGATCCTGGAGATTATTATCATCCTGTAATCCCTGCACCTGCTTCCTGAATTCCATCCCTCCCACAACACTCCGAATCATCTCGCCAGACCTCCCCACCATTCACTGTCTACAGAAACACACTATGGATGCTTCAGACATCAAACATCAAACAAGTGATGTGTATCACCTGAGAGATCTGCATGCAGTTGCATAGGTGCTCCTCATGGATCATTATGCCCCCCTATACCTGCATCTCTCCATGAGGGTCATATCCTCACAGGAGTTTTCCTACCACTGCTATGCCAATGACACTCAGCTCCTCCTGTTCCTGCTATTTCATTAGATGCCTCAACATGTTGAGGTCTTGTGGACAAATCCCAGATCTCACCATTAAGCACTGCATATACCTTTGGGACGATTATGGACAACCAACTGTCCTACTTGTGTCATATTGCTAAACATTCTTGCTCATGCAGGTTTCTTCTTTACATCATCATCCATGCACCACCCACCTTCTTCAACCTCTTTGGGTGTTTTCACCTCCATCCAGTTTTTAACCCCCTTAGTTGTTTCCACAATTCATTCACTGTTTTCTGGTTCAGGGACCTCCACCTCCGTCCACTGTTTCCAACCTTCTCAGATTTGTCCATGCTCCACCCACTGTTACAAACCTCCACATGTGTCCATGCTCCACCCACTGTACCTCAGATGTGTCCATGCTCCACCCACTGTACCTCAGATGTGTCCATGCTCCACCCACTGTACCTCAAATGTGTCCATGCTCCACCCACTGTTACAAATCTCCACATGTGTCCATGCTCCACCCACTGTTCCTCAGATGTGTCCATGCTCCACCCACTGTTCCTCAGATGTGTCCATGCTCCACCCACTGTTCCTCAGATGTGTCCATGCTCCACCCACTGTACCTCAGATGTTTCCATGCTCCACCCTCTGTTTTCACCCACCTCAGGAGTTTCCACCTCCACCCAGTTTTTAACCTGTTTCCAACCCCCGATGCTTCTGCAATCCATCCACTATATGTAATCTCCTCAGGTGCTTCCACCTCCACTCACTGTTTCCAACCTTCTTAGGTGCAAGGTGCTTCCACCTCCACCAACTGTTTTCTCAGATGTTTCCCTGCAGCCCATGGGTGTCCTCTAGATTTAAAACACTACACGGTAGAGAGGGTACTAAAGGCCTTTGGGACACCATTCAAGAGTGTGCATGTCATCTGACATGACCATCCCTGGTGCAGCTTTTCCATTAGGATGTGGGGTCAGAGGGCAGGGTATTGCCCATGAAACTTCCCCAGTGGCAGTGTTGTAGCTTGAACCCCTCTTTTGATCTTTAAACCAGAACCTCAACTGTTTGACTATCCACTGCTAAACTGTTATCTGTACAGGGATTGAACCACAACCATGGCATTAATAGCACCATCTAACCAACTGAGCTAACCAGCCTAACAAATTCTGGTCCATGTTCACTCAACTAATCCCACCATCTCCCAGACCTCCATCAAGACTTGTCCCGGTTCTGGCTCTCAGGTGATGGAATGAACATCTATCATACGTTCTAAAGCTCTCCCTCTTCACTCAGCACTTCAAAACATCTTGTAGTTTTTCGTAATGCAATTGAGACTACAGCACACTGTCTGCCAAACAGGTAAAAAAGAAAAGAAAAAAAAAACGTAACATTAGCATGTAGCTGTGCAGCTAATTACTTGCTAATGAACAGCACTCTGAGAAGATGAAGTGAACAGGAAACTCAGAAAGGAGTGGATTTTAATAACGAAGCAACCGGAGAAAGACAGGGAAACAAATGATGAAATGAAGACAGATGTCGGCTCGGGTGACTCCACACACACACACACACACACACACACACACACACACACACACACACACACACACACACACACACACACAGACACTTTCCTGTTATTCTGGACTGGTTTTTAGTTGATGAGCTCCTGCAGTGGATGCTGAGTGGGATAATTCTCTCTCTCTCTCTTCACCTGTAGGTCTCTTTCTCTCCTCTATTCTGCAATCTGGGTCTCATCCTCCTCTCCCTCGCCATTATCCTCTCTATTACACACCTCTCACATCCCCACTCTCTTCATCATTTTCTTTCTGTCTTTCCTTCTTATCCATCAAGTCGCTCTTTTCTTTGTATTCTCTCTATCTTTCATCATTATTCTCTTTCTCTTTCTTGCTGATATTCTTTGTCTCTCTCTCTCTCTCTCTCTCTTACTCCCTCTTTCTCACTCCCTGTCTGGTTCTCTGAATTTGTCCGTCTTTCTCTCTGTCTCTGATTTTCTCTCTTTCTTGTTTTTTAACCTTTTTACCTGTCCATCTTTCTTCCATTTTTATTCATCTCTCTCTCTCTCTCTCTCTCTCTCTCTCTCTCTCTGTGTCTTTTTCTCTCTTTGCACATGCGCAGTGTGAGGAGAACATGAGGAAGGCTGTTTGGCGTCCTGACAAGTTTTGAAAGACGATCCCTTTTTTCCGCTGACGCTCTCTGGCGGCATCAGGTGTGTGCCGGAGGACGGTGTACAGGTGGAGGACGTGCTGCTAGCGGTGAGAGAGTGTGAAAACATCTACTCTGCCTGCTGAATTAACAAAGCAGTGGAGGTGTTCCTGACACACACACACACACACACAAAAAAAACCTTGTGAGTACCCTAATAAAGAGGATCTACGGTCCAGGTTACCCCTCTGTCTTCTCCTTCCACGTGAATGGTAATACCTTGGTAACCCCCATTCATCAAAGACGAGGTGATCATGAAGGAGCTGGCCCGCTTCGGGAAGTCCGTCAGCCCTTTGCGAACTATCGCGCTTGGGTGCAAGAGCTCCAACGTGAGAAACGTCCTGTGTTTCCGCAGTCAGATTTCAATGATTTTAAATAACCAGGTAGAGACACATAATATGTCTCGCCCCTTCTCTGTCTTTTTATTTCTGTCCTTCTCTTATCCATCTTACCTCTCGTTTTCTTACCTGCATTTTCTCTTTCGCTCCTCGTTATTCTTTTTCCTCTTTGACAATCCTTATAGTTGTCTCTCTATTTCTACTGTCTGTTATTTTATCTTTAACATTAACTGAATTTAATTAGACTCTCTCTCTCTCTCTCTCTCTCTCTCTCTCTCTCTCTCGTGTGTGTTAAAACTGAGTAAATGTTAAACAGAGTCAAACCCAGCAAGCCACCATTAGCATGAGATGATCTTGACACACACACACACACACACGCACACAGAGATACACACACATACATATGCACACACACACACACATCTGCATACATAAACAGCAGGTTCTCAGCGTGAACAGAGACATCCATAATGTGTTACATGACATCATGACATTTACTCCATTATTCAGGACCGGAGAGAACACACACAGTATAAATGTTGTGTGTGTGTGTGTATATATATATATATATATATATATATATGTGTGTGTGTGTGTGTGTGTGTGTGTGAGACACCTACATGCCATCTTGCCGGGTGATGGTGTATCCATGTTCAGGGAAGTGCACGAAGGAGACGTTCACTCCGATCAGCGGCGTTCCGTCTGCAGTGAGGACCTGACCTCGGATTATAGAGACCAGACTGTAGAGAGACACACACACACACACACACACACACACACACACATGATTGTTTGTGTAGCTTTATCTTTACCACACAACTGTGTGTCGTTCTAATTTCATCTTTACCTCTCGGGCTCTTTGTCTTTCTTTAACATTTGGTGTGTGTGTGTGTGTGTGTGTGTGTGTGTGTGTGTGAGTATAAGGTAAACAGTGTGTAAAGTGTGACAGCAGATGTAACTCAGAGCTCGTTTACTTTGTGAGCGCTCATAAAACAAAAGCACTGGAGTATCAGAGCGTTAAACTCCCTAATCCTGCTCTCTCTCTCTCACACACACTCACACAATCTCTCACCCCTGTCTCTCTCTCCCCTGTCTCTGTCTCTCTCCTGTCTCTCTCTCCCCTGTCTCTGTCTCTCTCCTGTCTCTCTCTCCCCTGTCTCTGTCTCTCTCCTCTCTCTCTCCCCTGTCTCTGTCTCTCTCCTCTCTCTCTCTCTCTCCCCCTCCCCTGTCTCTCTCCTCTCTCTCTCTCCCCTGTCTCTGTCTCTCTCCTCTCTCTCTCCCCCCTGTCTCTGTCTCTCCCCTGTCTCTCTCTCCCCTGTCTCTGTCTCTCTCCTCTCTCTCTCCCCCCTGTCTCTGTCTCTCCCCTGTCTCTCTCTCCCCTGTCTCTGTCTCTCCCCTGTCTCTGTCTCTCTCCTCTCTCTCTCCCCTGTCTCTGTCTCTCTCCTCTCTCTCTCTCTCTCCCCCTCCCCTGTCTCTCTCTCCTCTCTCTCTCCCCTGTCTCTGTCTCTCTCCTCTCTCTCTCCTCTCTCTCTCTCCCCTGTCTCTGTCTCTCCCCTGTCTCTCTCTCCCCTGTCTCTGTCTCTCCCCTGTCTCTGTCTCTCTCCTCTCTCTCTCTCTCTCCCCTGTCTCTGTCTCTCTCCTCTCTCTCTCTCCCCTGTCTATGTCTCTCTCCTCTCTCTCTCTCCCCTGTCTCTGTCTCTCTCCTCTCTCTCTCTCCCCTGTCTCTGTCTCTCTCTCGCTCCCCCCTGTCTCTGCCTCTCTCTCGCTCCCCCTGTCTCTGTCTCTCTCTCTCTCCTCTTTCTCTCTCTCCGTCTTTTTCTTCCCGTCTCTATTCCTGTCTCGCTCCCCTGCTTCTCTTTCTATGTTCAAGATTCAAAGATGCTTTATTGGCATGACAAATATTTACATTCGTTTTGCCAAAGCTTAGAAATTAGTCATAAGAAAATAAAAGAAGTAGTTACAAAAACAAACAAACAAACAAAATGAAAAACAGAACAGTATAGAAAGAGTAATGATAAATAAATGTATATAAAATTACACTGTCCCACTTTTTTTTCTCTCTCTTTCTCTCTCTTTGTTCGTCTTTCTTTCTTTCATTCGTTCTTTCTCCCTCTCAAGATTAAAGATTCAAGTTTTAAAGGTGCTTTATTGGCATGACAAATATTTACATTTGTATTGCCAAAGCTCGTTTTCTGTGTCTCTATCTCTGATTATCTGTCTGTCTTTCATTTGCAGTGTCTCTCTCTCTCTCTCTTTTATGTCTCTCAACCTCTATCTCTCACTTTATATCTGTCTTTTTCTTTTTTCTCATTCTGTCCATCTCTCTCTCTCTCTCTCTCTCTCTCTCTCACATTAAAGTTAACAAGTGTAAAAAAATGTTGTAATAATAACACTCAGGATAAATTAAATAACACACACACCTACGCACTGGAGGTGTTTGCGGTGGAAATGTAAATAATTCTAAAAAAAAAAAAAAAAAAACAGATGCATTTTGTGTGTGTGTGTGTGTGTGTGTGTGTGTGTGTGTGTGATGTGTCAGATAAATATTTACTGTTTAATAATAACAGTCACACACTGTGACTGAATCTGTATCCAGGATATAGAGTTTAATCTAACATCAGGAGTGTGTCATTTATCAACTCTCTCTCACGCACCAGGCACACACACACACACACACACACACACACACACACACACACACACACACACACACACACACACACACACACACACACACACACACGCACTTCTATTCGAGCACAACCTGATTAAATTGCTCAGAAGCAGCAGTAACGACCCCAAATCACCCCTTTAAAGGGAAAAGCCATTTGCCATATATGGTGATTTGGGGGCGTTTCTTCATGTGAATGATGATGCCTGTGCATTAGTGGAGCAATTTATAAATTTTTTATGTGTGAGATTTGTCACCGTCCTGTGTGTGCAGCTGTGTGTACACGTGCGATAAACACTGAAATTTCACTGTTCTCATGCTCTAAAATTCTAAGTAGTTCTAAAGTTCTACAGTTCTAAAATAATTCCAAACTTCTAACGCCCTTAAGTTCTAAACCTAAATAAGGGTTAAAACTGTAGTGTTTAAAACGTTCTAAGGTTTTAAAAGTTTAAATGTTCTAAACATTTTGTTGTGTTAAAGTTCTGAAATTTTTAATTTCCTAAGGGTCTCATGTACTAACATTACAAATTACAAAAAATTCTTGAGAACATGAGAAACTTGTAAAATGTTCTAAAATTCTAGAGCTTTAATGTTCTTATCTTTGAATGGTCTCACGCTGTAAAGTTGTAATTCTAATGTTCTAACATTTAAAATGTGAATTCTAACAATCAAAATTTCTAAATGTCTGAAATTCTAATGTTTTCAGGCTATAAACTTTTTTTTTTAAGTTTTAATGCTTCAACCTTTAAAGTTCTAATCATTTCAGGTTCTAAACTTTTATTACGGTTCTGATATTTTCAGGTTCTAAACCTTTAAGTTCTATTTTTACATAAGGTTCTCTATGTTTAAAGTTTTTATATTTTCAAGTTCTAAACCTTAAAATGTATAATATTTTTAGGTTCTAAACTTGTATTAAAATTCTAATGTTTTCAAGTTCTAAACTTTAAAGTTATAATGTTTTAAAATGTTAAAATTTTAATGGTTTACTGTGTTCACCTTCTAATGTTCAAAAATTAAGTTGGTCTAAAGTGAAATTCGAAAGTCCTCAAGTTGTAAAATTCACACAATTTAATGTTTTAAAGTTTAAATGCAATGAAACTCTAAGGGTCTAATGTTTTATTACATAATTAGAAAGTTGCTTTGAAAGACGCTGGTACCGACTGTATTTGTCTGGTTTTGTTCTGTGTTTGTCATTGCTGCTTTAAAGTGACAAAACCATTCTCACAAGACATATTATAAACTCTTTTACAGAGCCAGAGACATACTGTACGGTATGTAACACATCATTGGTGTAAATCAACTATTACTTTAATTTGCGCTACAATATTTATTTAAATATAAAATATTTATTTTATATTTTATATACTATATTTAGTTTGAATTCAGACATTCCCAGGTGTGCTTGACCCCTACATAACAAGCTTAATGGGTGTGGCCTGCTCTTAACGAGGTGGCCGCCTCTCTGTTGCTACGGTAACAAAGCAATAATGCTGGAGGTCTTACAATTTTAAAGGCTAATTTGTTAAAGTATGTGTACTGAGGAGGTCCAAACACCACACACACACACCTCTTGTTGAAAGGGTTGTCCCCTGTGATGACGTGCGTGCCCTCTGGCCCGAGGAGGAAGCTGATTCTCTGGTAGAAGGACTGAGCCGCCTGCTGCGGAGAAGCTGATTGGCCGTGGCTGATGATGTCGGCAGGGTCGGGGGAGCCGCGGCAGAACGACTGTGACACACATGTGGTCTGGAGACAACAGTCCGGGTCCATGCAGTCCGCTAGGCCATCTACACTCAAGCGTACACACACACACACACACACACACACACACACACACACACACACACACACACACACACACACACACACACACAGAATAGAAAAGTATAAAAGCTATGTACAATGCATTGTAAAGACTTTTTTTTACGTGAGACATCTTAATACATCACTTACGTGTGTGTGTGTGTGTGTGTGTGAGACAGATATAGAGAGAAAGATAATCATTTCCATTTACTTCAAGTTCAGTTCTTAACATTAAAAGTCTGTTAATTTAAAAAAAAAATCTTTGTATTATTTATTAATGTCTTTTTAAAATGTGCTTGAAGAATGTAAAAAATATACTTTATTTATGTATTATATTTTATGTAATAATATTTATTATAAAGGAAAAAATGCTGGTACATTTTTCTTTTTAAACCTTGAGCCAAGTTTGCTTTTCATTTTAGTTTTTCAGCTGTAAAAAGAAAATGAAAGAAACAACAACATTCTCTCCCTGGCCTGTATCTCCAGGATCTCGGGACCCCAGTGTGTAAGCACAGAGGACCGAGAACACAAAGCCTTCGGGTACAAGAGTACTGTAGTGCCTTAGCAAGTAGTGAGTCTCATTTTATTTGAGACGTGACCCGGGGGGAGACGGCATTAAGTGGGACAGACTTAACCAGCGCAGTCTGACTGATTCTTTCTCTGAGTGTGTTTCTGTTGTGCCTTTTTCTTTCTTTCTTTCTTTCTCTCTCTCTCTCTCTCTTTTTCACACACACACACACACACACACACACACACACACACACACACACACACACACACACACACACACACACACACACACACACACACACACACACACACAGAGAGACACGGAGCAAACAGCTGCTTAATGCTTTTTGTGGCTCTGAGATGTGCCGCCCTGCAGGTAGGAGCGTAAACCTCCGCCATCCGTCACACTTAGTTTATAAAAAGCCCTGCGCACATATGGAGCCTCGCCGCTGGGGAATTGTAAAATAAAACACACACACACACACACACACACACACACACACACACACACACACACACACACACACACACACACACAGACAGACGTTAACCCTGATCTGTAGGAAACTAATTCTTTTCTCTCTCCCGGGTCGTGTCCCGATCCCACAGACCGAGTGTCTAACTGTTTGTTTTGCTTCGTCAGTCATCGGCTCCGTCCCGAATCATCAAACCCCCTGTGTGTGTGTGTCCTGGCCGCACTTTTACATCTTTACCCCATCCAAAATCAACAGTAATCTCTTCTGTGAGTGTGTTTATGTGATATGGAGCGGACGCCCCGGCAGATGTGCGCACACTTCTTAGGGATGCGCCGTGTTTATTATGACATTCCTGGATGGATGTGTGTTTTTTTTTTTTGCACTCGCTGAAAGCAGAGACATGAGACGGAGCATCCAAAGACATCCGAGCTCTAATTAAGGATTAGCGACAGGCTAGCATCCAATCACATCGCGAAATGATGCAGCACCTCCCCCCCCCCCCCGCCCCCCCTTCCTCAGGTCCGAGTCCAAGATGCAGAGTATAAACTGTCACTCTGGCACTAAAACAGGAAGGAAGGCTGCTTAATAGGGGGCCTACAGGCCCTGGAGAGTGAGAATAAGACACAGGCCCAGATCAGAGTTTAATCCTGATCCAGGGGTGCGAGCCAACCTCAGCCCCGAGCAACACACACTTGTTTTTTGTTCTCTAAATCCAGGAATATGGGCACACACACATACACACACACACAGAAACACACACACACTTTAGGTTTTTTACATCTTTCATGGCAGTGACTTTCCTGAATGTCTGTTGGACTGCGAGGCATGGCGTCTCTCCCAGAACGAGTGTATTGAGAGAGAAAAAGAGAAGTCAGAGGGACAAGGAAAGAAAAGTCTATAGGAAGTTGTTTTAGGCAGGGAAGAAAGAAAAGGAGGAAAAAAAGAAACAGAGATACACTACAGAGAATACAAACAAAGACAGACTGAAAGAGAAAGTGAAGAAAGAAAGAGAGAGAGGAAGGGACATGAGAAACCAGAAAGAAAGAAAGAAAGAAAGGACGAATTCGAGTCGAGGACGAAAAGAGGGGAAAGAGAGAGAATGAGAAAGTAACAGTAACAAATGGATGAACAGACAGACAAACTCTGAAAGGAAGTCAATTAGACAGATGGAGAGATAGAAAAAATTAAAATACTGCAAAGACATAATCAAAAGAGAAATGCCAGGAGAGTAAAAACAGATGGATGGAATACGGTCAAGTACAGAAAGATAAGGAGGAAAAAGGTAATGTAATGAAGGAGGGTGAGAGAGAAAGCGTCAAAGAGACCAAATATATAATGACTATTGATTAGAAAGAAGGAGAGAGAGAAAAATGAGATAAACGAGCAAGATAGAAGAAGAAAAAGTACTATAAAGGAAGAAAGAGAGAGAAGGAAGGAAGGAAGTGGGGCAGAGAGAAAAAGAAAGAAAAATAAAAAATAAGAAGCAAGAAAAACGAGAGAGTGGGGATGAGAATGACAGCGAGAACAACGGATGTGGGGAATAAGAGGAGCGAAAAAGAAAAAAGACAAAGTAAGAGAAGAACAATACTGCAATGAATAGAAGACTAGATAGAAAGAGTGAGAGAGAGAGAGAGAGAGAGAGAGTACAAGAAAGAGATAGAGAGAATAAGAGAGAGAATTAATAGTGTAAAGAATATTGTTTAATGAAGGATGGAGAGACCGAGAAAGAAAGAGAGCAAGAAAATCAGAAAGACAGAACACTGTAATAAAGAGTGCCATGAAGGATAGAAAGAGGGGAAAAGAAACAAGAGATAAACTGAGAGGAGGATAAAAAAAACAAAGATAGAGATAGTGGAAGTAATTGAAGGAGAGAAAACAGTGTTGTATTTTAATTCGGTTTTTGAGTTTTCCCCTGATGGTAAACAATGTATTAGTTGGTCATGAGTCCCACCAATGATAATGTCAGAACGTTGGAGTGTATGATGGTGTTTGAGAACGCCAGAGTGTAAGATCGTGTTTGAGAATGTTAGAGTGTATGATGGTGTTTGAGAACGCTGGAGTGTATGAGGGTGTTTGAGAGCGTTGGAGTGTATGATGGTGTTTGAGAGCGTTGGAGTGTATGATGGTGTTTGAGAGCGTTGGAGTGTATGATGGTGTTTGAGAACGCTGGAGTGTATGATGGTGTTTGGGAATGCTGGAGTGTATGATGGTGTTTGAGAACGCTGGAGTGTATGATGGTGTTTGAGAGCGTTGGAGTGTATGATGGTGTTTGAGAATGCCGGAGTATATGATGGTGTTTGAGAACGTTGGAGTGTATGAGGGTGTTTGAGAGCGTTGGAGTGTATGATGGTGTTTGAGAACGTTGGAGTGTATGATGGTGTTTGAGAGCGTTGGAGTGTATGAAGTTGTTAGAGAACGCCGGAGTGTATGAAGTTGTTAGAGAACGCCGGAGTGTAAGATGGTGTTTGAGAATGTTAGAGTGTATGATGGTGTTTGAGAACGCTGGAGTGTATGAGGGTGTTTGAGAGCGTTGGAGTGTATGATGGTGTTTGAGAGCGTTGGAGTGTATGATGGTGTTTGAGAACACTGGAGTGTATGATGGTGTTTGAGAACGCTGGAGTGTATGAGGGTGTTTGAGAGCGTTGGAGTGTATGATGGTGTTTGAGAACGTTGGAGTGTATGATGGTGTTTGAGAACGCTGGAGTGTATGAGGGTGTTTGAGAGCGTTGGAGTGTATGAGGGTGTTTGAGAGCGTTGGAGTGTATGATGGTGTTTGAGAACGCTGGAGTGTATGAGGGTGTTTGAGAGCGTTGGAGTGTATGAGGGTGTTTGAGAGCGTTGGAGTGTATGATGATGTTTGAGAATGCCGGAGTATATGATGGTGTTTGAGAACGTTGGAGTGTATGATGGTGTTTGAGAACACTGGAGTGTATGATGGTGTTTGAGAACGCTGGAGTGTATGAGGGTGTTTGAGAGCGTTGGAGTGTATGATGGTGTTTGAGAACGTTGGAGTGTATGATGGTGTTTGAGAACGCTGGAGTGTATGAGGGTGTTTGAGAGCGTTGGAGTGTATGAGGGTGTTTGAGAGCGTTGGAGTGTATGATGGTGTTTGAGAGCGTTGGAGTGTATGATGGTGTTTGAGAACGTTGGAGTGTATGATGGTGTTTGAGAACGCTGGAGTGTATGATGGTGTTTGAGAACGCTGGAGTGTATGATGGTGTTTGGGAATGCTGGAGTGTATGATGGTGTTTGAGAACGCTGGAGTGTATGATGGTGTTTGAGAACGTTGGAGTGTATGATGGTGTTTGAGAACGTTGGAGTGTATGATGGTGTTTGAGAACGTTGGAGTGTATGAGGGTGTTTGAGAGCGTTGGAGTGTATGATGGTGTTTGAGAACGTTGGAGTGTATGATGGTGTTTGAGAACGCTGGAGTGTATGATGGTGTTTGAGAGCGTTGGAGTGTATGAGGGTGTTTGAGAGCGTTGGAGTGTATGATGGTGTTTGAGAACGCTGGAGTGTATGAGGGTGTTTGAGAGCGTTGGAGTGTATGATGGTGTTTGAGAGCGTTGGAGTGTATGATGGTGTTTGAGAACGTTGGAGTGTATGATGGTGTTTGAGAACGCTGGAGTGTATGATGGTGTTTGGGAATGCTGGAGTGTATGATGGTGTTTGAGAACGCTGGAGTGTATGATGGTGTTTGAGAACGTTGGAGTGTATGATGGTGTTTGAGAGCGTTGGAGTGTATGAAGTTGTTAGAGAACGCCGGAGTGTATGAAGTTGTTAGAGAACGCCGGAGTGTAAGATGGTGTTTGAGAATGTTAGAGTGTATGATGGTGTTTGAGAACGCTGGAGTGTATGAGGGTGTTTGAGAGCGTTGGAGTGTATGATGGTGTTTGAGAGCGTTGGAGTGTATGATGGTGTTTGAGAACACTGGAGTGTATGATGGTGTTTGAGAACGCTGGAGTGTATGAGGGTGTTTGAGAGCGTTGGAGTGTATGATGGTGTTTGAGAACGTTGGAGTGTATGATGGTGTTTGAGAACGCTGGAGTGTATGAGGGTGTTTGAGAGCGTTGGAGTGTATGAGGGTGTTTGAGAGCGTTGGAGTGTATGATGGTGTTTGAGAACGCTGGAGTGTATGAGGGTGTTTGAGAGCGTTGGAGTGTATGAGGGTGTTTGAGAGCGTTGGAGTGTATGATGATGTTTGAGAATGCCGGAGTATATGATGGTGTTTGAGAACGTTGGAGTGTATGAGGGTGTTTGAGAGCGTTGGAGTGTATGATGGTGTTTGAGAACGTTGGAGTGTATGATGGTGTTTGAGAACGCTGGAGTGTATGATGGTGTTTGAGAGCGTTGGAGTGTATGAGGGTGTTTGAGAGCGTTGGAGTGTATGATGGTGTTTGAGAACGCTGGAGTGTATGAGGGTGTTTGAGAGCGTTGGAGTGTATGATGGTGTTTGAGAGCGTTGGAGTGTATGATGGTGTTTGAGAACGTTGGAGTGTATGATGGTGTTTGAGAACGCTGGAGTGTATGATGGTGTTTGAGAACGCTGGAGTGTATGATGGTGTTTGGGAATGCTGGAGTGTATGATGGTGTTTGAGAACGCTGGAGTGTATGATGGTGTTTGAGAACGTTGGAGTGTATGATGGTGTTTGAGAACGTTGGAGTGTATGATGGTGTTTGAGAACGTTGGAGTGTATGATGGTGTTTGAGAACGCTGGAGTGTATGATGGTGTTTGGGAATGCTGGAGTGTATGATGGTGTTTGAGAACGCTGGAGTGTATAATGGTGTTTGAGAACGTTGGACTGTAGGATGGTGTTTAAGAATGTTGGAGTGTATGATGGTGTTTGAGAACGTTGGAAAATAAGATGGTGTTTAAGACACGAATGTATGATGGTGGTTGAGAACGTTGGAGTGTATGGTGGTGTTTGATAGGAATTGTTGGTGTATTTGATGGTCATATGTTCATGTTTTACTGATGAATATTGTAGTTTGGTCATAAATGTTGGTGTTTGGTGGTAAAATTTTGGTTTTTAATTGAGAATGTTTATATTTGATGGTGGATGGTAGTTATTGGTGTTTGTCAGTTTCTTCAGTGTTTGGAAGTGAAACCCTGGTCTTTATTTGAGAATTTTGGTGTTTGATGATAGACATGCTGGCATTTGATGGCAATGTTGGTGTTTGAGTGTAACTGATGCAGCCTGATGGCAAAATGTTAACATCAATAGACAACACTTTGCATGAACTATTGACACACTATTACCACACATATATACACACCTCCTTCATTGTCCTTGCCATCTGCGCAGAGAGTTTCCATGGCGACGTCACAACCAATCCCCCTCCAACCAGGCTGGCACACACAATGCCACCCGTTCTGATCCAGAGTACAGCGGCCATTACTGTTACACAGTCCCGGGCATCCCTCTGCAAAAACACACGTATTTTACACACACACACACCCACACCCACACACACAGACAGACACACACACAAAGTTATACATAGACAAATAGAGGAGGAATTCTGTGAGAGGGTTAACAAACTTAGACACACACACATACAGTATATATATGTGTATTCTGATGTTTTTGTGCGTGCTTGCATGTGTGAATATGCTGTGTGTGTGTGTGTGTGTGTGTGTGTGAACGCATGTAACATGGATAAGCAGAACTCTGAAAAGGTATACATTCACTCTGTTGCAGTATGAGACAGGTCAAAGGTGAACAGAGAGTGACACTGGACGTCTCACAGGCCTCGTGAGATACAGAACGGCTGTAAATTCACATGAACGTTAATAAAAACGCACCTTCATCATCATCCTCATCATCATCCTTTTCCTCACACTCTCAGCAAAACCTCTGAGACTTTGGTTACTAATTAAAATTTAATTATTTCAGTTTTAGAATCCGAATCAAATAAAAAAATTGAAAATAATCACAATTCTACAATTAATAGAATGCTGGGCGTGTGTCACATATTTTAGTTATGATAAATACATTTATACAAATAAAAATAACAAATAACAGAAAGAGAGCAAAGAGGAATCTATCTACATGTTTATCTGTCATGTATATTAACCTGTCTGTCTGTACAACTTCCTGTCTGCTTGTGTGTCAGTACATCTGTCTCTCTCTCTTCTTACTATATACATTATCCAGCCATTACCATTCTTGTCTGTATATCTGTCTGTCTGTATATCTGTCTGTCTGTGTATCTGTCAGTCTGTCTGAATAACTATCCGTCTGTGTCTGTCTGTATATCTATCTGTCTATATCTGTCTGTCTGTGTATCTGTCAGTCTGTCTGTATATCTGTCCGTCTGTGTCTGTCAGTCTGTCTGTATATCTATCCGTCTGTGTCTGTCTGTATATCTATCTGTCTGTGTCTGTCTGTATATCAGTCTGTCTGTATATCTGTCAGTCTGTCTGTATATCTGTCCGTCTGTGTCTGTCAGTCTGTCTGTTAATTGTCTGTCTGTGTATCTGTCAGTCTGTCTGTATATCTGTCCGTCTGTGTCTGTCAGTCTGTCTGTTAATTGTCTGTCTGTATATCTGTACATCTGTGTATCTGTCAGTCTGTTAGTAGGTATGTATGCACGGGTACGTATGTCTGTATGTTTACAGTATGTATGTCTCTCCCTCTTTATCTGCATTTCTAGCTGTATGTCTGACTGTCTATTTACCTGTTTTTCTTGTTATCTTTTAGCCTGTCTGGTTCTGTATGCATGTCTGTCTCTCCCCTGTCTCTGCCGGTCTGTTTGTCTTTCCGTGTGTCTTCATTTATCTGTCCTTCTGTTTATCTGTCTGCTATCGAAACATTTAGTCTATATAATGGATTCCTGCTTCTCTATCTCTCTCTGTCTCTCCCTCTTTTCCACTCCCTCCTTCTTACCCTGTCTGTCTGTCCGCACACCGACATGCTGTTACCCTCTATGTCTGTCTCTGTGTTTGCCTCCCTATAAACCCATATGTCTCCCTATCTATCTCTCGTTCTAGATTTGTCCATCTGTCTGTCTGTCTTCCCATCTCTTCTGTCCCATCTTCCCATCTCTATCTCTGACTTTCTCTACCCGCCTGTCTGTCTCTACTTGGACGACAGCTAAAGTCAGTTGCATCCATGTGAAGCTACAGCACACAGACAGAGATAGAGAGATAAACAAACTCCAAGCATAAAGTATTGGGAGGATTGATCAAACCCCTCCATCATCATACTTTCTGCCTGGGGTGCGTTCTGCTGCGCCATCTGGGGTTAGGGTTGGGGTAGGGGTGAAGGTGAAGGTGTGACAAAAGGGTAGCAACAAGAGCAGCAACAAGAACTGGACCGACACCAGGGTTCAGGCTACAGGATGCACATGAGGAGCATCAAAGGTAGGTATGTTTGTGTGTGTGTGTGTGTGTGTGTGTGTGTGTGTGTGTGTGTGTGTGTGTGTTGACTGGTCAGGACAAACAAAGATGGGAGGTGACCAGGTAAGGGAGGACCAACAGTGAGGACACGCAGACGCCGTGCTTTACAGACAGTAAGAAGAAAGAAAGAAAGAGGAATGACTTCAACAAAATCAAGAAAGAGAAGCATTAGACAGAACAAAAAAGCCACAGAATACTGAAAATAGAAAAACAGAAAACAAAAAAGAAATAAAGAAAATGACAAAGAAAAAAGAACAAATACAATAAATAAAAAAGAATGTGAAAATCTCAGAAAAGACAATGAAAAATTAAAAGAAAGAAAATGACAGAAAATGAGGATAGAATAGACAGAAGAAGAAACAGCAAACAGTTAAAGTAAACAAGAAGAAAAACAGAGGAAATGCAAAAATAGCAGAATAAAAATTAAACAAATAAAAACAAAAAAATAATAAATAAACTAAACTAAAATAAAAAATGTAAGAAAGAACAAAAAGAATTACAAACGAAAAAGGAAGCAAGAAAGAAAGAAAAAAGGATAATTTAAAAAATCATAAAGAAAACAGTAAGGAACAAGAATAACAAGAAAGAATACCAAAGAAGCACAAATAAAAAATACAAAAGAGAATAAAAAAGAAAGAAAGAAAGAAAGACAGAGAGACAGACAGAAAGAAAGAAAGAAAGAAAGAGAGATTGCTTATAGAGGAATGTCCCTAGGACTTGGGCTTTACCTTTAAATCCTATCCTCTCTCCTATCATGGGCCGGGAAGAAGGAAGGACAAAACCGGGAAAGAAAAGCAACAAAAAAACAAAAAAAGTTCTGAGCACTTGAGTCCAGGACATTAAAGAGTGACATACAGACAGGAGGAGGAGGGGGAGAGAGAGAGAGAGAGAGAGAGAGAGAGAGAAGGAGGGAAGCAGTGAGAGAGAGTGAGAGAGATGGATGAAGAGCTCAGGGTACTCAGGGGTGGAGAGCCGATTAAAGGTTCATCAACAACAACAACAACAACGAGTTCGACTTTATGAGGTGTTCAAATCTTCAGCATTCCTGCAACACGGCTGATAAACCCACGAGAGAGCGAGAGAGGAGGAAGGAGACGAGAGATGAAGGGATGAAAAATAAACATGAAGAAAAAGAAATCGAATGCAGGGGTGAGATTCTCATGAGCAAGCGTTCATTCTTCTTGAGTTTATAAATAAATGTAATGAATTCAATTTTAATTAAAAAAAATCAGAGAGGCGAAAACTGAAAATGTAAAACGACATGACCAGCCATAATTGTTAAAATAAATATATTTAATAAACTTTTTAAAAATAAATAAATACATTTTTACAAACATCAGACTTTTAGGATTTACATTTTTTAAAAGACTTGTCATTTCATGGGTCAACAATGTGTTTTATAATTATATAATTATAGTTCATTTATTAATACTATTTATTTTTGTATTATTTTTAATTTTGTTTTATATTTCAATTTTGGAAAAACAAACAAACAGTAAACAAAAAAACATTTTTGTTACTAAAAATGTATTACTACTTTCAATCATTTATTATTATTATGTTTTCTTTTTTTTTTCTTTGTTAATTTGATTAATTCACATGGGCGGCTCGGTGGTTCAGGTGTTGGACAGCTGATCAGGAGGTCCGCTGTTGGACCCTAACATAGTGAGTTATTAAGGTCCCTTACGCCAAGTGCACAAATATTTGCATAAATCGGGTGTCGAGCTGGCACCCCAACCCATGAAGTAAATACCACAGAAACTATGGATATACTGTATCTCCAGGGTGCGGAGTATCCGTTGCCCGATGTGTGGGATGGCACGTAAAAAAAACATTTCACTTAAAAACTATTCCTTATTTATAGTATCTACTCCTATAGGAATTTTCCATAATCTATATTATTACTGATTATTATTATTAAATTGTTTGTCTGTTTATTTATGTTAATGATGTGATTCCCGAGCGTTATTACATCCCCAGTTCACATTTTTTCCTTCACAAATCCCAGAGTTTAGTAACTGTAACTAGGAAGTGGCACCTGTGTGGTAGTGTTTTTGGGGAAAGAGGTGAAGGCGGTCTGAGTCTGAAAAGTGGGAATATTATAGATATTTTATTTATATATGTATTTAACTTAAATATTTATAATTTAAATATAATGTGAAGACTTTTATATAATCCGAGTCAGAATATGTATGACTTCATAAATATTTAATTCTGTACTAGAGTTCACTACCCGTTTAATAAAATCAGCTCATGGATGGCACAGAAACCTGAGATACCGCTTGATCCTGGAGTGTGTGTGTGTGTGTGTGTGTGTGTGTGTGTGTGTGTGTGTGTGTGTGTGTGTGTGTGCGCGTGTGTGCACGCGATAGGGAACGCCCTGCTCAGCAAATTGGGGACATTTGCCAAGGAGAACACAGAGGACACGGTCTCACATTTCTGACAGTCCAAAAGAGAGATGAGGATGAAAAATCACAGAAAAGCTACAATGAATAATGCGCAAGGGAAAGAGAGAGAGAGAGAGAGAGAGAGAGAGAGAGAGAACAAGGGACAAGCAAAGACCAGAGAGGATGAGAGAAACTAGAGGTTATTAATGTGTAATCAAAATGTCACAAAGAGCAGAACGGGGACAGGAAAGGCACAGAGCGCAAGAGAGAAAGAGAAGACACAGTACCTTGGACATACGTCTCCGGGTGAGCTTCAGAGGAAAAGAGAAAGAGAGAAAGAGAGAGAGAGAGAGAGAGAGAGAGAGAGAGAGAGAGAGAGAGAGCAAAGGTTTAAAAAAGCAGGTAAAGAGGTTAAGACAGGGATTATTTATATAGGACCAAAACTAATAGTGTTCATACATCACACACACACACACACACACACACACACACACACACACACACACACACACACACACACACACACACACACACAGGTCTAAATGGAGCAAACTTGACAGCAACACTAAGAAACAGCTAAACGTGTGTCCCATTTTAAAACATAGTGTGTAGTGTGTGTATCCTTATTAAGTGTGCAAAAAAAAAGTGTGTTGCCATGGCAACCACTACAGCTGATTTTATTTTGCTTTATTTTCCGTCCGTAACGGTGTTTATTTTAGTTCCCATTATCCTGAACGCGGTGCGTGTTAACATACTCGATCGTTCACGGGTCACAGCGGCCTCACGCCCAACACTCTGCTCGTTAAATGTTTATTTAAAACTTTTATTAGAGAGACGGTATCTAGTTTATTTAATATACAGTTTAAAAAAATTAAACGGGAATGTGAAGTGTGTACTGTGATGTGAGTATTAACTAGAGAACGAGCCTCATATGATCGCTGAGCAAAAACACCACCGGAGAGACGCAACAAGCTTAACGGCTCTGTGTTCAGGGATAAAACAGAGACAGAACTGTGTGTTAGGACGAAATAACGACTGGTCTGTCCTTCTGTCCTTCTGTCTGTTTGTGTGTCTGGACTTAAATAAAATAAACCAACAGCCCAGAGTTTGGTGAGATTGTGGTGTGTGTTTGATGAGAATGTGGTGTGTGTTTGGTGAGATTGTGGTGTGTGTTTGATGAGATTGTGGTGTGTGTTTGATGAGATTGTGGTGTGTGTTTGGTGAGAGTGTGGTGTGTGTTTGGTGAGAGTGTGGTGTGTGTTTGGTGAGAGTATGGTGTGTGTTTGGTGAGAGTGTGGTGTGTGTTTGGTGAGATTGTGGTGTGTGTTTGGTGATATTGTGGTGTGTGTTTGGTGAGAGTGTGGTGTGTGTTTGGTGAGAGTATGGTGTGTGTTTGGTGAGAGTGTGGTGTGTGTTTGGTGAGATTGTGGTGTGTGTTTGGTGAGATTGTGGTGTGTGTTTGGTGAGAGTGTGGTGTGTGTTTGGTGAGAGTGTGGTGTGTGTTTGGTGAGAGTGTGGTGTGTGTTTGGTGAGAGTGTGGTGTGTGTTTGGTGAGAGTGTGGTGTGTGTTTGGTGAGATTGTGGTGTGTGTTTGGTGAGATTGTGGTGTGTGTTTGGTGAGATTGTGGTCTGTGTTTGGTGAGATTGTGGTCTGTGTTTGGTGAGATTGTGGTGTGTGTTTGGTGAGATTGTGGTGTGTGTTTGATGAGATTGTGGTGTGTGTTTGGTGAGAGTGTGGTGTGTGTTTGCTGAGAGTGTGGTGTGTGTTTGGTGAGATTGTGGTGTGTGTTTGGTGAGAGTGTGGTGTGTGTTTGGTGAGAGT
>CM059211.1:7378538-7436038 GCA_030347435.1 Clarias fuscus | reverse complement strand
TGTGTAATTCAATTCAATCCAATTCAATTGTATTATCACTCATCACACACTCCTCACTCTCCTGAGAGTGAGAAGAGAGTGATAAGTGTGTGATGAGTGATAGTAGAGTGACGAGTGTGTGAAGAGTGGGAGGAGAGTGATGGGTGTGGTAGAATTGAGTGAGGAGTGAGCAGAGAGTGAGGAGTGAGGAGTGTGTGAGGAGTGATAGGAGAGTGACGTGTGTGAAGAGTGGGAGGAGAGTGATGGATGTGGTAGAATTGAGTGAGGAGTGAGCAGAGAGTGAGGAGTGTGTGAGGAGTGATAGGAGAGTGAGGAGTGTGTAATGAGTGAGAAGAGAGTGATGAGTGATAGGGTGTTGAGTGATAGAGTGAGGAGTGAGAGGAGAGTGATAAGTGTGTGAGGAGTGAGTGGGGAGTGACAAGTATGTAAAGAGTGAGAGGGAGAGTGATGAGTAAGGAGTGAGAAGAAGAGGAGAGTGATGAGTCAGATGACAGCGATGAGTATGAGGACACTAATAAGTGTGTGATGACTATAAAGAGTGTGAGGAGTGTGAGGAGTGTGTTTATTACTTTTTTATAAACACACCTGCCCAGTCCATATGGCAGCTTTGTAGGTTTATGTTTAGTTACAGGATGTGGGAATTCCACACACATACACACACACACGCGCACACACACACTGCACTACTGTGCTGTAGCTAAAGGCCGGACTCTGACTGTCTCACCGGTGCTGTTTATTATAGAAATCTCTTCACAGGTGAGTCTCTTCTTATATGTGTTTATCAGCAGTGAGTGTCAGTGAGCCTCCTCCAGACTAAACCACACACACACACACACACACACACACACACACACACACACACACACACACACACACACACACACACACACACACACACGACTAACCCGCTGCTGTGATGTGACTAGAGCATCATGTCTGCACATCACATATAGCCTCTGAATGATATACTGTATAATATGGATTATTTACAATCAAGAATCATATTCAGGAGATTTTATGTAAAAAAAAAACGAAAACACACACACACACACACACACACACACACACACACACACACACACACACACTGCTTAATAAGCAGGATCCAGACTTTTCCCTTCATTAGCCGCCAAGAAATGCTGCCCATCAAACACACCACAATACACACAACGCTAACTAGCGACAGAATCCTGAACAAGCTGAATATGAAGGACACGCCCACTAAATTACATCTTAAATCTGATTGGTGGTTTAGCTCATTGTTTTTAATCCCTGCATTTTCTCACAATCGAAATCCTGAAGGCTCAGAGATAACCTCTAGAGTTTACATATCATCATAGCAACATAAATAAATAAATATAAATGTGTGTGTGTGTGTGTGTGTGTGTGTGTGTGTGTGTGTGTGTGTGTGTGTGTGTGATATCTGGAGATGGGAATGTGTGCGGTGATGCTGGAGAAGGTGTGTGTAGCTTCTGATCTCACTGAGCTGTAGGAGCTGAAGGAAATGTCAGATATGACAATCCAAAAAGGTCATCGAGCTCAGGACGAGGGGCAACACACACACACACACGCACACACACACACACACACACACACACACACACACACACACACACACACACACACACACACACACACACACACACACACACACACACACAGACGAACGAGACGAGTGACAAGACACTACAAAATCACTGAAGATATAGAGTCTAATCATGTATGTGTGTGTATGTGTGTGTGTATGTGTGTGAGAGAGAGTGTGTGTGTGTGTCTTTCGCTTACCCACGGTGCAGTGCTCTCCAGTCCAGCCCTGATGACACTCACACTTGCCGTCTTTGCAGGTTCCGTGTTCGGTGCAGCGCGGGTGACATGCCTTCACGTCACACACTGACCCGGTCCAGCCTTCCTCACAGCGGCAGCTGCCGCCCATACACACGCCGTGATTTCCGCAGTCCACCGCACACACTTCTGTAATCACACACACACACACACACACACACACACACACACACACACACACACACACACACATTAAAGATAAGATAAAAGCGATATGTTAGGTCACTGACAAAGGGTTACTTCATTCACGATGTCTGGTTTGTCTCTGTAACATGCTCTCATACCCTAATCCATCCTCCCACACACACACACACACACACACACACACTGAGCGAGAAGCAGAGGTCAGATACTTCAAACCCATTATGTCGAACTTATCAGCTTGGAAAGAAAACACACTCGGTGGAATCGTGCTGTGTGTACGGGTTCTGACTAACCTCGCCAAACACACCATAACACTGACAGCACTCAACCCCTCCTGACCCCACTCTGTATGTGTGTACGTGTGTGTGTGTGTGTGGGAGGACTGTAAAGTTGGCTCTGAAATTCTAAATGCATTCCCAAGAGCTGTTTTATCCCGCAGTAATGATGGAAAAGTAAAACACACTCTATCATTATGCAGGAAACGTCCAGTCGATTGTTGTTCATTTTACACCAGGACGCTTTTATTCCTCATCAACAGAAGGAAGGAGCCTCCAGTTTCAGAGGTGAAGCTTTCCAACATCTCCAGAACAGACGAGTTCACTCTTCTCAGTAGCAACTTTATACACATTCACATTTCATACAAACTTGAATAATTATTCTGGTTGTGTGAAGCTGCTTTGTGACAATGACAGTTGTTATAAGATTGATTGCCGCGGTCTGAAGAGTTAAATCGGAATTTATTTGACTTTTACTTCAATGCAACACCACATTCCTCATAGGTTACATTCACACTACAGATCAAAGTGGGCCGTATCTGATTTATTGACCTAAATGTGACCTATAGCTGACATTTCTCTGAACAGATTAGAGAAGAGATCTGAGCGTGTCACGTGATGCGCTCATGCTTCTAAACTTCTAAACTTACATGTGCAACGTAAGGAACAACGTGTCATGTGATCCGTTCAAGATCCTCTCTTCATCAGTGGATTTCAATGTGGGCATTTTAAACCTTCATATTTCTACTCAAAGTAGATCTAATGGCCAAAAACAAAACAAAAAATCCTACTATATTTATGTGAGTCTTTTTTTAATTGTTATATGTAAATATATCGATGATTGTACCATGAAATGACATCTCAACCGTTTGGAAGATTTGGAAGATATAGGCTATTAAGGTATTGTTTGTTCATTTGGAAAATAAGAATGTAATTAAAAACTAATAAAATGTAATTGTTAATAAAAAAAATAACAATATAATTGTTTGTTAATAAAAAAAAATGCAAAACAAAAAAGATTTTTTTTCCTACCCTAATGAGGTTAAGTTTTGCCTATACAACAATTTCACCCTGAATGTTTATGAGGTCTGGTACCTCACTCTACCACCACTGAACTCCTCCTTTAGTGAAATCACAAAAAATGTACAGTATTTAAAATGTAAATATGAATAAATAAAATGTATGGAGGAAAGATTTCTCTGGTATGAGAGAAATAACACACAATGGGACATGCAGTTATACAGTATATAAAAAAAAAACTCTTAGGTGATGGGTGTAACTCTGATTCATCACATCACCCTGTTGTTTGTTTTCCTCTAACAGCACAACACTTTAAAGATAAGTCAAGAAGAAGCAAGAATATTATAAGCAACTGTTATGTTGTGTAACAGTATGGTTACACCTCAAACAGTATTCATTTATGCTGTATTCTTTATATTATTTCCCAATAAAGGAAAGCTTTAAACTCTGGACCACACACCCAATCTCATGTGATGTCTCCGATGTGTTGAAGAAGAATCACCTCAATATATGGAGAGAGAGAGAGAGAGACAGAATGAGGGCGAATGAGACCTACTGTACAGTTGGCGCTAATGTAACCAACCTACTGGATTCCAAGTGCCGTTAAATAACAAAAAAAAAAGGAGAAGAAATAGAAGAAGGAGACCTGTGAGTCATTTCTGTGGACGGAGAAGAAGCCAGGTCTAAACTGGAGCTTATGTAAGTTTCTGGGAATTGATGGGAACGCTATCCTCATAGCCCCAGTGTGAGAGCAAACTCTACCAAACTATTCAAAACTTGGAATCGACTTGTTTGATAGAGTCCTGTACTTCTCTCAGCCAATCAGAACGCATCTTTCCTGGACAAATGATGGAGTGCTGTCTGGGAAACAATAACAGGAAAAAAAAATCAGACGTTATTGTTTTAATAACTGGGGAAATAAAAACAGTTCCTGATTGTGGACTCAAAACTTTGGTTTCTGTTGTCGATATATCACTGTGTGTGTGTGTGTGTGTGTGTGTGTGTGTGTGTGTGTGTGTGTGTGTGTGTGTGTGTGTGTGTGTTCAGACCTCCCACAACTCTGGGAACGTAAACAAATCCATCCTTGGATGGATCAGACTGCGGTGTGGACCTGCGTTCCAGCTCCTGCCAATAAAACTGTTTTTATTCTGTGTGTGTGTGTGTGTGTGTGCCTCAAATGTAGTTTATAGGGAGTGAGTGCGTCCTCATATCTTGTACCTGTTTGTCAATAAAAATCTCCATTGTAAGGATATGAGCAACAGCGACAACAGACAGCAAGAAGATTGTGATTTAAATGCATGCTGAAAGGACACCGTTGTGTGTGTGTGTGTGGCCTCAGACATCATATTCCTGCACGCAGAAACACTTAAATAAACTCAGAATAGACTCAGCCCACATATTAACTCTCCAAAACAAAACAAAAAAAAAAAAAGAGAAAGAATTAAAGGCTCTTTGTCTATTAGAACTGAAACAATAGAAGAAAATTCCAGGATATTTACATAATCGGGATCTGATCGTGACTTTAAATCACAGGATCTGATCACGCCTTTAAATCATGGTATCTGATTACGTCTCTACATAACGGTATGTGATTCTGTCTTTACATCATGGGACCTGATCGTGACTTTACATGACGTTATAGGTGATGTAAAGGTGAGTAATAAAGAGAAAGATGGGAAGAGAGACAGACAGAATGGATAAAACACAAAATAAATTATGTGTGTGTGTGTGTGTGTGTGTGTGTGTGTGTGTGTGTGTGTGTGTGTGTGTGGTGTGTGTGTACAGTACCGATGGAACAGTCCGGCCCGGTCCAGTTCTCATCACAAGTGCAGGTTCCACTGTCGCTTTGATACTTTCCATGACCGGAGCACTGTTCAGGACAAAGGATTTTCTGCTGCTCACAGCTCGGCCCCGAAAAACCGGAATTACAGTGACACACACCTCGGATACACACACCTCGCCCTGAACATGACGGGTCAAGACAGTCCACTGAGAGAGAGAGAGAGAGAGAGAGAGAATGATTGTGTAAGTGAATGCATCAATCGGTTAGAGATATTGACATTTTCGGAAAACAGCTGCACAGACACATTGAAAAATATTTGAGCATAAAACTGTAATGATTACTGTGTGTGTGTGTGTGTGTGTGTGTGTATGTGTGTGTGTATTTCTGATTTGTGTTGACCCATAATACAAAAAGTCCTGTGTTATAATTCAACTGGTGTGTGTGTGTGTGTGTGTGTGTGTGTGTGTGTGTGTGTGTGTGTGTGTGTGTGTTGATGAGTCTTAATCAGGCCATTGACCGCTGGCCATTTCATTAGTCCCAGAAAACACAATTCACTCACAGTTAATTACATTAGCTGCACTCCCTTCCTTTCTGTGTATGTGTGTGTGTGCGTGTGTGTGTTTGTGTCCTTTTACTTAGACAAATCAATGGTATTGAACAGCGAGAATGTGACTGTCCAGAAAAAAAAGGTGCTGCTCACTCAGGTTATAAATAAATAAATAAATAAATAAATAATTCTATTTTCCTCTGGTCGTCCCTTGCTGTCTCTCTCTCTTTCTCTCCCTGTCTTTCTTTCCGTGCCTGCTCTCGTGTCTCTCTCCCTTCCTCAGCGATTGTGAATCTGACCATCTTGTCCTCAGCACAAAGAGATGAGAGCTTTCCAAAGAGAAATCGATGCCTCCTCCGACCCTGATGGTAATCAGCGAGTGTGTGTTTGTGACACATTATCTCTCCATCTTTGATGGCGTAATGAGCCGGGCCCTAATGGGGCTGATGTTGGCTGGGCCACGGTACATTTTTTCAATATACCCCTTTCCAGGGCAGAACGCGGAGTGCACATGTACACCATCTGCTCCTTTGTTTTAATTTAAGACGCAGACACCAGAAAAGTTTTTTTTGCGCCTCCTGTTCCAGGAAAAAAGTTGTTACTTACAGCATTAAATAACAAATAGCAGCTAATAACTGCCCACAGCTAGCATGCGCAGGAGCACAGGGCCTTTTATTGTAGAATTGGACACCATGTGTTTCTTATTAGCGCAGCGTAGACTTCTCTCAGAGCCACGCAAGCTTATCTGAACCCTGAAGACATGCGCAGCTTCCAGTAATGAGTCGTGATAATGTCAGGTCAGAGAGCTCATGTTCGAGAGCTTTGAGGAATTAGAGGAGCTGTCCTCGAAGCTTTTCCTTCATCTAATCATGGGGGGATTTCCTGAGTCGAGGCAGAGGTGTTAAATGTTAATTCATGATGCTCGAGACCTAGCTTTTGGTTATAACCCACAACTAACAGAGCTAATCCTGCTAATCTGACCTCGAGGGGTCACTGCCTTGCCTTTTCCCTTGCTTAAGTCCCCATTGGTTCAGTTCTTAAAGGCATCTTACATGAGAGAACATGTGGACTTCAGGAGCACATGTTGGCCTCAAGAGTGTTACCCAGTTTCTTCATCAGATCTGATTGAACCCATGTTGCCAACTAAGTGACTTTTGCACTAGACTCTGTAGAAAATCTTTCTGGTCTACTCTGTATAGCACTTTACTTTTGTCGTTAATTTTATTTTCAGGAGATGTTAGCAAGCAATCACTGATCACTATTGATCCCGACAACCGATCACTGATCACTACTGTTCAGAATGACTGATCAGTGATCACAATTGATCCTAATAACCAATCACTGATCACCACTGATCCCAAGGTGCAATCACTATTCACTTCTGTTCCCAATGACCAATCACAGATCACATCACAGATCATTACTCTCCCCAATGACCAATCACTACTGTTCCCAATAACCAATCACAACTGTTGCCAATAAACAATGAACAACCATTTCTCTCCCCAATGACTAATCACTACTGTTCCCAATGACCAATCACTGATCACTACTCTCCCCAATGACCAATCACTACTGTCCCCAATGACCGATCACAGATCACTACTCTTTCCAATAACCAATCACTACTGTTCCCAATGACCAATCACTGATCACTACTCTCCCCAATGACCAATCACTACTGTCCCCAATAACAATCACTGATCACTACTCTCCCCAATAACCAATCACAACTGTTGCCAATAAACAATGAACAACCATTACTCTCCCCAATGACTAATCACTACTGTTCCCAAAGACCAATCACAGATCACTAC
Organism: Clarias fuscus; assembly: GCA_030347435.1. Lineage (NCBI taxonomy): Eukaryota > Metazoa > Chordata > Actinopteri > Siluriformes > Clariidae > Clarias > Clarias fuscus. Next base: position 7,428,610 of record CM059211.1, on the reverse strand, counting down.
TCTCCCCAATGACCAATCACTACTGTTCCCAATAACAATCACTGATCACTACTCTCTCCAATGGCCGATCACAGATCACTACTCTTTCCAATAACCAATCACTACTGTTCAAAATAACCGATCACTACTGTTCCCAATGACCCATCACAGATCACCATTTATTTAACACAATTCTTTGTTCTTGGTTTTAAATTCTTTTCTTTTATAGTCATAATAGTCAGTTATTCCAACTGTAACCGACTGTAACCGTTTCCTTCTGATCTGTTGACCTCCTCCATTTCATTTCATTTTATTAAGATGTAAACATTTTCTGTTGTGGTGCCTTGATAGCAAAACCTATTTCCTTCAACTATAAGAAATAAGCCAGAATCTATTTTCTACTCTACTTCTTTTCTGAGCGTCTTCCTTTTTCTTGCAGCTCGTTTTGATATGCAACCATGACAATTTCATGAATATGGAAATGAGTCTCTGACTTTATCTGGTGACTTCTGGTGACTTTTTAAAGCATGTGGCAGGTTATGAGGGTCGGGGAGAGAGCACAGCTCATTCTGACTAAATGCCCGAAAATACAAGACATCACAATAAGCACACCGAGGTCGCTTACACAAGGACGTTTTTGCCATTCATCAGAAAACACATTGGTATGCACTGCTGGTGTGGTGGAGATGTGTTTTTGGGTGAAGATCAATTTTTTTTTTTTTTTTTTTTAAACCAAACGTATACTCAATAAGATGACTAAGACAGTTGTCCTTTAATCCTCTAGTCATAGCATTCTTTCTGTTCAGGAAAATACATTATAGATAATCAGTAAAATGTCAGGGCATGACGATTTGGAAAAATAATTGTGAATTTATAGACTTCTTTTAAGCAAAACCATGGTTAGCATTTCATCATGGCTAACTAGCACAATGCTAACCAGCTAACCTGATAGCAATCTGAGTACAGTACTGTATAAAAAATTCAATTTGTAATTATTTAAATGCATCCGTTTCCTCAACATTGTTAACAATAAGCTCTGTCCCAGACTGCTTCCTATTGGCTGACAACGAAAAGCAAGGAAAACAATCAATAACATAATTATAGTTATAATTTTGCACTTGCTCATTATCTATCTAATTGTAGCATTACCTTCCTCGCAGTTTTCACCCTTGTATCCGGCATTACACACACACGCCCCCATGATGCAGATCCCATGGCCGCCACAGTGGACATCGACGCATTGGTTGTTGGGTACGTCGCATTCTGTGCCTTTCCAGCCGCTGTAGCACAAACAGCGCCCCCTGGAGTACTGACCGTTCCCACTGCACAACACTGGGCACGCAGCTGAATTAAAATTCAAAGGACAAAGTCATGTGATCGATCAGTTCCACATTGAACTTACACAGCTAATATACAGTAAATTAATAAACAAATGAATAAAACTATATTATCATCTGGGTCACTTTGCAATGTCAGTGCTTTTTATCACATAAATAATAAACGATCAAAAATCTCATCTGAAGAAAACGTTGATCCTGGAGAGACGTTTGTCTCAATTTTATTCAAACTGTGCTTGTTTATAGAAGATTAATTATTATTTTAATTATATTATAATTAATAGTTATTTTTACAGTATATTGTTTAGATTTGTTATAGACGTTTTGGGTATGAGCAATTGCAGAAAACCAAACACATTGTATTTAACAATTCAACAACAGAACAAGATCTTTTTTAGAAGTAAACTGTACAGAGATATACAGTACATTGTACACAGAGTGATCCTAAGTATCGGTTCTCTTTTACTGTTAGTCGTTATCAAAAAACGCAGTAAAACATGAATATTTATACTGTATATGAACAGTTTGACAGGTAAACAATGAAAAGGCCATTTTCTTATTTAGTTATTTTAGCAAATTATTATTCACTGACACACACGGTTGGCTATAATGAAATGTCTATTTTAAAAACCATTATATAATCTCACTTTACTTTAAAGCGTTGAAGTTTCATGTTTTGAGCAAAGCGCTGCCTGATTTTTAAGCAAAAGCCGTTCCATCCTGATAAGCCAATCACATCGCTTCTTTTTGTGCAACACAGTGGCTGCTGTGAGTGGTTTAAAGGTGTTCAAAGGGTTTTTGGAGAATGTGGAATCCAAGAAAAGGACATTCGCGTTGCAGTCACTCTAGCAGTAATAAATGACAGGTATGTGTTGCGTAACATCTGCAATGAGTTCTGTGAAACAGGCCCTTATGTGATTCGGATGTTGTTTGAACATGTTATATACTTAGCGAAGCTATGGGTGGTGATGTAGTGTTAGAACTGTCTTAAAGTTCTAACGAAGAAATAACTTGTATAATTTGTGTACAAGAGACATGAGATGCAGCGCTGTGTTTGTGTGTGTGTGTGTGGGAAGCTGTTGGTTAAATAGTGCATACCTGTCCTATGATAGTGCGGCGTCATCATGTTCGGAAGTGAAACTAAAATTGGTAGAGGATGATGATGATGCTGCAAACTGAAGTTTTGTATTGTTTATAATGTTACTAATGATCGTCCACAGTCTTTGTAATCAAAAATGTTTTGTGTGCAACAAAATTCAACACTTTTTTCCCCCTTGATCTGATTTTTGCCACTACTTTCTGTTTGACTCGTTACACAATCAAAATAGTTTGGAATATTTTTGAGTTTGTTATATTTTTTATATTAAAACTCAACAAACATATTAATATTACTGAACTGCATACTTAATTAACCACAAACACAACTCCAGGCTGATTTATCCATTTTGACAAAACTGCAGGGAGTGGAGATATAGCGTCTGGCGAAATCACACAACATTCTTACTGAAACATGTCAAAATCATTCTCTATCAGTTTGCAATGTTTCTTGCTTTTTTTTGTCTCCAAGCTGCAAAAATGGATTTATCTTATTTTGCTGTCATACTGTTTACTATAAGCTACAGAAAATTAAACAAATACTATTTCTCAATGTCAACAGAAATACAGAAATACATTTGGGGCCATTTTTGGCCTGCTGAAGTAAATTGTTAAATTACAATTTAAACATTATTAAATGTCTAAAAAAACAAATAAGTAAACAACAAAACCTGACAGCAGCAGCATCAGTCATGAATGTGTTGATCACCTCTTTTATTGTTTTTGTCACATAAAGATTACAGTGGTATAGAATCTACAGTTGTGGACACGTGAAAATATTGTATTTTTAAAAAAAGTTCAATTATAAACTCTTAAAAAATAAAAGGTCAAACGTGCTAAGATGCTAACTGACCTAAGACTTTCTAGGCTATTAAGCACACTCAAAAGTTATGACCACGTTGTAGCTCAGGGAGTACAAACTTTTGCCTTTTTTGGTTAACCCACTTGCCTTTGGTTTTAAATTGAAACATTAATTGTATTTTCCTCTGAAACAGGATGGAGTGTTCAGATCTCAATGCTAGCTGACTCACTAATAACATCCAATCAGTGAACGCTCTGCTAGGCAGCTGCACTCCATCTAATAACAATCTGAAACCAATTACGACATGTGTGTGTGTGTGTGTGTGTGTGTGTGTGTGTGTGTGTGTGTGTGTGTGTGTGTGTGTGTGTGTGTGTGTGCGCATGCGCGTGTGCGTTACCTCGTGAGCAGTCAGGCCCAAGGAACCCTGGGAAACAATGACACGTTCCTGAGCGACAGTCTCCGTTGCCATGGCAATTGTGAGGGCACTCAGTCACAGAATCTATGTGGAAAAATTGAGAGAGAGAAAGAAAAAGGGAAAGAGAAAAATAGAGAGAGACGGCGTTAATCGAGGAGGTAGTGTGTGTGTGAACAGGAAAGCTTTGTGAAGTGTGTGAGGTTTGCGAAGTCTTTAATTAAATGTTGCAGATGTGTGAGGCAGACGAAGCTGGCGCTGCTTTAATGAACCAATCACAGAGCTATTACTGCCAATTAACACACACACACACACACACACACACACACACACACACACACACACACACACACACACACACACACACACACAGCCTAAGGGACCCTAGACATGGCTCAGTGGTCTCTAGAAATGACAAACGCACGCTAACACAAAGCAATGCCCAACAGCAATGTAACAAATAACCTAATACCTGTTAAACACATGCTAACAATCAATGATGCTAACATATGCACACACACAAATACACACACACACACAGTCATGTGCACATTAATCAACACATGGTTTTCTGATTGTTTTTGCAGTCATGATATCTTGACAGGCTGTCTATCGTGACATGATGTTTACGCTTCACTTTAAAGGAAAATCCCAGCGCTATTAGCTTATTGCTTAGTGATTAAAGCTAGGTTTAATTACTATTAGCCATTTCATTACCACATTACCACCAAATCTGAGGTAAATGTTGACATTCAGGACAATATTCGCATAATTTCTAAGGTCTCCACACCTGTCCATTGTCTACAGAACCCGTTCCGTCTATGTGCTAGCTAGTCTTTTTGTTGGAATTTATCTGAACATAACATGACATCTGAAGTAAATGTTGATATTCTCAGTGCCTTGCATCCATGGAATCACACTGTCTCATCAAACATAGCAACATAAATGTTAAATAAAGCTAGCACCATGATGCTAAGACATGGTTCTCTGGACCGTCTTTTGATCTACAGTATGTGGTAAAAAACTAACTAGCTAGAAATATATTAGCACAGCCTGGGAATTACTGACATTCTCATTGGCTTTGTCTTGTTTCTAGGAGCTTTAATTTTTCATTATAAATCGTTTAAATCGTTATCGTGTATAATTAGCCAGCTAATTCTTATTCAGTGTGCGGCTTTGCATGTGGCCTAGCAACAATGCAATCACCTGACTATCCATTCCTCAAAAAAAAAAAAAAAAAAAACATCATTGTGCACAAGCTCAGGTATCGACAGTGTCTACCACGTCGTGAGATTTTACACACTTGTTTGTACATGGTCTCGCTCCATCGCCGAGGCAACGAGGGGCAATTATGACAGGCGCTGTCGATATTTTCATTAAGTGCTGCAGAAAAGGGGTTTGTCCAGGAGAGGCCAGAGTGACAGTGTAATGAAGTGAACCGTCCTGCCTGTCTTCCTCGGTTATTACCGTGTTATTACCCCCGCTCTCGATCTCACTTTTTCGCTTTCAACATACACACCCTCACACACACTCACACATACACACTCACAGAATCAATTTTCATTTTCAAAAGGTTAACTTATTACACGCAGAGCAACGGGCCGGGTGCTATAGTCCCGCTGCTAATTTCCCTCCACGCCGGGACTGGTGATCGAATCGAAGGAAATTACTTCGCACGGAAGAAAGCGAGGGAGAGAGAGAGAGTGATAGATAGAGAGAAAGAGAGAGAGAGAGAGAGACAGAGAAAGGGGACGAATGAAAAGGCTCGCAGGTCACCAGCACTTTGAAGCCTGCTGCTGCCTGCCAACCGTTTAAAGCAGCGATCAATAAAACTCTGATGAGCATTACACACACTCACCTGTGCGCGCACACACACACACACACACACACACACACACACACACACATACACACACACACACACACACACACACACACACACACACACACACACACACACACACACACAGGGTTTGCCCAACCCATAAAATTTCTCAACAACCCAACAGGTTGTGGTGTTTTAAAGCGCAAAGTGCAAACTCTTAGCTTTGCATTATTAATAGCCATTACAGTATGTAAAACTGAATAACTAATTAACTATAATAATTGCATTTGTTTACAAGTGCTTTTTTTTTCTTGATCTTTTTTTTTAAATATCGTCTTTAAAAAAAGAAATAAATATGAATGAAAATGAAAATAACAACAATAATAATAAAAACTAATGATTACAATCAGTGTTTTGAACTGATTAATTTTTCGTCATTATTAGCCAAAAAACAACAAGGCTAGCTAACTGAACGTGTATGTTAATTGGCTCAGTTTCTCTAACCAAAGATATTACGTGACATTTCTGGAGTGATATTACAGCTTGGGATTGTCGAAAAATGAAATAACAAATGAAATGAGAAGGAAGCAGGGATCTAACCGATGATGATGGTGTTGTAGGAAACTTGTTCTGTGTTTTTGCCGTCGTTGTAGAAAGCCAGGTGCCAGATCCCAGAGTCAAGGAAGCGGATAAATTCAGCCTCGTGGATGTTCACAGATCTCGCTCTCCTCAGAGATGCCTCTGTTTCCACCAGCCCTCGTTTCTCCTTCGAAATCAAACGGCTGCCATCCAGCAACTCCACGAAGTCGTACTGGACATACAAAGCAACATAATACTGGAATATTAACATCTTATAATCATAACATACTCACCAAATACACATGTATACACGTAATTCAAGCAGATAAAGGTTTGCTAGGCAATTAGCTCGCTAGCTGATGACTGGAATGAACAAAATACATTTTTTATAGACAACGTAAAAGTACAGTGATGATGAAAACAAATGTGTCAGGAATGTCAACATTTTCCTCAGAAAAAAGGAGGAAAATGGCTAAAATTAGCCAAGTGCTAAGTAACTGTCCCCATGTTCACTGAAGCCAGAAAATTTTTACTTTTAGGATTTAAACAATGGAATTGGCAATATATTCTAAATCTAACACTGACACATGGTGGTAACAGGTGATAAAGGATGCTAAGGCAAAACTTTAACACAAACTCCTGCTAACTAAAAACAAACATTAGCATGGGTTAAGAGAGAAAATGCTAATGTCTTAGCATACTGTCTGAATTTAAGGAAAGATGACTATGTTGTATGTGTGTTTTTTGGCAGCCATTTTCAAAAAGCTAATGCACATGCTAACTCAGTTTTTTTTGACGGCCATTTTCAAAAAGCTAACGCACATGCTAACGCAGTTGCACACAACAAATTAGACACACAAAACTGGCTATAATAAATCCTTAATCCTAAATGTAATCTGACACACAGAAGTTCCTTTAGTTAATTATACACTTATTATACTAACAATCATGTTCAATTACACTGACGTGATATTCGCTAAATTACACACATTAGCCTTTCAGTTGTGTGTAATTAAACATACAGTGACACACACCTGCCAGAAACCTGAGCTACGCTGATATGTTTAAGCCGCGGACAATAACTGACACAACTAACAATCTTGCTCAATTAAGCATTGTGTCATGGTGAGAAGCTATCAGACATGCTAACTGACATGCTAATGGTGTTTGGTGTTATTAAACACAGCTTCACACACATGCAACATCACATTTACACACCCTCATCTTATACACTGTGCCTTTTAGCTCAGATGTAGCGAATTAGCTGTAAAACTTGATGTAGCTAACGTAGATAATGTAGCTAACAAGTACGGTTTGCAAATGAGTTGACCTTTCTCACACAGTAGTTTAGCCTTCAAACTCACTAGTTTAGCTTTATAATTCACTAGATCAGCTTTCTCACTCCCTAGATTAGCTTTCTCATTTTGTAAATTAGCTTTCTCATTCCCTGGATTAGCTTTCTCACTCACTAATCTAGATATAAATCACTAGATTAGCTTTCTCACTCACTCACTCACTCACTCAGTTAGCTTTCTCATTCAATAGTTTAACTTTCCCAATTACTAGTTTAGATTTCTCACACACTGGTTTAGCTTTCTCATTCACGAGTAGGTATCTAACTCACTCAACTTTCTAACTCATTAGATTAAGCTTTCTCAGTTATTAGGTTAGCCTTCTTATTTAATAGTTTAGCTTTCTTACACAGTAGTTTAGTTCCTCACTCGCTAGATTAGCTTTATAACTCATTAAATTATCTTTCTCACAAACTAGGTTTGATTTCTCATTTAATAGCTTAGCTTTTTCAATCATTAGTTTAGATTTATCATTCACTAAATTCGCTTTCTAATTCAGTAGATTAGCTTGCTCGCTCAGTAGATTAGCTTTCTCACTCTCTACATCAGCTCTCTCAGTCACTACATGAGCTTTCACACTCGCTAGTTTAACTTTTGCACTCATTAGAATAGCCTTCTCACTCACTAGTTTAGTTTTCTCACACACTAGTTTTGTCTTCTTACTCCCTAGATTAGCTTTCTCACTTATTAGATTAGCTTTCTCGGTCATTAGATTAGTTGTTGCTTCAGCAGCCTCTTGTATCAAACTATTTAAGTGGTCACAGACCAGAGAGAGAGAGAGAGAGAGAGAGAGAGAGAGAGAGATCATGGAAGACAAAAAGAGAAAAAAATAGATTATCAGAGATAAAGACACAAATAGAAAGGGCAAGCAGATAAATCGAGAGGTTATGAGACAGAGATAGAGATGGACAAACAGAAAGATGGGATGACAACCAGAGAAAAAAACTGTGAGAAAGAGAGAGAGAGAATCATGTCCATGATTTCTGAGTTTTGTTGTCTCTATCATTTCACCCAACACATTTTTCTCATCCAAAAAAAGAAAAGCGAGACGGAGGCAAACAGACGGAGCCGAGCGAGAGAAAAGACGCCATTTCGACCTGCGGAGGAGTCTGCAGACTTAACTCCTATCTCTTATCCGTCCATCCGTCAATATCCCTTCATCCCGTCCTTCTGTACAGCCTTAAAGAAACATATCGATTCCTCTGTGGCAACTAAAGGGACGGAGCGGCACCGGGGCGTCTCCGTGTATCGACTTCCATTACGGAGCTTTCAGCTGACGATTACCTCGATTAACAGGCTACTCGTGGCATGACAGCTCGTCTCCACGTCGCTAAAATCAGAGACACACCAGCGCTAGTCACACACCGTGGACTCCATTACCCAAAGTAGCTAAAGTTACCAAGGACAACTTCAGTTAGCTTAATAGCATTGATTGATTAGTATTAGCATTAGTTTTCTTGCTCTTTAGGCTAACTCTCTGATTTCGCCTGAGCCTCGAGGTGAGCTAGCCACAACAACGAACAAACAAACAAACAAACAAACAAACAAACCACATCAATAAATTTCCACATGCTTTGCTTATTTTTCAGAAATAAAGAAGTATGAAATATTTTGAATGTTTTTATGATTAACGTTCTAGTAAAGTAATATATAAGAATGGGTATGCTAATATAGCTAAACTCCTTAACAGTCATCCTAAAAGTGTGCATGGTCTAATATTCCAACATGAACACATGTTTGACAGCCCTCTGTCTGAGACTCTGCCACATGGACTCTAAGAAGCAAGGCTTGCTAAGGTACCTTTGGCTCTGTAGATGAGTTTCCGCTTACAAGATTATCTCAGTTAACTTGTACTCACTAGGTTAAGTTTTCCTCTCTATTTATTCACTATCTTATACTCACAATACAAATCACACTCGAGGTCATGCTATTGTGATGAATATCCGCACGACTGTCGACGTCCAATCAGATTGCTCGGTTGGAACTGTTGTATACGTTATACTATTTCACAAAGTTTTATAATTAGCTTTTCTCCAAGGAAGGTTAATATTTGCTACTATTAGCTCCGCCCACTTTTGTCAACTGCTTTAACTTCAAAGACTTTGTTTTTTCCGCTGTACCACTGTTACACGTTTGTGTTAGCTTTATGATGTGTGTGTGTGTGTGCGCGTGTGTTACCTGAGTGTGTGAAGGCGGCAGTCCCTTGCGTCCGTACACTCCGACGAGTGCGCCCCTCTGCAGTGAGATGTTGAACTTGAGTGACTGTGGCTGATCGATGAAGATCTGAGAACGCCAGAACATTCCAGGAGGAACATCCTGCACTGCCCGCCTCCCCACATCAACCTCACCTGTGTCTATGGTGTTGTTCTCCTGAACGTACACACCCCCTTTACCTGCACATACAGAGAGAGAAAGAGAGAATTTATTTAGTTAACAGTTCCAACAACAATAACACATAAAAACCACATGAAAAGGATCTTGTTCTTTTTAAATGTTTATCAGTTTAATTTAGTATCTTATGTGATTTTTTTTCCTATTATTTCATTGTTTTTTTTGACATTATTTGGTTAGGTATTTTTTCTTGTTTTTTACTCTAATTTTCTTTTAATGGTTTAATTATGTTTTAATTATTTGTAATTTATTTTAATTGTTAGTGATTTATTAGTTTCAATTTATATTAATGCTTATGATAGTTTTTGTTTTTCACTTTAGTACTGTTTTAGTTTTTTTTGTACTTTGTTTTTCACTTTTAATAATATTTTGTTAGCATTTATATTCTTCAACTTTTTTTAAAATTTAGTTTTTAATACAACATGGTAACTACAGTATGGTATAAACATAGTCTGCAGTGTGTGACTGTAGGTTGTCACTAGTGTGTTGTGTATATGGCATGATTGTAACGATTGGTGTATTGTGTAAAGACAAAGGTTTACTGTAATAGTGTGTGGCTAATTATATAGTGTATAATGTATACAGTAGTGTATAACTAGTGTACAGTGTATACTGCATAGTGTATGGCTAATGTATAGTTTATGACTAATGTATAATGTATATTGTATAATGTATGACTTGTGTATACTGTATATTGTATAGTGTGGTGTATATTGTAAAGTATATTACCATAATTTATAGTGTATAGTGTAAGCTGTATAATTATAATGGTAAATATTAATTGTATAGTATATGTTATATGACTCATGTACAGTGTCTAGTGCAAGACAATTGTGTACAGCTGTATGACACTAACATATAATGCAACGTTTATGAGTGTAATGTATAATGTATGACTGTAATGTGTATAGTGTGTGATTTAGGACCGGTCTAGCCCAAATACTTTTCTGTCTTGATGTCTTTGTATGAGTTTAAAATGGGTTTATGAATCACGATAACAGAACATCATAAAAAATAAAATAGTATATCGGATTACTCAGGCTGTATGTAATCATTCACACATGTCCTCTTGACTCAATTTTTGGACCAGGCTCTGTGTTTGTGTGTGTGTGTGTTAGCGAGATGTCTAGCTTGCTAGCTTACTAGCTTGTTAAATAAACAGCATCGCTCAGCCCAGGCCTCATAACTCTCCCACACAACAGAAAATAAAAGCTGTGACTTAACACTTAGCGGCAGGTCATGCGAGGTTTTGTGGATTATATTGGATGGAGTTGATGCAGACACACACCCACACTTCCTGCTAAATGTGTACCCCAGCCCCGTGGTTTGACCCAGACCAAGCTTCAGAGAGAAACGCCTGGCTCTCCAGTGTGTAATTTTTCAGAGGCGTTTTTGGAAACTGCACACAGTGCGTGATTACACATGGACACTCGGGTCCAAAAAAATCTGAGTCCACTACTGAGAATTGTTTTCATTATATGATTTATTTTACTTTTTTTCCTTAGTTGCTCAGTATTATTCAAGGGGCCTTTATTTAAACCGGAGACAAATCCAATCCTCGATGAATCTTCTCTCACACACTATACGGCTTGTTTTTTTTTGTTGGGTATTTTTTATGTCCTTGACTTATACCCTAGCGATCATTATCGCTTCTGCTCAACAAACTAACACCTGATACGGTCTCCATTATGCCTTTTGTCTTCCTTGTTGCTCTCAGGCACATTGTCTTGTTCGAGAATTATCATTGAATTACTTTTCAATACGTGATGAAATAATATAACAGTTCTTGGTAGTTGGACTCAGACTTTCGGTCCCTCTGTCTCTGTTTATTGCATTATGGGAGACAGACGAGTCTGAGCTCATACACTCGCTAATGGAAACCAGCTGGCATTAATACACCATTAATTATTCCATAAAGCGCTTAGCAGGCTAACGCTAAACCGTCCTGTTGTGGCAGCGCTCTGTCCCACTGACTCAGACCGTGTCTTAAAATTTTATAGCAACTTCGCTCTAACATTTATTTTAGAATAAACCTCCAATCCATCTTATTTATGCTGATCTCAGCGATGAGCAATATAAACAACTCAGAGGGAAATGGAGCATCGAAACCACTTCCCATGTGCTTCCTATTCAACGCTGGAAGGAAAACACATAATACACTCATCATTCAAGCAGGCGCAATTGCGAGAATGCTGTTTCTAGGAAACCGGGAAACATGGTCTGTGAGAATGAGAGAGCTAATATCTGTGGTTAACAGTTTAGCTAGCTGCTACCTGGAAATATAACCGCCGTTAAAGTGGAAACAAGACAGAATTACCAATAATACCAACCTTTACCTCAGATGTGTGGGGGAAATTATTTACAAAATAATAAGTACACATAGAAATGACATTTTACAACCTAACACATGGTTCCTAATCTTTTATACAGACTCTTTTATAAAGGCTCCATGATGATTAGAAGAACATTTTGGAATAGCAACATTTACTTCAGTCATGCTAGTAAATTACTAATAAAATACTCAGTGAACTGAACTTTAACTAGATGGGAAAAAAATATAATATTAAGTAAAGTGCAGTTAAGGCTGTAAAGTGTGTAGATGTAAGTGTGTGTAGTACAAATAGTTCCTAACGTTCACGAACAAAGACTGTCACTGCGTGTTAGAAGCTATTTGCACTACACACACTCACAACAAAACACCTTACACACTCGACGGCACTTTATTTCATATTTATTTTTTCTCAACGGCAAAGTCTGTACATAAGACACAGCTATTCAACAAACAAATGCATGTGCATTTTAATATCTCAGTTTTCTTTTAATTTTAAAATCATTAAAATTATAAACTTGCCAGATGACACTGTTCATATTCAGCTGCTTTGATATCGCAATTGAATAATACTATATGATTGAATTTGCATTTTATCTATCTATCTATCTATCTATCTATCTATCTATCTATCTATCTATCTATCTATCTATCTATGTGGCACATGTGTGCTAATATATTATAAAAACTAAATGTACACATGTGGTGGCCATGGAAACAAGACAGTAGCATGGAAAGTTACTAACAAAATCATCAGTACGCTTAAAAATGAGTGTTTCAATAGCTAGAACATGGTCACTTATCTGTACACATGATGGCAAAATAATGCTTCAGCGATGTAAAAAAAACTGGACAGAAAGATCATGCATATCAATATTGACTTTTTTACAGCTAAATGCTAAAAAAAAAAAAAAAAAAAAACTTTACCACAACTAAAATGATTGTTTAGCTAATACGCACATAGCCTAGATATCGAGCCTTGACAAAGCAAAAGCACATTGATAAACAAGACAGAATGAACAGAACATGAACATTTACACCTGGTGTGTTGGTAATGTTAGCCTGCTAAGAAAAGACTTGATGTTGACAAAATTACAGTCACTAATCTAACTAGCATGGAACTGTTAACTTTTTAATTATACACAACACACATGAGTGAAATGACAATGAAATGAAATGAAAACACTGGGGATATCAAGCTTTATCTCATGTGTTAATTGCTATAAAAAATAAAAAATACTAAGACTAGATACCAACGAAAAAATCTACTTCTAGCAAACGTGTAATTTTTCTTAATTAGCACCTATCTGTCAGGTGTTTTACAAGAAGTAAAGTAATACACACAGTAATAGTGAAAGCAAAATAGAATTGACAGAAACATGAACAATTGAACATTTTGGCAACGTATTAGGAAAAAAATTTATATAAGCTTAATTATACAACAGTTAATTCAGACTGAGTAATCTGATTGGACAAGAAGCATTCCATGAGTGGTGATAAGAGAGGGTAACAGCATTGGGACGTTTAACTGTACGCATCACTCTGCGTCCCAGGATGCGTTCTACGATCATTAATAACATTTATTATTGGTCGCAGCATGGGTGGAAGTAGGTCTGTAAGGTACTGAGGAAAGCGCAGTTGCCAAAATCGCTTCTAGGTCGTTCCGATTCACATCTAAACCATCCGTGTTTTTATTTAAAAAGCTAACTAGCTCCTAACACAAGCCTGAATCGCTCTCTAACCCCTGATTAAGGGAACTACTTGGTGTGTGGGACAAGAGATTATACACCTTATATCGCACACTAGCTTTCCATTTAATGCTATTCACGATTTAACCCTCCAACCTGAGCTTTGTGATTTGTGGAATAAGCAGAAATATAAAGTAAATCTCGGACGTTTCTCAGGACCGTCCACCACCTTCATGGCTTATTCTCCCCACCTTGTGGCAAGAATTTAAAACTACTTTCCCCCCTGTTAATTACACATTAACAACTGTTGGTCGCTAAGTGTTAGGCGCCAGTTGATTGTTTTTTTATTTCTGCAGTCGCTGAAGTATGTGTGTTGGCAAAGGATAATAATTGGTTAAATAAAGAAATACGGTTGTGGAATTTTTGTATAAAAGCAATATTACACTCACAGTCATGCTGTTGTACCGAATATCAGCACGGCTGTGTGATATTTTCAGTATTCTTGCTACAACTTCATGCCTACGTTTGCAACACTGTTGTGCTGATATTCATCAGAACAGCATGACCTCGAGTGTGATATCGCTGTACTGTACGTTAACTATTTTATTATGGCCAAGGTGAAGTTGTATTTACTGTACAACAGGAATGACATTAAAACCCTATGAAAAAGATAAAAAATACTTTACACTTAAAATGATGGTTTAGCTAGCTAGCTCAGATGCGGCGGGAAATGTCTAAGACAAGAATCCTTATGAGGAAAATTACATTGAAATTACACTTAGCATCAGCTTCATTCCAAATGGCCTGAGTTTTTCCTTCAGTTACTGTGTTAGTGAGAGAAGGATTGTGTTTAGTGCTAGCTAGCATTACCTTATTAACTTAACCGTGGTGAAGTTTCTGTCTCTAGCTATGCTAGCTCTCGCTCTCCATTATCTGTTACTCGCACGTGAGCTAAAACCGTACAGAAGTGTGTCTTGAGACACACTGAGTGTAGACAGGAGCTCGTGTGGAGTGTGAGAATGGAGAGAAACACACCATCTGTGAAGGTCTGATCAGCAGCAGGGTATCGCTCAGGGAGAGAAAAAGAGCGAGGGATAAAAAAAAATGAGTGCCAGGAAGATGCGCAGTGGGAAAACGAGGACGAGAAGCAGATTGGCATTTGGGAGTTTCAGAGGTTCGCTGGCCACTTCAACAGTGTGTGTGTGTTTGAAGTAAGATCTTCAGATTTCTTCTTTTCTCTTTTCTTACTGAGTCGTTCTTTTCTCATCCTTTGTTCTCAATACATTTCTTTCTTTCTCTCATTCTCTCTTTCTTGCACCTTTTTTTGTCCTCCCTGACTCATTCCTTTCTTTGCATTATTCATCTTTCTAAATTCAGGTCTTGTTTTGTCTCTCCTTTTTTTCTCCTAATCTTTCTCTTTCTCCTTCCTTTCATCCCTCTTCATCTCTCCTCCCTATCCATTCCTTTTCTTCCTTTCTTGTCTTTAATTTTTACTTTTCTCAGCTTTTATTCTCTCGTCTCCTCAATATCCTTTCATTTTCCACACCTTTTCCTCTCCATACCTTGACTATCCTCCCTTTATCACTTTTGATCCCTTCTCTTTCATTCCCTCTCTCTTTTCCACTTCTTACCCTCATTTTCTGTCATTCCTTCCCTTCCTAATCTTTCCACAGCCCTTCTTGACTCTACGTATTTCACTCGCGTTTCTCTTCCATTATTCTGTGTTTGACCAGTTCAACAACGCAGTTTCACTTCACTGTGTGTGTTTTTGCGCGTGAGAATATGAGAGCAAGAGAAAGAGAGAGAGAGTCTGTATGACATCAGGAGAGAATAATGGAGAGTCGCACTTACAGAGACGTAATTCAGCACTCGGCACTTTTAGCGAAACCGCCGCTAAAGAAGGCGAGGAGTGTGTTTAAATATTAACACCATCGATTCAAGAGGAGTAAGGGATGAGAGATTGGGAGAGATGGATAGATAGAGAGAGAGAGGACACATAAAGTGAATGAGAAGTTTTCTCGTTCACACCCTCTCGCTAACGACGCCACAGCGTGAGGCTAAATGCTAGGCAAACACCCGGACTAAAGTGACAGATAGCCACATTACCAACACAAACATCTCTCCGTCTCTCTTTCCCTCTCTCTCTCTCTGTCTCAAACTCATTCCACCTTTCCCTCTTCACTCATTCTCCCTCTCCACATCTTCTAAACTTCCTATAACCCTGCTGTCTCTCTGCTTCATCTCACTATCTGCTGCCTTCCTTCACTCCATCATTCTGCCTCTCAGTTTCCTCTCCAACCTTAATCGTTTTCTCTCTCTCTCTCTCTCTCTCTCTCTCTCTCTCTCTCTCTCTCTCTCTCTCTCCCCTACCATTAAACATGAAAAAAATTCACATACTGCTGGACTTGAAGGGAAAAAAAGATTTCTCATCAATGAATGTTGCTTCCAGCTTCGCTTTTTAGTGGATGGCTAGAAAGCTATTACATTAAACAAATGAGGCCCAGGCGACTCAAGCAGCATCCGGGGAAGGGGGAAATATTTTTGTCAGCGTTTCACGTGATGAAACTACTAACCACCGTGCTTACTGCAGATCTGGAAGGCTTTGCGAGCACTGTTTCCCTCATGGCATGCTGATATTAGACATATGAAAGTAGAACAGATGTGTTTTTATTTTATTTCAGTACTCAATGATTATTTATTTATTCATTCATTTATTCGTTCACTCATTCATTCATTGACCCAAACATCCCTCCCAGGGTCTTACATTTTTTTAAAACAGTCGACAAATTAGACTTAAAGATTTTGCTGACAAATGTTTAATTTGTTACCTGTTACTCAAAAGTTACTGTACAAATGTCCAAAGCATCGCATTTAAACTGCACGAGGGATAATTAAATTTACACCCCTATGCGCATATCTACAGACATCTACAGATATATACAGTCATCCATACACCTACAGACAGCCACACACCTCTATAGACATCCACACACCTCTACAGACTTCTATGGACATCCACACACATCTACAAACATCTATAGACATCCACACACCTCTACAGACATCTAGAGACATCCACACACCTCTACAGACATCTATAGACATCCACACACATCTACAGACATCTATAGACATCCACACACATCTACAGACATCTATAGACATCCACACACATGTACAAACATCTATAGACATCCACACACATGTACAAACATCTATAGACATCCACACACCTCTACAGACATCTATAGACATCCACACACCTCTACAGACATCTATAGACATCCACACACCTCTACAGACATCTATAGACATCCACACACATCTACAGACATCTATAGACATCCACACACCTCTACAGACATCTATAGACATCCACACACATCTACAGACATCTATAGACATCCACACACCTCTACAGACATCTATAGACATCCACACACCTCTACAGACATCTATAGACATCCACACACCTCTACAGACATCTATAGACATCCACACACATCTACAGACATCTATAGACATCCACACACATCTACAGACATTTATAGACATCCACACACATGTACAAACATCTATAGACATCCACACACATCTACAGACATCTATAGACATCCACACACCTCTACAGACATCTATAGACATCCACACACATCTACAGACATCTATAGACATCCACACACCTCTACAGACATCTATAGACATCCACACACATCTACAAACATTTATAGACATCCACACACATGTACAAACATCTATAGACATCCACACACCTCTACAGACATCTATAGACATCCACACACATCTACAGACATCTATAGACATCCACACACCTCTACAGACATCTATAGACATCCACACACCTCTACAGACATCTATAGACATCCACACACATCTACAAACATATATAGACATCCACACACATCTACAGACATCTGCAGACATTTAAATACATATACAGACATCTTCATATATCTACACATCCCCAAAAGGCATTTACAGACATTGACACACACTGTGCTCATCAACAGCTGAAGAAGCCTTTGCGATCAGATACTGAAAAGCAGTTTTGTCGTATTCTTATTTATTAGCATCAGTAGCAGGTTCCCTTGTAGACATAGTGTTCAGAGCTCAGGTTCAAGTCACAGTCAGGGAACCGACCCTAGCTTACCTGTTCCTTTAGTGCCAAAAAGAAAACTGCAATATGCAGTAAAATCAAAGATGAATTTCAAATATGTGTTTTAATTAAAAGTACACTGATCAGCCACAACCCTAACACCACCAGGTCAAATTAATAACACTGATTATTAATTATATACACTTTAATCTAGTGACAGGATCATGGACATCCAAAGCTCACCCTTGCCTCTGGGGACCAAAAGCTGGCCTGTCCGGTCCAATCCCACAAAAAACGAAGGAAGCACTCATGCTATCCACATTAGGAAGGCACCAGAACATCGAGTGCATCACAACCCACCATGCATGGAGCCCAGCAGCCAAAGGTTGATGACCCAGCCTCCAAACTACCCAGATGCCAATCCAATCAAGTACCCATGGGATGCACTCGACAAACAAGTCTTCTGCACAGATGCCCCATCCCCCAAGCCACACCACCCAAAAGATCCACTGCCAGCATTCTGGTGCCAGACACCACAGCAAACCCCCAGAGGCCCGGTGGAGCCATGCTCTTACAGCCCAGAGCTGCCCCTATGGCATGAGAACAACCTAATACCAAGGTTATACCACTGTGCGTAAATTTTCTGTAGTAACACTGCCACAATATTGTGACAACCTGGATTTTTGTCCAGGATGTCCCAAATTCCAGAAGAAATGTATAGTTACTGAGTACGATTAATCTCCACTATAATAACTCTGAAACTCTGCACTTTAGAGTAACTTGGTTCTCTTTATAAATTACATTCAATACATTTATTTATTTATTTATTTTATTATTATTATTATTATTATTATTATTATTTTTTTTTTTTACAGTTTATAGTGTGTTGTTCACTGTACCGTTTCTAATCCCATGATAACCTTGTGTAACTATTAGCCAAGCAGGCACACAGGAAGAAATACCCATAATGCACTTATGATCCACTTATGATTGGCATCTGTTTGCAGCAAAATGTCAATTTGCTTAAAAGTTCTTCTTGACAGTAATTCATATTTACTGTAATTTGTCAGTAGGTGTAGTAAGTGTAGTTTTAAGATTTTTAAAAAGGATTTTTAATTTCACTAAGCATTATAAATAAAACAAGAAGACAGTTTAAATTATGTTATTAATAGACAAAACATAGCATTTTTACATTTTCATGGCTTGGCATTGGGTTAAAAATGTTAGCATTTATTTTCCCCTTGTATCACTTAAATATTCTTAACATTATGATGATATGTTTAAAGGTGACCTTTATTCGTAACTGACCTTTCCTTCCTTGTGAGCTCATGTCTCTGGTCAAACTTGTTGTAATTCAATATTTTAAATGTCAAATAAATTATTGATTCATCATGTTTTTTTTTTTATGTATACATGCAATCCTCCTTTAAACCTTTTCTGTAAAGAAATGCTGATATGCTCACAAGTCAGTATAATTCCTAGGGATAAAATCTAAAGCCCTTCTGAGAAAAACTGATATTTCACTTAGAAATTTGTGACACTATGGAATAAAAAATGTGTCTGAGTTCCTGAGTCTCTCTCTCTCTCTCTCTCTCTCTCTCTGTCAGGGCTGAGGTCTGCAAAGTCTGTATAAAAAATAGTGAATTAGTGAGTCTGTGTACAATTTCAGACCCAACACATTTTTCACTGCATATCTCGCCTCATTTTCACCAGTTCCTTTCATCCTTTCTCTTTCTATCCCTCTTCATATGTCTCTCTTTTCCGTCGAGACATTAGTATGACGGTGATGCGATTTCTCAGCATGTGCATCACTGCTCCTCCAGTGTGCTGTGTGTCTGAGGGAACATTAGTGTGACTTTATGACTTTGCGAAACTCCATCATGCTGTTTGCTTGTGCGTGTGTGTTTGTGTGTGTGTTTTAATGGCAAAAGTTAGGGCCATTCAGATCAAACATCCAACCAACACCAGTACATTATGAGTACACAGGAGTACACAATGCCTTATGGGTTTTCTTCACTTTTCTGTCTCTTTACTGATCGTACCAATTTCAGGTGAAAATAAATGCAAAAAATAAAATAAAATAAATAAATAACAAACCTTAATCAAAGCTTATATTTTGGTGAGCCAGCCAGGAGTTTCAAACATTTTCCTTCAAAAACATTATTATACCACCATCTTAAAATGTTTTTATATCCACAGTCTATTGAGATTTTGAATAGACAAAATGAAGCTCTACGAAAAAAACTATTCCACGGTCAATCAGGAAATACACTCAGTAAGAAGGTACAATTGTGAAGGACTAAAGTTAATACAAATTAATACAAGCTGCAGATTTATTTATTTATTTTTTTACTTCTAGCATACTGCTCAACAATTTAGTAGAGTATTAAATCGTTCTGAAAAAAAAAAAAAATCTGCTAAACACAGCCTGATTGGACTATATCTACCACTTGGTTGAGGCATGGTATGCTAGGAAAAGTCCATTACATTTTGCTGTGTCAGTAATTAATGTTTAATGTCTTTTCAGTTGCTTCATGGAAGTGGATCTAATGCGTTTATTGACTATTTTAAATTTTTTATTAAATATATGGAAATATATTGGTGTTTTATCATAAAGTGACATCTCAACCATTTGGAAGAGGTCTATACTGTGTTCTGTTCAAAAAAATTAACATTGATTGAGCATTTAAAAAAAATCCATTTATTTTTGCTTTGTGAGGATGTTAAAGGGTTAAGACAAAAAAAACTCTTATTGATCAAATGATACCCAATGGAGAGGCATGCTATATTTTTTAGACTCAAAACACAAAATCTGATATTGATCAAAATATTTCCAGCCAGAAATTACAAGAGAGAGGGGGAGAGAGAGAGAGAGAGAGAGAGAGAGAGAGAGAACTGACTGTGCAGAGAAAGATGAATAACTTAAAAAAAACACATACATGCACACACACACGCACACACACACACACACACACACACACACAATGAAGACACTACATTACTACTCTACATACATAGCACAGATAATGGATCTCTCTCTCTCTCTCTCTCTCTCTGTGCCCTAATAATGATGGATGGATGTGCGGTTGAAGGCCGTTATGATGAGACTGCTTACCGTAACATTTTAGCACTTAGCCTGACCGCTATCCACACAGCTGTCCTGATATATTACTGCACTTGACACTCTGTGTGTGTATGTGTGTGTGTGTGTGTGTGTGTGTTTACCGTGCTCAGCTGAAAGTGTGGTGACTCCGTTAGATGTCGTGCCATCCGGTTTGACCTGTCCATTCTCAAAAGCTAAATTCTCTGTCTCCTGCAGCTGCCAGTTCAGTCCAAAAAGATGCATCGCTGAGAGAGAGAGAGAGAGAGAGAGAGAGAGACAGGGGTCAGAATGGTCTTTCATCTCTATCCATGATTGATAATCATAACAGGCTTCCTGACAAGATTTTTAAATTGCGCAACATTTAATTAACACATTTGCAGCCTGGGGTCCGTAATGATGGCTTCTGAGTCCAAGAATAATGTCTGAGAAACTCCTATCAAGTCCAGAAAATGATCAAACAAAACTAAACGAGGAAAAGTAAAACTAAACTACACAAAACAAGCATTTAAACACTCTTTCAACGTAAGCTTACAGCCAGTCTTATTATTTCAGTATTTAAATATTATAATAAATATTTACAAATTTTATACACACACACACACACACACACACACACACAATAAAAACTATGTAATTATATACAGTACATAAAGATAAATTATATAGTACTGTGCAAAAGACTTACACACCCTGTTTTTGTACAACCTTTGTTATACAGTACATGTTCATTTTATGATTTCATTATTAAGTCAGTACCAATACATATATATACAAATACATATATGCAAAATTTTTAATTATATAGGAAAACAATTATTAATATCATAAAATTACAATTACACCTTGCACATTCTGTGTAATTTATATATTTTTACATATTTTTATTAAAATATTTTTTTTACTATATTAAATATAGATTTGTACATTTCATACTAAGTTTTTACATTTTTATTTGTATTTTATTTTTTTATTGAAAATTCTATTTTTTAGTTTAATTTTATTCTTCTAGTGCATTTTTTCTCTTATTGTAGTAAAATCTTTATATTCTATTCTGTTTCTATTCTATTTTAGGTCATGAACAGTCGTATAAGCATCTCACTGCATATTTTCTGACAAAACACACCTTTTAAGGGGGCCGGAAATGTCAGAAAAGGAAGCAGCATTTTTTTTTTTCACATTAAAAAACAAAACAAAAAGAAATCATCTGGGTGGTGCTGTATGAGTCTTCAGGAGGCACATTCTGCAGGATGTTCCTTATAAAACTGCACAAAATATACCTGGAACTATATTTTAAGCAAAAGGCCATCACACCAATAATTGTTTTATTTTATTGTATTAATTATGTATATATTATTATATATATATATAATTTTTTAAGACATGCCTGTTTTTTTGTACAGTATTGTATATAAAATATTTTTCTGTTTTAAGCGTAGGCTTCTTGTTCTATTTGAATTTTCTTTCTTGATAGATAAATAAATAAAAATAAATGCATGAATAAATGTTTCAGATTAGCCTTAAAGTTCTCTGAATAAGATAATTTACACTTAAAAACCTGAGATAATCTGATATTTGATTGACTGTAACGTTACAGTAGATGAGGCTAGCTGTATGCGGGGGTTGCAGTGGGGTGTGGCAGGCGGGAGCCCTAAATCCCAGTGTATCGATGCAGTGAGGAAACTGACGCGCCTCGAAATAACTCAGATGCGCGCGCAGTCTTTTTCCACTGTGAATTTAGAGACGTGTACGCTTGGGAAGCTTTGTGCTTTTTCTCTCGCGTGACTTTTGATAGTAATGTACTGCCATATATCACGCGCTGAATTGTTAGGCGTGAAGTGTTGCGCTGGTGTGAACGTGAAGGGAAGCCACACTGCAGCCAGACTGCAACACGAACACTTACTGTAACAGTCTGCTTAACGTTAGTGCGAACCAAAAGTCATGGAGTACAGCACCCAAGAATTTTCAGTATGAACTGCTTTAATTTTATTTCTTTATTTATTGAAGGTGCAGGAACGCCATTCTGGACTGTACCGGCTCACTTTAACCCCTGGCTGTGAGATATTTCCACTTGCTAAGATATGATGTTTGTGCCATGTGACACGAGCAGCACTGGGGAAACCGCAGATATGTTTCTAAAATATAATTTATATTTTTAAAACTTATATATTAAAAAACTTTAAATCCATTGAACCTCAAAGATGTGTAAATGAAATACGCAACAAAATGCTTAAAATGCTCAAAATGCTTTCTGGGATTGTAAAAGTACGAAATACATAAAAGCAGATACAATAGTGTAATATAATAAAAAGTACAATAATATAATTATATAATAAATATACTGTAATAAGTAGATTTTAATCAGCATGTAATCATTGTATAAAAATCCATCCATTAAAATATACATTTTAAAATAAAATAAATAATAGTTTTTTATATTTATACAAAATAATACATTTTTATTTCCACAGATTTTATTCCACTGTTATTTTATTCTTGTAATATAGCGGTTTTTGGTCAATTCTTTTCCAAAAAGACCAAAAGTATTTGTTAGTTTGTCACTACGAATAAAGTAGTGTTTTTGTACTGCTGGTCTTTAAATTGAATAAACATAAATACAGTATAAATAAGATGTCCGTGAATGTTTTCCCGCGATCACCGTTTTGTCGACGACTTAGCTTCATCTTTGATCATTAATAAAACAGCCTCGTCGGTCAGAGCGTGTGCCAAAAAAAATGGTTTGATGAATTACGGTACAAACTAAATCATAATTCAGTCTAAACATTTGCAGTGGCCCTATTGTTTTGATGTCGTGTGTGTCTGTGTGTGTGCGCGTGTGTGTATGTAGAAGTCTAATAAAGTGGATGTCGCACTTTTTCCTGTCCGTGTGTCTTCGGAACATTAAACATCATGAATATCTAACATCTCATGCTTGTGTGTGTGTGTGTGTGTGACTGCTCTCAGTCAATAATCAGGCCCTGTCCTGACGACCTGCGGGCTCCTGTGTGAGGACTGTAACTGCATTAGCTGCAGCGCTGAACGCTGCAATAAGAGCAGTTCTTGGTAGTGGGTGCTTAGCCCCGCCCCCTTCTTCATGTGGTTTACAGTAGCGGAATCCCATGATGCCTCAGCAAATAAAATCACACTAACACACACATAGTCAATAAAGACCAGCAAATGAAGTTAAACGCACACCACCATCCCTCTTCCATCCCTCTCTCTCTTTCTGCCCCCCCCTTTCTCTCTCTCTCTCTCTGCCACACAAACATGAAAACACATGCAACCACACGTTCTCTCTCTCTCTCGCTCTCTCTCTCTCACTCTCACTCACTCACATACACTTGAAGGCAGCCAGACAGCGCCATGAAACTAATTTAGTGCGCCGCTAGCAAGCATCACGTTGCAAAACGCGACAACATGGGCGTCTGTACGGCTCCAAAACTCTATTGATTCTACAGAGAGAGAGGGAGAGAGTATGTTGCATGTGTGAGTGTGTGAGAGAGGGTGAGAGTGTATGTGTGAGAAAGATTGTGTGTGCGTGTATGTACATGTAAGAGAGTGTTATCATTATTATTATTATTATTATTATTATTACTGTTATTATTATTAATATTATCATTATAATGTTTGCTTTCCTTTTTTTGTGCATGAGAGACCGTGCATATGTGTATGAGCATTGTGTGTGTGTGTGTGTGTGAGGTATATTTTGGTATGTGTGATGAGGGCAGGTGCTCAGGGCAATATCTTGCCGGGAATCAGCACAATTCAGTATGATGAGAACATTTGTGTGATCAGTTTTCTATCACTCATTTGCACGTCACATTGTCTCATGTCTGCGTTAATGAACCTCACTGGTGAACTGATTCGTAGTTTGTGAGCAAAGTAATCTACACTACTCTTAACTCTGACTGAAGTGACCTGACTGAAAAGCAGTTTGTATGGTTCATACAGTTACTTTAGTTTTGCATATTGACTAATCTTCATACACACACTCTCACACACACACACGGCAGAAACCAAGACTCATCAGACCAGGTGATGTTTCTCAAATCTCCTATTGTCCAGTCTTGGTGAGCCCATGTGAACTGTAGCCTCAGTTTCGCGTTCTGAGCTGACAGAAGTGGCAGCCGGGTGTGCGATCTGCTGCTGCTGCGGCCCATCTGCTTCAAGGTTCGACGTGTTGTGTGTCCAGCATACCTCGGTTGTGTAACGAGATGTGGTTGGAGTTACTGTTGCCTTCCTATCAGCTCGAACCAGTCTGGCCATTCTCCTCCTACCTCTGGCATCAACAAGGCATTTTCATCCAGAGAATTGATATCACAGAATTTCCCCCCCTATTTTTCAGTCCATACGCTGCAAACCCCGGAGTTGCCTGTCTGACACACACAACCACGCCATGCTCAAATCACGTTTTCTGATTCTCGGTTTGGACTTCAGCAGAGATGGGGAGAGAGAGAGATTTGTGTAAAAATGATCAATTTTCTTCTGCCTTCCTTTCATTTCTTCCTTGCTTCCTTTCTTAATTCCTTTCTTTCTTCCCTCACTCACTCCACCTTTCCTTTAATCACAGCTTACTCTTCCCATAATGGATTTAAATTCTGAACTTGACTTTGTTCCTCATCATGTTTACAGGCTTTTCTTCAGGAGATGCTGTGTGTGTGTGTGTGTGTGTGTGTGTGTGTGTGTGTGTGTGTGTAATAACAGGCTGTGCTTCACTCACTGCCTCTAATAAACCTAATTCAGACCTGCCAACTTGGCGTGTGCACACACACACACACACACACACACACACACACACACACACACACACGCACACACGCACACACGCACACACGCACACACGCACAAGTCAGTGGTGTGTGTGGACACAGTATGTGATTACACTCGGTGCACTGGGTGTCATTGGACTCCTCATTACGCTGCACAGAATACAACCGAAAAGAAAAAAATTAAGGAGTGAAGAAGGAGAGAAGAAAAAAAAAACAGCAAAGTGAAGAAGGAGAGAGAAAAACAAAGAGTGGTGTAAAGAATGAGCAAGAAGAAAAGAGAGAATGAAATGGAAAAAAAAGGAGAAAAATGAGAAGGACAAAACAGGGGGAAAGGTGTTAAGATAACAGACAAAATATAAAGGAATGGAAAGAAAAGAAGGACAGAAAAAAGAAAAAGGGACAAAGGGAATGACAGGTAAAGGAAGAAAATAGGAAAAAGAGTGAGAGAAAGAGGAAAAG
The DNA here is from genome assembly GCA_030347435.1 of Clarias fuscus. NCBI lineage: Eukaryota > Metazoa > Chordata > Actinopteri > Siluriformes > Clariidae > Clarias > Clarias fuscus. The sequence continues at coordinate 7,402,376 of CM059211.1, read as the reverse complement.
GATCAAATATGAAGAAAGGAAAGAAAAACTGTGAAATTCAGCACAAAAGTAGAGGAAGAAGAGCGACAGAACATGGAAGAGTGGGCAATGAGCAGAAAACAGGGAAAGATAAAGGAAGATAAAGGGAAGAAAAGAAGGCCACGGAGGAGAGATGGTAAGAATAAAAAGAAACAGGAAAAAAGAAAAGAGTGAACTAAATAAAAGATTGATAAAAGAAATTAGGAAACGGAACAATGAAGAGAAGATGAAGATGGATGAGAGTAAGAGACGAAGGAAAAAAGACTAAGTGATTAAAAAGAAAAGCGAAACAAAAATATAAAGAAATCCAAAGGAAAAGAGAGACAGAAAAATAAAGGAAGACAGAGAGGAAGCAGTTAAAAAGAAAGTAAGTGGTAATGGAATGAAAGGGGAAGAAACAAAAGAGAGAGAGAGAGAGAGAGAGAGAGAGAGAGAGAGAGAGGTTAACTTAGGATGTTCAAACAGGTTTCCTTCTCTCTTTCTCACATACACACCTCTTCCTCATTCCTATACCTCCCTGACCTCTCTCTTTCTTCCTCTCCATCTCTCTTTCTTCCTCTCTCACTCTCTCCATCTGTCTCATTAAATTAGCTTCCCGCTGCGTTAGCCCTATAGCCGAGCTCCTGCTACTCAGCACTCTGACCTGGCCCGAAGCAGGGGGTTATGGGTAACAGGCGGCATCGATACGTCCATCACGGAGATGGCAAACCCCCTGCTGAGCAGATCGAGCCCCACACACACGTTATCACGCAATAAAAAAAAAAAAACTAAACAAAAACAGAGGAGAAGTTCCTTTCGTCTGTTCCTCGCTCCGGCACTAATGAAGTGCGGTATTGACTGTTCCCGCTACGCTCAATTAGCCGCACAAATATCTCCGAGTTCTGAGGCGCGCGCAGAAGAAGAACGAAACAGGAACACAAACACAAACATGGCTGACAAACTTGTGACAAAGCGCAGGAGGAAAGCGCTGAGATCAAAGAAACACTCCATGCTATGCTAATTGCACTCGTTAGCATCATAGATAATACATCTCCTGCTCCAACGTGCCTTCCTCCATATGCTAAGCCGAGTGATTAGCCTCCTGTTAGGATACGTCAAAGACGTATTCGGATTGAAGTTACGTGTTTCACATAAAGCTAACAGGAGCAATTAGCATCCAGTTAGCATTTATCAAAAGCTCTGATTTATACAATATAAATTCTGTGATAGCATATGTATTGCTAACAGGTGCAATTAGCATCCAGTTAGCATTTATCAAAGACTCACTTTGGGATCTATACTGTACATTACACATGCTGTGATAAAACATGTAATGCTAACTTGCACAATTAGCATAGAGTAAGCATTCATCAACGACTAGCTTTGGATCTATACATTATAAATTCTATGAAAGAGCATATATAATGCTAACAGGAGTTATTAGCATCAAGTTAGCATTCATCAAAGACTTGCTCGAGATCTATGCATTATAAATTCCGTACTATAGCATATATAATGCTAACAGGAGTTATTACCATTAAGTTAGCATTCGTCAAAGACTAGATCAGGATCTATATAATGCTAACAGAAGTGATTAGCATCAAGGCAGCATTTATCAAGTATATAATAAACATTATCAGAGGTATTATACATATCTTTAACTTTAGAAATAGCTTAGCAAACTGGTCAACCAAATTAGCAAAAAGCTAGCATGCAAGCTAGCAAAGTTGATATTCCACTATTCATTGTGCTTATCATCATCAGCATTAATAGTGCTAACATGCCTTAGTTTTCTGCTTTCTATTTTTTCATTTATTTTCGTTTATCACACTCATGTATAATGCATTCACGTTTGCTAAACATTATAAGGCTAATGCATGTATTCATGGTATATGTTGATGGGAACCATGCTAGCTCTTCCTTCCATCTCGGTTTTGTGCTAAATATGCATTTATTCAGCACTAAATTCGGTCTATGTTAACTAGAAGGTAGAAACTACTCACGTTTGCACTAAAGGCTCGGACGGTGTTATGTCGAGCCTTTAGTCGACATACGTTTTGCTGGATCGGGGGTAAAATTATGCTGGTGGGGTTAATTTTTTTAAGAGCTTTGAGTCTGAGTGTCCCGCAGGCCTTTCGGATTTTGCTGACAGAAGTGATTAGCATACATGCTGCTAAGAGGAGTCACGGCAGGGGTGCAGATGAGATATTGTTCGGTTTAATTCCACATACGTGACATACTTCTACTCAGTACGTTTTCTTATTTAAAAAAAAAACTATACTTTTGCGCCCTACATTATAAACAGAGACTCATTACTTTTCAACTGATGATCACATAAAAGTGTCTTGACTTTCTAATATAAACTTAAGCATTCATTGTGGCATTCATTGTGTCAAATCACACCATACCTGAGCTCCACCCCAATGTGGAAAGGACAGGAGCACAACAGCTTCACCAATCCTAGTTTACAGACATGACTGGCAGGTCAGTATGAAAGTGCTGATTGATTAGTGATTAGTAATTGGGTGGCAATGGTAACAGCTACTGTAGCTAAACTACTTAAGTAATGAAAGGCATTAACGATGCTGCCCGACATTCATTTAATTAGTGTCAAATCTTGTTTCCATCAATCTCTACTAGCCTTGTGCATTTATATAATCAACAGCATCGATTTTAAGTATGTTTAAAATGCTGTTTATTAGTAACGTCAGATAGATATCCAGAAAAATACTTGTACTTTTATCCTTGAAGTACATTTTGGAGCACATACTTAGTAACTTATACTTGAGTAAAAAAAAATAAGTATAGTACTACTAAGTATTAAATTATTTGCCACATGTACCTTACAGCACAGTAAAGAAAAAACAATTTCGCATATTTTTTGCATATTAGGAAGCTGAGGTCAGAGCACCTCTCAGGGTCAGTCTGAGGTCAGAGCACCTCTCAGGGTCAGTCTGAGGTCAGAGCACCTCTCAGGGTCAGTCTGAGGTCAGAGCACCTCTCAGGGTCAGCACCTCTGGAGCAGATGGGTTTAAGAGCCTTGCTCAAGGGCACAACAGTACTACTTGGGCATCGAGTTCGTGCCACCTCTGAAAATGGACATCGATGACTAGCAAGATCTCAACTCATCATCATTATATCGACATTGTCAAGTCACTGATGTTTCTTTACGTAATGGATTCGATTTACACGATCAGTTAGTGAGCGATGCTAAAAGTGATCTATACATATAATAAAACGGTAAAGTTTGCATGTATGTAAATTGAGATATTTGCTAAATAATTATTTGGGGGGGGGGACATAAGATAAGTACTAAAACACATCAAAATGTTTTTTGGAATTTTTGTCTGTCTGTTTGTCTTTGTTTGTGCACGCACCACGTAAAAACTACTGAACGCATTTTAATGGAGTTTTCACAGGTGTATTTGGCCAAGCTTGAGCTTTCTTTCATCGCCATCGGCCCATGGGAAGTGAAGATATGCTAATTTAAAATTTAAAAGGAAAATGCCCGTATTTTATAAGGAATCGACCTTGGAAAATCATTAGTTCTTCTTAAAATTCAACAGAAGACATTTATATCAAATATCTCAGGTAATTGTTGTTAAAATAAACACAACTGTCTTGTTTACAACATCATACATTTACATTGTCCACTTAAATGACTATAAAAACATAATTTACATTCAGGGGCAGTATAAACTTCTGACATATCTGAGGAAAACATTAATATTCACAATAAATTTCTCCCATATTCAACATCACAGCACCTTTACATGCAGTGCTAATTCTAGACCTAACAAGCCTTTTCTTGGTAATTTACTAGAACTACTGATTAAAATGTTATTTGTCATCAAATTTGTCTTGGGTGATTTACATTGTCTTAACAATTACTTGCTAGCTATTCAAATTAGAACTTCACAGATATACACCGTATAAGTTGCAATTTACTAAACCTTCGTAGGAAAAATGTTTACGTATTTGACAATTTTGTCGCGTTTTCAAAGTCACAGTGCTTTCACAGGTTTAACATTCTAACTGCAGCTGTACTAAGTACTTTATCACAAAAAAACACCTGTTGAAAACATACGAATTTGTCTTATTAGAATATTCATAATTTTAGCCACATCAAGTGTTTTTCCGATTCATTCTATGTTTTTTAATTTATTAGTAAATCTGAGGAAAATGCTAACATTCCTGACAGGAATATTGAATCAGGATTTCAGTGGGATTTTACCAAGACGTCTGAGAAAAATGTAGGCTTTTTTGATGAGTCCGTCTTGTCTCTAATTTTAATTGTAATGGCATTTTTATAGTAATTTACAATCATATCTGAGGACAATTTTGGTATTTCAGATGTTGTCTAATTTTCTAATTTAATAAGCTAATGCTTGCTGTCCATGTTAACCTAGTTGCCTAGCAACAGTGCTTTCCTTTAACAATGAAATCGACAATGTACTGTATACTGTATGTTTAAAACTTTTTTGTGCATTTATTTTCTGGCATAATAATCCCTTCCAACATTTCTGGCATAGTTAGCATAGTTAGCATGCTATTTTCTTTTTTGTTGTTTCTTCTTTTTCCCTCAAGCTAATACTTATCATGAACGATGATGTAAATATGAAACCTGTTCTATGAAAGTGACAGATGGAGATACAATCTTTCCTCGCACTGTTGGCAGTTTGCTGTTAGCACCAAGCTAACTACAGATTGCAGTCGGAGAAAGGAGAGAAATTAGACACATCTAGATGACGGTAAGCTCCCGCTCAAAGACGAGCGAGCAGAAAAACCAGACGGGACCCTACGGCCTGGAAAAAAAAAAAAAAAAGATCAAACAAACAACAACAACAAAAAAGAAGATTGACAGAAATAAAAGAAAGGAAGATGGATGGAAAGAGAGGGGAAGACAGTCTTGGGGCAAGGTGGAGGGTAAATAAACCATGTGTCAAACGCTAAAAATATGATCGGGTGTGTGTGTTATGAATGAGTAATACTCCATGGGAATCAGTCAGGATTTGTTAGATTCTCAATGACATCATCTTAATATGACTAAGAAGCTGCGCATCTGTGTCACACGTAGGCGGCTAATTAACCGCTAGCTGAAAGATAAAGTGCCCCCACACAGCGCACCCTTTTTTTGGTTGGTATAGCCCTGTTAATACACAACGGAAGTAGGACACCATTTTAGATATAAAGAGAGAAGGGGAGCAGAGCATGCTGGGTTATATAGACATTCTTTTAGAAATCAATTCCTCTAGCATCAGAGGAAATCAGCATGATGTAAGCATTTTTTATATATACACCTGTAAGCATGCAAATTTCTTAGCTTCACTATGGTAATACAACTGTATTTTTTTATTTTTTTTTGTAATTTATGTAAAAACAAACAAGAGATAAATTAGTATACAATAAGGCTGACCTGAGATCAGTGAATATACTCTGTAACTGATATGAGATCAGTTAATATACTGTACAGCTGACCTGAGATCAGTAAATATATAATTTGGAAATATATGTATTGAAATATTTTTAACGTCAATGAGTGTACTTTAACGTCAATGAGTGTACTTTAACGAGACAAGACACAAGATAGAATATTTATTCATTTATTTATACAGCTATTTTGTTTAAGTTTCAGGATTTACAAAGCACTTATTATTGATTAAAGTCTCAAAAAACAGGGTATTTTATACCAAACGCCTTACTGTCCCTCACCATGACATTTTGTCATGCCATTAAATGCTAAACGCTACATCCTTGTTTTTTTTTGTTTTTTTTGGTTGGTTTTCTTCTTTTTTATTTTAGAGATTTGATATAATCACCAGCCTGTCCTCCTTGATCCAAGCTAAGCGTGTCAGATTTGACTCCTTTTGCTGGAACACTGGACTGTTCTGCTAAATTACTGCCAATGTTCATCTCTGAACAAACCCGCATCATTCTAGCAGCAAAGCTTCAAACTATTTACACAGGGAGCAAACAGCTCGTATAAAAGCTTGACTCGAGCAATAAAACTAAGTGGACAGACTGGATCTGTGTGTTTGTGTGTGTGTGTTTACTTCTCCTGAATGTCGTGTATCATATAAAACAAGAAAAAAAGAAGACAAATAATAATAATAATAAGAGATGAGCGTTACTAGAGATTCTAGTTTCGTTTCTGGTTGAAGATACTGGTTTTAGACACCCATTTTATATAATACAGCCAATATATTCCTCAAACCTGTCTGTAACATAAAACACACTCTACAGCTCTACAGCTGGCGGCAGATCAGTTAATGAACTCTAAAGGGTGACCTAAATCTAAAGCTGACTTGAGATCAGTTAATATACTGTATAACTGACCTGAGAGGATCAGTTAGTATCCTCTGTAACTGACCTAAGATCTGTTAATGTATAAACCTGACCTGAGATCAGTTAATACACTGCAAAGTGTTTGTTAAACATAAAATACGAATAAAAATGCTAAAGCCAACCTGAGATCTGCAAACACATCATAACATCATTAACATTAACCCAATTTGATTTATTTATTTACTTATTTAGTCATGTGTTTGTCGTGTTGCTCTGTTCCTCCTCGTCTTTCTTTCATTTTCTGCCATTAGCTCCGCCCACGTCTGCGGTGAAAGTTTCCCTTAATCTGGATTTTTTCCTTTAAAGGCTAAATGTGTTTCACTTCAATGAGTGTACTTTAATGAGACGCTTCTAAAGAAAGCCATCTTGCGTGCGTGTTTTGTAGGAGACGATGATGTTTATTCCCCACCGTGCGGCGAGATGATTAGCCGTCCATATATTTCCATAATTTGGCTCTCGCGCTCAGGGACCCCCGCCGCGTGACTCTAAACTCGTCTTTATGTTAGTAATGATGAGGGGTTTGGCCGGAGAAACCCCACTGAGACTCGAGCTTCAAATATTCATCAGTGCCGTCGGGCTGGGTGCGAACAACTAATAAACAACCAATCATGCACTCGGAGGAAGTGAGAAAGATGTGTGAGAGAGAGGGAGGGAGAGAGATGGAGTGAAAGTCATTATCTGAGAACCATCATGAAAGGAAAAACTTTAGGGAAAGCAAACTACTCTTTCATTTCTCTCCCTCTTTTTTCTTGTCTGTTTCTTTTTTTCTCCGTCGGTCTGTCAGATCACAGAACCCAGTAACACAACCTTGACTAAGCAGAACCAACACAAAGCAAGCAGTTGCACCAAACCAATAGCATGGATGCGGTTGCCACAGTGATGAGAGGCTTGGTTACCGTGACGACCTATAACTCTGACCGGAATTTGAGGCGAGGCATGAGTCGGAGAGAGGCATTTATAACCAAGGCGTGTGTGCATATGTGTTTGTGTGTTTGTGATTTTTGTCTAAAATTCTTAATATGATAAAAAATTAACTGTGTATGTAAAAATTTTATATTAATATTGTGTATGTCAATATTATTTGGATGGATAACAAAATATTTGCAAATGTCAAATTTTTAAAATACTGCAAAAAAATATATTTTTTCAAATAAATAAATAAATAAAGCTACTTAACTAATGCTAACATATTTTTAAACATTTAAATCATATTCTTATAGCTGCATGCTAAAGCTAATATTTAATTACATGCAGCTGTTCAGCGAATACTCTGCATCTTACTAAATTACAGCTAGGCAATCAGAATGACTAGCAGAGAATAAGTCAACATTTGAATCCTGGGATGATGGAAACACTCATGTGCTACTACGACCAAACAGACCGCTTTGGTAGAGCGGCGGTCTATGATGGAGGTTAAGTCCAACAAGTGGGAAGTGGCAAGTGTGTTTTGGAGACGGTGGAGTTTGTGTTCTCGGGTTCAAGTCGCATCCCTCGCTGTCGATAAACGAGTGCGGCTTTGCACTGGAACAAACAGAGGCAGAGAGTCTGGCACATGAGCACCTTCTTTGTGTGTGTGTGCAGCACAGTCCCAAAGCCTGAGTCCAAGACATTTTGTGGTTAACAGTAAGTCCTGGAGACAGCGGACGAGGTTTTCAGCGCAAGAATCTTCCTCTAACACGTTTTCAGGGTTTTAATTCCCATCACTGACTGGTTTTAAGAGCTCGGCTGGACATGTGGCTTCATGCTGGAAAGGAGCGGAGGCAGAAAGTCTGGCAGCGGCTCTGATTGAGAGCATTACATACTAACAACATTAGTGTGTGTACTGTAGGGTCCGAAAGTCTGAATCCACTGCTGAGGTGAGATCCAAAACTAATTGTTTTGTCAAATAAGTGGACTTCTGGACCCTATTGATTGGGCTAATGTGGTTTGAGTGCCAGCTACAGAAGCTGTGATTAGCACATGGAGCTCTGTAGATCATTTTGCTCATTTCAACATCTAGAGTACTCGAATTTCCAAGAAAGCGGGTGAGGTTAGATATCTCAAAGTCTTTGGAGGCTTGACAAAAGTTAATAGCATCAGATTAGCCAATTAGCTGTGTTTAGCATCACATGATCATTTAACATCTCTGGTGTTCCTTGGTGATGATGCTCTGTATTGAAATGTGCGTTTCTGTAGTACATTTGAAATATTTTCAAGGTATATTACTCAACTCTGACTTAAACCACAATTTAATCAGTTAAACTGCACTATTACCCAGTCAGTTCACATCATTAACTAGTTAAATCACTCCGATAACCAGTTAACTTCACTGGCAATCAGTTAAGCCACAATGCTAACCAGTAAACCACACCAGTAACCAGTTAGACCAGACCATTATTCAGTTGGACCTCACTTTTAACCAGTTAGACCACAATTCTATGCCGATTGGTGCCCAAATGTTTCCTTTTGAAACGCTTCCGTCAGTGTGATTGAACCACAGTTTCCAAAAGTCTCGCCCCTAAAATGCTCCTCTATCTCCCACCCACAATGCCCCTGACAAATGACAGACAAATCTGAAGTCACCCATTATGAACAGGCATGTATACGTTGCCTGATTGCTCACAACCCAGATATACCCCAGATATCCTAATAAATGTCCTTCAAAATAAAGCGGTTTCGACTCACAGACGCAGTAGCAGAGGATGATGGAGAGAAGGACGGACACGGCGACCGCGCTGAGAGCCGTGCACCTCCACGAGCAGTACTTGGACGACTTCTTGAACTTGAAGGCGCTGCGGGACAGCGTGTTACGAGGCAGGGGCCGCGTGGGGGGCGAGTACACCGCCCCCGTAGCCATGGTGTAGCCCGGAGTGGCCGTGCTGAACAGAGGGGTCGTTCCTGTGCCTGTCTTAAAGAGGAAGTGCCTGAGATAGAGACAGAGGGAAAAGGAAGAGAGACAGAAAGCTACATAATCATCGTCATCAACAAAAACAACTATAGCAACAAGCTTCCAATAGTGTTAACAATCAGTTACTAGATTTGACGCAATAGCTTTAAACAAACATGCACATGTGACTGGCAATGGCAATAAACTGCTAGCAAGTATAAACTTTTCTGCAAATTTTTAGCTGCTTGCTTTGTGTCGTTGTGACGAACACTGTCAGCGCGAGCAAAGCTCACATTTCTATTTTACATTTTAACAATACCCGAGTTTGAACACACCATGAATTTAGTAACATTAAACTATTAGTGTTAGAGCTGAAACAACAGAATAATAAATATACTAGCATGATAGCAGTTGCTAGCAGTTTTAGCCAAACTAGTGATGTTCTTTTCTCAACCCTGTTAGCGTTAGCATCTTAAACACCCATGCATGGTTAGTAAAACATATCCTAGCATGCACCTTGATAAAATATGCTACAGGTAACAATTTTGTTGTATTGCACAACAGCTAAGCCAAGCTACACTTTAAAAGCTTTAACACTGCTAGCATTACAAGCGTTAGCATGTCTTCTAGCATATGCTCTGTCATTAATATAGTCACATAAGTAATTACAAAAGTGAAGGAAGTTTAGAGAAATGTTAGATTCATACGAGAGAATGTATTTTGAGTTAGAAAAAATAAAATCTTTGCAATTCTTTTGTATATTAAAAAGAATAAATCTATTATTTTAAGTCTTGCACGCAGTGACATATATATATATATATATATATATATATATATATATATATATATATATATCAGTACTTTCCACTTGATCAGCTGCTGTAAATGTAATTTTTTTATATAAACTGCACTAACTAGAGGCATCTGCATTTGGGGAATTACACAGGTCGACCAATCCAATTCATTACCCTGCATTTTCCTATTAGCTCAGGCACCCTGGTGAGAGGTTTAGTGCTCCACACACATACACACACAAAGTTATAAAGCTTCCAGTATTATAAAACCCCTGCTGGCTAATGATTCATGTGTGAATGATTCAGCGTTCACTTTAGAGTCGTTAAAGACATTATAACTAACTTCACAATAATTAAACATAGGCTTTACATTATGTTCCTCCGTTGTTGTTTTTCCCTCAAAAGTCCATGAGTCATGTACAGTATGTTGTGTCTGCAGCTTGCTGTACCTCGAAACAAACCAGAGAAGAAAAGTTCTTTCCTGGAGTCACTGAATCTTTTCAGTCATAAAAGCAATATCTGAATCAGTGAATTGTTTTGGTCATGGCAACAACTGTTCATCTGTCACCGATCAGTTTGGTGTTTGAGCCACTGATCAATTTTGGTCATGAGTGAGGTTTGTTGTTATAATGTACAAAGAATTGTTTTTTGAGTTACTGAATCATTTCAGTCATGATCAAGATTCACTCTTATACAGTGAATATATGTAGGAGTCAGTGAATCATTTTGGTCAAGACCAAAATTAATAATTTTTGTCTGTGCAGTGAATGAGTTTTTGGAGTCAGTGTATCATTTGGTCAAGACCAAGGTTGATTTTTTATTTTTTTTTATTTACAAGAATTTATACATTTTTGAGTCATTGAATCACTTCAGGCATGACTGGGATTAGCTCTTATCCCCCACAGGGAATCAGTTTCGGTCGTGACTGGCTGGCTGGCTGACTGGCTGTTCTCTTATTCAGTCAGGTTACTAAATCGGTGAGTTCAATGAGTCGACTTCAGGTTTCTTAGTCCAGAGCTTTCCAGTTCAAGCAAAAATAAATTCTTCTTAATATAAACTTGCTTTTCTTAAAGGACACAACATTGAATCATAGAGGAAATTTGACAGAGTTTGGTACAACTCATCACATCACTGGTAATGCTGAATACCATGTTTAGTGCTGCTGTGGAAAATGAAAAAAACCTTTCATACATTTAGTTGCACTAAACAACTAAATAATGCACTTTAATACTAAACAGTAATTCTCATAGATATTAGTGTTTCCTGTATTTATAATAAAATAATAAATGTCGGAAATATTTATCATGTTATCTTTACAATAAGTACCTCAATGCACTTGTGAAAGAAGAGAGGAATAAAAACTGTGCACTCTATAATGGTGACATGACTTTATTTTTTATTTTTGCAAAGTTACAAAAATGATGCACATATGTACACCATGTACAGGCAGTTAAATATACTGTTCCTATGATGTCACAGATGTGTTACCACAATCTATCTGTGTAAAAAAATACCTACTTTATAGGACAGGTAATGATAAATAAACAGTCTTTGCACTGTTTAGCTCTGCTCTTTACTGAAGCCCGCCATATTGGATTGGACCATTATAACACTGCGAATTCAGCACATACATAAATAAACGAAATAACACTAATGTTATACACACATAGCTTGCATGTGTGTGTGTATGCGTGTGTGTTTGTGTCTTCCAGGGATACAGAAACTAGACAAACAGATGATTCTAGCTCCGATATCAACTAACACAGAGCATTAAATCCAATTAGAGAGCTGTGTTTCTGTGAGCTTCCAGCATTTTAATGAAAAGACAGTGTGTGTGTGCATGAGCGCGCGCGTGTGTGTGTATTGAGACAACAGTTGTCGCTGTCTCCGTGCAGCACAAAAGCGATCAATCTCCCCAATAAGAGCCACGACTTCGCCGTCGCCACGCTACAGTAATAATAAGGTGAAAATTGAGTGGAGGTGTGCTCTGCATTACAATTAAACCCAGAGTCCAATTAGGAAATTAAATACTGCTTAATTCATTCAGAAGTGTTACGAATCAATTTACACACAAGCTGATTTCCATGACACCTATAAGAATTTACAAAGTGCATTTCACCGTCATGTGAGTGTGAGAGCCTGTACTATACCGTCCCAGCCTGCCTCTGTTTGTTTGTTTGCTTGTTTATGTTGTATGGCATTTCATCATTGTAACATTTAATATTACAGTACATTTCATACCGTTTAGAATCACTCTTCAGCTGATTCAGCTCTGTGTCATTCCTCCTGTTCAGTTCAGAGCTGTTCTTTCATTTATCTAATTTTATTTCTATTTTGGTTAAATTCTGCATCACTCTTTTTGTTCACTTTGAGTTTAGAATTGTTTGTTAAGATCAGAATAAAGCGGTTCCTTTTGTTCAATTCAGATCTGTTCCTTTGATTCACTTCTGAGTCATTAGTTCTGATTTGTTTTTTTTAGTTCAGATGAGTCACTCCTTTTGTTCAGTTCTGAGTCGTTCAGTTCTGAGTCATTCTTTTGGTCCAGTTCTGAATAATTCTTTTTGTCTAGTTCTGAATCATTTTTTCTATTTAGTCCTGAATCATTCTTTTTGTTAAGTTCTTAGTCATTCGTTTTGTTAAGTTATTGGTCAATCTTTTCATTTAGTCCTAAATGATTCATTTTACGCAGTTCTGAGTCCTTCTTCTTATCCAGTTCTGAATAATTTCTTTACTCCAGTTCTGAATAATTTCTTTACTCCAGTTCTGAATCATTTCTTTTGTCCAGTTCTGACTCATTCTTTTCGTCCAGCTCTGAATCATTTCTTTTCGTCCAGCTCTGAATCATTTCTTTTGTCCAGTTCTGGGTTATTAGTTCTGAATTATTCCTTTTGTTCAGGTCTAAGTACCTCATTGTTCTCTGTTATAAATTATCATTATGGTTCAGTTCTGAGTCGCTCTTTCCGTTCAGTTGTAAATCATTATTTTTATTCAGTTGAGAGTGATTTCTTTCTTTCAGTTCTGAATTGTTACTTAACTTCAATAGAGTATTTTTTCCTGCTTCATTCTTTGTTCATTTCATGACTGCAAAAAGCAAAGTGTCCACTTTATTCACTTTGCATAAATTCAAAACACATTTTAATGGCTTCAGTTTTAGCTAATCATGGTAGCAATGCTGATATTGACATAATACTAGCATCTAACATTACACATTGCTAGTCACAGGCTGATTAGCCAACTTTTTTTTTTTAACAAAATAAAGTAACAACGTCAGTAGGATGTTCAGACGATTAGTCATGAGGTAAAGCTAACATCTAATCAGGTTTAATCAAGTTTAGTTTCTGTGGCTTTACATTTAAAAAAAACAAGACTTCCTTAAAAATAATTTCTGAGTGAAAAAAGAGCAAAACCATATAAATGAAAACAACAAACAAACAACCCCCCCCCCAAAAAAAAAAAAAAAAAAACAGAACATAGGTTTAGTTAGTACTGTTCTTATTCTACTGAGTAAAACTACTAAGTCATGCTAATCATGCCAACATGGTTAATAATGTCATAATCATGCTGCTAGATTGTGTTAGAGGTTATGGAGAAAAGAACAGATAGAAGTTTCCTGACTAAACAAAACTCATATGCTCATTAGCTTTAGACAAATTACATGATAAGTAAATAAATGTTTTTTTAAATTTATTTCATTAGCATGAAACTGCTAGCATCAGTTAGCCGTTGAGAGTGAAAATGAGCTGTGGTGTTCTGTAAGTGTGGAATGTAAGAAATGTTGGGACATTTAAACTTAAAAACAGTAAATTCTGTTCTGGTACGGTCAGATTTAGGGGGGGATTTATTTATTTACTTATTTATCTACTTATTGATTGATTGATGAGTTTGGTCTCAGTTTATCAGCGGTCACATACCCGTCTCCATAGCCGCCCTCTTGGCTCACGGGATTCAACGCATCCATCTCTATCAGGCTCTCATGGCCGTTTTGGAGAACTGCTTGCTTTGTTAATTTTCTACATGAGGGAGATGGAGATACGAGAGACAAACAATTAGGAGAAGATGTGAGATAGTCACGCTCGCTCTCATTACGAGCCACTGAGACTCGCGAGGGAGGGAGAGAGTTCAGATCAGCACTCAGGCAGGCAGGGAGAGGGGAGGACTACACACACACACACACACACACACACACACACACACACACACACACACACATACACACACACACACACGGAATCATACACTCCTGTATTTCCATGGGGGTGTATATAATGTCTTACATTTCTACATCACTTTGTGTGTGTGTGTGTGTGTGTGTGTGTGTGTGTGTGTGATATGCTGTTCTGATTGGTCAGAAGGTGTAGATTAATTCTCCATAACAGCTGATCTAACAGTAGCGCAGGTTTGTACAGTATCAATGCGCTCGTTTCAACCCGACTGCAACAGGGACGTGAACATGACATGAACATGAGCTCCACATGCACAGATAGAGTCCTATGAGAATGTGTGTGTTTGTGTGTGTGTGTTAGACAGTTATGGAAGGAGTCTCAAGTGTCAGGGGTACAGCTGAAATTCACACATCCTGCTTTTTTTTTTCACTTCTTTTTCCTGTCTCTTCTTTATTTCTTTCACTTCTTTTCCCAATTTCTTTCTTTGTTTTTTCCCACTGCCTTTCTTTTTTGCCTCTTTCTATTTCACATCTTTCTTTCTTTCTTTCACTCATATTTCCCATTTTCTTAGTTTTCTTTCTTTCTTTTTTCACATCTATTTCCCATCTCTTTTGTATTTTTCTTTCACTTTTATTTCCCATATTTCTTCCTTTGTCTTACATTTACTTCCTATTTATTTTCACTTATTTTTTCCATTTTTCTTCCTGTCTTTCTATTTCATATCTATTTTTCATCTGTTCTGTCATTTCTCTTTCTTTCTTTTCTTTATTCTTTTGTTTCTGGTGTTGAACATGAATAAACCATGAGCTACACTACTGTGGCATCAGAGGAATAAAGCAGAAGGTGCAGTTACAGGCCGCACCCCAGCCCTGATTCTCCAGATGATGACGCCCCGCCCCCCCCCCCCGCCCCCTTTTATTACACTGTTGATAAAAGCGCCGTAGCCACTCTCTTGTCTTACTCCTCACTCACATCAGCCTGATAATTTCAGACATTGATGAAGAATTAACATGAACCTAAAATCTGATTAATAATCCCTGAGAAACACAAAAAACCCGCAGCCTCCAGTTCCACACGCTGCACCCAGCCTTCCTCATCAGATTTATATTGGTATTCAGACCACATCACAAACACCCCCCCCACCCCCAACACCCCTCCCCCTGAGCCCTAACGGAGAAATCAAACTCTAATTGATCCTTCAATAATTACGCTGCGCTTTTAAGAACCTATTTTACATGAGCTCACAGAAACGACGATGATTAACGAGAATTAAATTCTGCTCGCTCTCTGATGCCTTTTATAGACTCGCTGTACCTGCACACTTCAGGAGGCTCGCTTGGGCCCTCAAAGCACCTGATTTTATCGCAGGGTTTAATAAAGTGAGACGTTCCAGACGGCGAAAATTAAACACCATTGTTGAGGTTTTAAAGGAGACGTTCAGCGCGAAGATTTTAACACCTCGATGCCTCCTGTACCTGAGAGACAAACCTGAACAGATGAAGATCAAACATTTGGTGTGTGTGTGTGTGTGGGTGTGTGTGTGTGTGTGTGTGTGTGTGTGTGTGCGTGTGTGTGTGCGTGCCTGTGTTCAGACTGCGAAAATTGTACAAAAAGTTCTTACCGTCTAACGCTAGTCTGAGTCTGAGGTCATAGAAGGATTAGATCTATTATGTTGAAACTTAGCGAATCTTAGCTATCATGGATTACACTGCCCTTTTTATTGATCAGCAAATACCACTCAGGAAACATGCTGGAGGGGTTATCAGGGGTCGACCGAAAATACTGTGGAGATACGATTGGCTCCTTTTCCATTCGCCAACATGGAAATAGGCTAAAAACTGTACTATCACAGCAAGAGTGACATAGTAGCTTCACATTTAGCCTTTCGTTACAATGTTTCACTCATCTACACACAGTCACTGCACAACAAGTGTACACAGTCACTACACAACATGTGTACACAGTCACTACACAACATCTGTACACAATCACTACAAATATCACACAGTCACTACACAACATCTGTACACAATCACTACACGTATCACACAGTCACTACACAACATCTGTACACAATCACTACACGTATCACACAGTCACTACACAACATCTGTACACAAATACTACACGTATCACACGGTCACTACACAACATGTGTACACAGTCACTACACAACATCTGTACACAATCACTACACGTATCACACAGTCACTACACAACATCTGTACACAAATACTACACGTATCACACGGTCACTACACTACATCTGTACACAGTCACTACACAACATCTGTACACAATCACTACACATATCACATGGTCACTACACAACATGTGCAGTCATTCACAACACATCTCTGCATAATTACTACCCAACATCTGTATGGTTACTATCCAACAACTTTACGCAGTTACTACACAACATCTGTACAGTCACTACACATCTTCTGCAGTCATTCACTACATCTCTGCATAGTTACTACCCAACACCTGATAAGTTACTATCCAACATCTTTACGCAGTTACTACACAACATCTGTACATTTACTACACAGCATCTGTACAGTCACTACACAACTGTACACAGTCATTACACAACATCTGCACACTGTCATTATATGTCTGTACAGTCATTACACACCTGTACACAGTCATGACACAACTTTTGCGGTCATTCACTACACAACTCTGCATAATCACTACACAACATCTGTACAGTCATTACACATCTGTACCAACATATGTACACAGTCACCACACAATATCTGTCCATAGCCACTGCACAACATCTGTACAGTCACTACACATAGCTACACGGTCACTACACAACTTCTGCAGTCATTCACTATACATCTCTGCATAGTCACTACCCAACATCTGTATAGTTACTATATAACACCTTTATGCAGTTAATACACAGTACAGTGTAGTACACTACTCATATCTACACAGGCATCACACATCTGTAGACAGTCACTACAAATCTGTAGAGACGCTACACAACATATGTACAGTCACTACACAACATCTGTATCGTCACTACACAACACCTCTACACATTTACTGTATTTCACAACATCTGTAGTCACTACACAACATCTCTACATAGCCATTACAAATCTGTATAGACACAACACAAAATCTGTACAGCCATTACACAACATCTGTACACAATCACTACACAACATCTGTACATAGCCACAACACAAAATCTGTACAATCATTACACATAGCTACATGGTCACTACACAATTTGCAGCCATTCACTACACATCTCTCCACAGTCATTACACAACATCTGTACAGTCATTACACGTCTGTACACAGTCACTACACAACTTCTGCACTCATCCACTACACAACATCTGTACACAGTCATTACACAACATCTGCACACTGTCATTATATGTCTGTACAGTCATTACACACCTGTACACAGTCATGACACAACTTCTGCAGTCATTCACTACACAACATCTGTACAAAGTCACTACACAGCATCTGTACAGTCATTACACAACATCTGTACAGTCATTACACAACATCTGTACACAGTCATTACACATCTGTACACAGTCATTACACAGCATCTCTACACAGTCATTACACATCTGTACACAGTCATTACACACCTGTACACAGTCATGACACAACTTCTGCAATCATTCACTACACAGCATCTGTACAGTCATTACATAACATCTGTACAGTCATTACACAACATCTGTGCAGTCATTACACATCTGCACACAGTCATTACACATCTCTACACAGTCATTACACAGCATCTCTACACATTCATTACACATCTGTACACAGTCATTACACAACATCTGTACATAGCCACAACACAAAATCTGTACAATCACTACACATAGCTACATGGTCACTACACGATTTGCAGCCATTCACTACACATCTCTGCATAGTCACTAATCAACAACTGTACACAGTCATTACACAACATCTGTACAGTCATTACACGTCTGTACACAGTCACTACACAACTTCTGCGCTCATCACTACACAACATCTGTACACAGTCATTACACAACATCTGTACAGTCATTACACATCTGTACACAGTCACTACACAACATCTGTACACAGTCACTACACAACATCTGTATAGTCACCATGTGTTATCTGTATACAGTCACCACACATCTGTACACTGCGAGTCAGAAACGAGTGTGAAGGAGTGACAGACACACCACACACACACACTTTAGCAGATATTTGATTAAGGGATTAAATAAATTGAAAGTGTAATTCCAACTCTACACAGAAAAAAAGATGTTTCATTACGCTCCTAATTACTGATGAGAGAAAATAATAATGATTCAGAAAAAATCTGAAAGACTCATCTGAAAAGTTAGTGACATTAAATCTGTAAATGTCAGGAGTGATGCAGTAAACACACACACGCAGCGGTTATTAATGCAGCTGTGATTAATGCGCTGAATTCTTAAACCATAAAGCCCAGATCACTTATACTGACGTGCAGCATCTATCTTTTTCACTCACTGTCATTACTGCTGTCTTTCGTTCTTTATTTTACTCCCATTTTCTTCTTCTTTTTCTCTTGTGTACTGTTCTCATGTTACTGTTGTGTACTGGTATATTTTATTCTCTTTCTTTTGTCATTCTATATTGTCTCTTTTTATTCTTTTTTCCTTCTTTTACTTCCATTTTTCTTTTGTTTCCTTTTTTACTTCCACACTTTATTCTTGTTTATAGTACTGATATATTTATTCCCTTTTTCTTTTCTTCTTTTTCTTTTCCCTCTTTCTTTCTTTCTTTCTTTCATTCTTTTTTCTGTCTTTGCCCAGTTTCTCCTTATTCGTTCCTTTTCTATTTTTTTTCTTTCCCATATGTTTTCTTTCTTTCTTTCTTTCTTTCAATCCGATCTCTACTGGCTCCCCCTCTCTGTCCTTCTTTCTTGTTAATGTTTCTTTTTATCCTTTATATCCTGTCACCTTCTTTTAGTTCATTTCTAAATTTTTCTCACGGTTCTTCCTCATCCTGCTCTCTCTCTCTCTCTCTCTCTCTCTTGTATCTCATGAGGAAATGTATATCTGGGTTAAACTTAGTATTTGTAACTTTCTCCCACTCTGACACTCGATCACAAAAACTTCCTGGGATTGTGATTGATGGATTTCAGATTTCAGCAAGAAAAGAGAAAGAAGAGAGCGAGAGAAGAACAGAGGTAAAAGGGAAGGAGAGATGTGTGTGTGTGTGTGTGTGTGTGTGTTCGTGCAGGTGAATGTAAATGGAGTGTGTTGTTATTCTCGGAGCTCTGTTCTCTCGTCCCGCTGCATGGCGATGACTTCCGGCGCTCCGAAAACTTTCTTTAAAGCACTCGGAGTGGAGAAGGAGGAGAAAGAGAAGGAGAAGGGGGAAAAAACTCAATTTAAAACTCTCTGAGCACTTCCTCTTCCTTTATGCACACACACACACACACACACACACACACACACA
The DNA here is from genome assembly GCA_030347435.1 of Clarias fuscus. Classification (NCBI taxonomy): domain Eukaryota; kingdom Metazoa; phylum Chordata; class Actinopteri; order Siluriformes; family Clariidae; genus Clarias; species Clarias fuscus. The sequence goes on along the minus strand of CM059211.1, from coordinate 7,382,730 downwards.
CACTTGTCTCAAAATGGACAAAAACTTTCTAAAAACTGAACACACAGCTCGGAGGCCCTTGGTAACTTTCCGGAGGCCCTTGGTGATTCACATGATTTTAGCTTTGTGACACGTCGTGTTATTCTGTGGTTATAAAAGGATGGACACGGTCAACTCCATCACAGCAAAGCACAAACCTCCCCCACAGCATTGCACCACCACCACCAGTCTGAAGCACTAAAACAAGGCAGGATGGATACATGCTTTCATGTTGTTTACACCAAATTCTGACCGTGCAATCCGAATGTCCGAGCAGAAATCAAGATTCTTCAGACCAGGTGACGTTTTTCCAGCCTCCTATTTTGGTACACATGAGCCCATGTCAACTGTAGGCACAGCTTTCTGGTCTTAGCTGACAGGAGTGGCACCCGGTGTGATCTGCTGTTGCTGCGGCCCATCTGCTTCAAGGTTGGACGTGTTGTGTGTTCAGCATACCTCAATTGTAACGAGATGTTGTTTGAGTTGTTGTTGCCTTTCTATCAGCTCGACCCAGACTGGCCAATCTCCTCTGACCTCTGGCACCAACAAGGCATTCTCACCCAGAGAACTGATATCACAGGATAGTTTCTCGTTGTGAAAAATTGAACCTATGTATATGTAATAATACATAGGACTAATCTGACCTAAAGCACCTTTAAAAGGTTTAGTTAGTAAAATACTTTCATTCATTTACATACTTATATTTATAATAAATATCTGATATAGTATTCATTTCTAATATATTAATAATAATTTCTATAAATATTAAAATCTGTTTTATGAAAGAGAAATGCGTGTAGCCTACCCTTTTTTACATTAATGAATTAACTAATTCATTTATTAATTTATTATTTTATATACATATCTGCAAACTCTTGGTGTATGCTGGTGATGTAGTTAAAAACAACAACTATTAAACAACTATTCAAATCTTTTTGTCTCTCCTTAATAGTATAATATGCATGTACAGAATTTACGGACAGTGATTTTCTAGCCTTAGACACAGAATTATTTCTATTTTATATTTTCTTCTAATTTTTTTACATCATATTTTAACCCCCCCCCCTCCCCAATCATGAGTACTAATGTATACAATATAATAATAATTAATTATATACAAATTGGCAAACAAACAAAAACAGATAAATAAAACATACATAAAAAACAATAAATAATTCCTTTACTAAATTAATAAAGTTACTGCTAAAAAAAATACTACTATTACTAATAATAATAATAATGATGAGGGTAAAAAAAAACATTTTAATTACCCTTTTATTGTGTCGTTAGATTAATGTTGCATTACAATGGAGTATTACAAGTTAATTTATTATTTATTTATAAGTTTTATTTTAAGTTATTTTATTTTTTATTTTAAGTTTTAAAAACTATTAAAACTGATTCTTTATAGCTGATGTCTTTAAAATGTAAGAAATCAATATTTTTTGTTCAAATATATTTAAACAATTTTCACATTCTGTAACCAGCATGAGATTTTATTTATATATTTATTTAATTAGCCATGAATTAACTGACTTTTTAAATTTTTTTGATAAATAAATAACATCTTTTTGTCTTTAAAACCTCAGACACACACACACGCGCGCGTGCGCGTAAACTGCGGTCCCGGGCTCATCGCACAAATACATGCTTGTTTTTCTTTGACAACATGACAGAATGCTAACTGTGACTAGAAAATGTGGCACTGATGACACAATGACTGATGACTTTGTAACCAATATTTATTTGTCCAGTACTAACTCAGAGTGTTTACGTGTGTGATCCTAGAATTTTACAAAATACAATTTCAAAAAGAAAAAAAAACTAAATAAAAAAGAAATCAGCATGTTTGTGTTCATGTTATGTTTGATACCGAGGGCGGAGCTTAAGACAGATTAAATCAGATGATGAATCATATATCTAATCTCTGTCTTGTTCTTTTAAATTCATACAGATATTTAAAGGTTCTAGTTTGGTTCTCTACATTATCATGCCTGTGCGCTTAACTGGCTCTAGCTACTTAAAACCACCAGGTTAAGATGAGCAGAAAAAACCCCCCAAAGAAATACAGTAATGATATCACATGATTAGGCTTGTGATTGGTTGCAACTTAAGAATGCAATTTAAGCTCCGCCCCCACTGACATGACGGTGCTTGTCGCTGGGTGAAATCAGGCCGTGCTCCACTAACACGTTTTTAATTCCCATCTCTGATGTTAAAAGCTCAGCTGGATGAGTACGAGAGAGACACTGTGTGTGTGTGTGTGTGTGTGTGTGTGTGTGTGTGTGTGTGTGTGTGTGTGTGTGTGTGTGTGTGTGTGTGGCTTCATACTGGAATGATCGGAGGCAGAAAGTCTGGCAGCGTCTCTGATTGATACAACAACATTACTGTAACTACAGCGGGGTCCAAAAGTCTGAGTCCACTACCAGGAACTGGTTTTTATTCCATCAGGTATCAAACACTCAGATCAGATTTTACTCCTCTGATCCTCCTCATCGCTTCAACATTCCAGCATCATCCTTCTTTCTCTCTCTCTCTCTCTCTCTCTCTCTCTCTCTCACACACACACACACACACACACGCACACACACACAGCAGATCGTTATCTCTAACAGCTGTGGAGACGTTTACTTTACAGCACTTGTTCTGATACGTTATTGTTTCTATAGTAACCGCTCCTTCACAGGGATGTGTACAGCAGACACTCTGCGTAAACAGATTCAAACATCGTCACTATGGAAGATCAGGTTCCTTCTAATCAGGAGATGGATTTAAAGATGTATTTGGTTTATATTTTTTATTTATTGTCCTTCTATAATTTATGCAAATCTATGCAAAATGCGCAAAAATCAAATAATTTCTCGCCATCTTTCACCCTGCTGTCCTGTGTGAGCTCTGTTCTGATTAAAAGGTGTTTGTCTTTACACACATTATATGTTACTGTTCATTTCTTGTCAGGTCTCGGCTTCTGACCCAATTCCCATTAAAACGGGCTCTCGTCATGTGACTGAGTACTTAAACATTATAATGAGCCCTTGTCAAGTCAAGTAGGCTTTTACTGTCATTCCAACCATATACAGTTAGTACACAGTGAAACTAAACATAAATACACAATAGACAACAAAGTGCACGTGCAAATGTGCAAACAAAGAGCTACATGACAAACACAACAATGTAACACGTTAAAGTACTTTTTTATTTTTATTTTATTTTTATGAAGTATGAGTTGAGGTAGTGGGAAGAGCACCAGTAAACAATTGACATTGTGAAAAAAATATAGTGTGCAAATAGCGAGTGAAATAAATATTGTGCAAAAATTTAAAAATTTCACCCGACTAAGCACTTAAATATTATAATGTGGCCTCTCCCCGGGTTCTCCCTAGACACCTGACTAAGTAACTGAAATACTTTGCAAATTAAAAACGGTGCTCAATCTCAGGTGCATCATGTTTCCAATTATCATCCTTGAGATGTTTGTACAAATTGACTGGAGTCCACCTGTGGCAAATTCAGTTGATTGGACATTTGGGAAGGCACACACCTGTCTATATAAGATCCCACAGTTAACAGTACATGTCAGAGCACAAACCAAGCCGTGAAGTCCAAGGAATTGTCTGTAGACCTCCAAGTACAATCGGATTGTAACGAGCCCTAGTCACCTGACTAAGAACTTCAATATTATAACGAGCCCTAGTCACCTGACTAAGTACTTAAATATTATAATGAGCCCTAGTCATGTGACTAAGTAGTTCAATATTATAACGAGGCCTAGTCATGTGACTACTTCAATATTATAACGAGCCCTAGTCACCTGACTAATTACTTAAATATTATAATGAGCCCTAGTCATGTGACTAAGTACTTCAATATTATAACGAGGCCTAGTCATGTGACTACTTCAATATTATAACGAGCCCTAGTCACCTGACTAATTACTTAAATATTATAATGAGCCCTAGTCATGTGACTAAGTACTTCAATATTATAACGAGCCCTAGTCACCTGACTAAGTACTTAAATATTATAATGAGCCCTAGTCATGTGACTACTTCAATATTATAACGAGCCCTAGTCATGTGACTAAGTACTTCAATATTATAACGAGCCCTAGTCACCTGACTAAGTACTTAAATATTATAATGAGCCCTAGTCATGTGACTACTTCAATATTATA
>CM059211.1:7348538-7371038 GCA_030347435.1 Clarias fuscus | reverse complement strand
TCCCTCTACTTGAAGGAATTCTAAGCCATTCTGCCCATTCCTTGGGGAATTCTGTCAAATCCTACACAATTGTGAAGAAATTCTGACCTACTTACTAACAAAGGACTGGTGTTGAGGAGTTGAAACCATTCAAGGAATTCTGCCCAATCCTATTCATAGGAGGTCTGACCAAACCCACCCATTCCCATAGGAATTCTGACCAATCCTACCCATTTTCATAGGAATTCTGACTAATCCCACCTATTAATTTAGGAATTCTGACTAGCCCCACCCATTCCCATAGGAATTCTGACCAAAACCACCATTTCTATAGGAATGTGGACCAATCCTACACATACCCAAAAGAATTGTGACTAATCCTATGCACTTCATTCAGCAGTAAGCTTGACCAATCCCACACAATAACAGAAATGTAAAAAATCTATCATGGTCATTCTGAAAGAAAAGAAAGAAATTTCCGACCAAATATCCTGCCAAACTTATTCAGCTCTTCTACCCAAAATATTCCTCTTTTACAAACAAATCCTAAACCGGCTCAGGACGAATTAGTCATCTTTATATAAACTCATTCATATCACAAATCATTCCTTGATATGCCCCAGACACACACACACACACACACACACACACACACACACACACACACACACACACACACACACACACACACACACAGCTGTCAAACTTCACACTTCTTCTCCGTGATGTCTCTGTTAATCCGTCTCAGTTTTGCCACCATATGGTTGTAACACAAGTTCCAGTCGGCCAGTTTGTCACGCCACTCTCTCTGTCTCTTACACACTCAAACACTCGCGGTCTCGCTTCCTGTCGTGTACAATAACCCCGATTTAAACCACCGTGACCCTCTCAGACGCGACCTTTAACCTCTGCCCTGTCAGCCTCAGGAAGGAGACGGAACAAATCAGACTGATGGATGGAACAGATGCACGATTTATCACGTGCGGTTTGAAACACGATCGCTGCAGCGTTCCTGGCACAGCCCGCTATATTTCCGTTTTTATAACAATAGCATTTTAAGTTGCACTACATTTAACATTACCTCTTTTTTTTTTTTTTTAAATATGGCTGTGTTTCGCAGAAAGGGCTCATTCTCTCTTAAACTGTGAAATGTGCAGGATTTAATCACAGCTTTTACTCGTACCATTAAATGAACATGATAAAAAAAGACGAGCTTCAAAAACATGAAAGCTAATATTGAAGGAGCGTCAGCAGTTAGCATCCCTCTGCTTAGTATTTACGGCCAAAGTCATTACTCTCGGGGTCAAAAAAACGAGCCGAACGTCAGCTCTGTAGTGTAATAACCGTATTAAAAACGATTTTTCGTGTTCATTAGATAAATTGAGTCGAGTACAAATCATTTTTAGCGTCAATCCACTTTAAGTGGAAAAAATAAATTGTAAAAATTAATGACTCGGTTTGACCTGAACACGGGTTAAGAGGCTCTTTCTGATTATGATTTTATAGGCAGGACTGGTTTACAGCCTCTCTTCTGTGTGTGTGTGTGTGTGTGTGTGTGTGCGAGAGAGGGGGGGTGGGGGGGGGAGCAGCATCTGATAGTGATCGAGTCGCTTATCTATCACGCCCTCTGTCTTATCTGATGTCCGTGTTTGTGTGTGTGTGTACTAAACCTGTTTATGTGTCATGATCACCTACATCTAAAAGTCACACTCGTCACTAACAAACTATTAGCTTTGATCTTTTAGTGCTTTTACGCACACACACACACACACAATCATGTACACACAAATAGTACACATCATGGAGTGCTTCTAATAACATTAACATTATTATATCAGTGCTGTGCGTATTAATGCATATATTTATATTTTAAATTCTATTTTATTTGGTGACCTCGTGAATATTGTACATTTTTAAATAAAATCTTTTGAATAATTTTGATAATTTTAAAATCGCATATTCTTATTTCTTTATCAAATAAACAATTTTTTATTTAATTGTACTCGCGAGTGCAAGTTCTTTCTCACAGAGAAATCGTTCTTTTTAGGTCACGGCCGGTTGTATAAGCATTTCACAGCGTATCATACTGTGTATGGCTGCGTATGTGACAAATAAAATGTGAATGTGAATTTGAGAACCATAACGGATTATTCTCACGTGTCTATGCACAGGGCTGCTCACGTGTAATGTTCGAAGCTCAGACGTGTTTCAGTTTTTAATCCAGAGGTTTTTTCCCTCGTTCTCAGTAGGGAGCTGTTGTGAGAATTTTATCCATTTCTAAAACAAGAAATCAATGTGGGTTTTTTTTTTCTTCTTTCTTTTGGTTTTAGGATTATTTTCCCTCCCCGGGAGCTGTCACTGACGTGCTGAGATGCTAAACTGACATTTCAGAAGCCGCCAAGACAACGTTGGTGTTGAGGGTTTGACAGGAGTGTGTGTAAAGGAAAGGTTATTTATCAACAACACACTCGTGTGTCATGTCTCAGTCTGCCCTCTGTCTCTCAGCCTCATCTGGACATTACACTCGGGGCTCAGCCCTTAGTGTTCAGCCCGAGTACTCAGCCCTTAGTGTTCTGGGAACGGTACTCTGTACTCTGTGGTCAGATATCACTGTTCAGTACTCGGTTTATAGGAATGAGTCTGTAGTACTCAGTGCTTAGTGTTCAGTGTTTAGTCTTCAGTGTTCTGAACTTGGTGTTTAGTGTTCAGGGTTTAATCCACAGTGTTCAGTTCTCAGTGTCTAGTGATGAGTCCTCAATGTGCAGTATTTAGTGTTTATTGTTTTGTGTATAGTATTCAGTTGTCAGTCCTCATTGTTTTTAGTGTTTAGTCTGCAGTGTTTAATAGTTTTTGTCCTCAGAACTCAGGAACCAGTTTTCAGTACTTAATTCTCTGCGCTCACTACTTAGTGTTTAGTGATTACTTTTCATTGCACAGTGTTCAAGTGTTTTCAATTTTCTGTCCTCATTTCTCAGTGTTCAGGTATTTGTGTCCAGTTCTCAGTGTTCAGTATTCACTGCTCAGCAGTCTGCCTTCAGTGTTTAGTCCTCAGTATTCGATGATCAGCCACACCACCCCACGTGAATGAGGTATCACTATAGAAACTGTGATGTACTGTATTAGAAAGAACCCTGTAGTTGCAGCTACACTACTGCCAGTGCCGCTGTTAGAGAAAACGAATCCACACTCTGGTGACTGGAGCCCTCGCTCGCAGCGCTGTGGGGTCGCAGTGTTTATGGATCTGCGCTGAGGTCTAAAAGGGTTAACCGATGTCACGAGGGAGTTTCAGTCAGAGAATCTCTCTCTAACACAGTTTTTCAGGTCTTTAATTCCCATCATTCACTACAGTTAAGAGCTCAGCTCTGTGTGTATGTGTGTGCGCGCGCGTGCGTGTGTGTGTGGCCTCGTACTGGAATGATCGGAGGCAGAAAGTCTGGCAGCGTCTCTGATTGATACAACAACATTACTGTAACTACAGCGGGGTCCAAAAGTCTGAGTCCACTACCAGGAACTGGTTTTTATTCCATCAGGTATCAAACACTAACACAATTTCACTCAGTTGATCCTTATTAGCGAAGATATCGATATCCTGTTCACGCAGAACTCACGACGCCGTGGATATATATATATTTTTTAAACGCTAAGACATGTACGCTCCTAAAAACGCGCTGATGCCTTTAAATGGTTAGCGGAAAAGTTGCAAGATTGCAAAATTCAGATCGCGGATGAAATTTTTAAAAACTTTTAATTCTTAGTAAATATGAACCATAAGACAAATGGTACACTTACAATCTATTTATTTATTAATTGTTGAAATAATAGCTGGAAATTATTCTGTCGTATAAAGTGTTTAGGTTACTTGATAGTCATATTTGGTGACCAATCTCTTTGAAGTTAGTGGAAGGTTGCTAGTTCATTTACAACTCTCTTATGTGAGCGGAAAAAAAAGAAAAAAAAAAGAAGCTAATTTAGCTATTTTTTGGAATTAATTTCTTGAAAGAAGAAAAGAATCTCTGCCAACAGAACAAGAAAGTTTTTCTTACAATTTTCGTTTTAAATTTAACATTTGACTAAAAATAATCCAGCTTAATGACTGACATAATAATCTTTTATTTTTTCCTATAAAGGTATTTTAAGAAATTATAGATATAATGTTTTGCAGTGTAATAATTCTTTCAGAAATCACATCCAGTTAGCGCATGATTGCTAGTTAAATAACAACATCTAGCAGTAAACATCTATAAAATACATTTTTATGAATGGTACCTTGCAGGAAATCCTCTGAAATCCAGTCGAGTTGCCAGCTTTAGTTTTAAATATGACTGAAGAGTCCTCGGAAAGTTTGTTGTGGCAGCCCGTTCGAGCAATTTGGTTAGCTTCAGTAGATAATATACAGATACATACTATATGCTGCCACATTAGTCCATGGTAACTAGCTAGTAAGTGTTAAATTTAGTAATTCTCCCAAAAATTCCTGTCAAGTTAGTTCCTATTGGATAGCTAAAGTATTAGTACTGCTGTTTGAGAAAATCTGTGATGATCATCTTTATAATTCTCTTAACAATTCCTGTCAGGTTACTTCATACAGTATTAGCTAGCTAGCTGTTGCTAACACTGCCGTTAAGGGAACTCTATGATGAATATCTTAATTCTCTCAGATATCCTGTCAGGTTAGCAAAGAAAAGCTACTGTAGCTGGGTAACAAAATCTGTGAAACTATGTGTATAATAAATGCCAATGGCTTGCAGTTTAACAATATAAAGATGAAAGCGTGAAAACAGATCTCAGTAGTGGACACTGTAATAAAGACACACAAAAAAACCCAACAGCCTATTAAAGTATGAAGTTATTAACCCTCTAATCTAGCAGACACACACAGACACACAAACACACCACAGAATACCCCAGGATGAGCCCGCGTGGAGACTAACACGCGGCTCAAACAGACTTTATTGACTTTCAGGGTAAATGAGACGCTAATTAAGAAACCCAAGCTGCTTGGTGGACTGGATGTTAATGATCCATTGATGCTTTCTGTAAATGAGCTCTGGCTCTTATCACCTCGCAAAGAGAGAGAAAAAAAAAAGAGAAGAAAGTTTCTTGTGTTTGTGAAGGACGTGACGCGCAGGTACAAAAGCTCGATAGGACGCACTTTTGTACAAGATCGCGACGTCATGCAATCAATTACTGTCAGCACGCTCAGCAAGCACAATAGGCTCAAAAACAAAAGGAGGAAACGGAAGACAAGATTTATTCAAGTGCTGTTTTGAAGATAAAAGAAGAGAAGAGCTCCTGAGTCTTAAAGTGACGGTTATAAACAAATGGAGTCGATCAGGCGAGGAGAGCTTGGCGTCTGAAATTTGCTTCTTTAAAAAAGGGAAAATAAAAAAGGGTTTATCATGTTTAAAGTTGTACATACACAAAATATGATGAGGCAGTGAATCAGGTGATTTTATATAAATACACACACACACACACACACACACACACACACACACACAGAATATGATGAGGTATACAGTATGCACCTAAATATATAGTACTGAAATGAAAAGATGAACAATATTATCTTGTGGTCATTGGTGAGTTTATTTCTCCTGAAAAAAAATGAACATACCCACTATTCGTGCGTTGATTTCCCATGTTATGCGTAATGTAAGTGTTCAAAGTGTGTGTGCAGCGCCTTGCTGTAGACAGCGTTTATATCGTTCATGCAGATTCTCCACCCCGATTCCCGAACAAAGGTCGCTGCAGACTCCTGCAGAAGGAGGCGATTTGCTAGCGTTATGCAGGCACAGTTCTTGGCGGATCATCACAGTTAAACACACTCTCCTTTAACACTCTCCACGAGTAGGCCTCAGGGGGTATAAGATGGGGGGAATGGGACGGGTATGGGAAGGAATTGTTCTGCCTCCTTTTCAAAACTCGGTCCCCATTCGCGGCCACATCCGTATGAGAGAATAATAATACTCGGAAATAATACTCAACTACGAATACTTTTTCCTCCGGTGAGAGCCCCATTTCCAACAACGGCTGCACAATACAAGTGCGTCTGGAGCTACAGTATGACATGCGCGCCCGAGATGCGCAAGTTTCAGTACTCTATATTTTGGTGCATAATGTGTGTGTGTGTGTGTATATAAACAAATCATCATTTTATGTTTGAGTTTTTCAATATCCATCCATCTATACCTGTGTACACCCTGGATGAGGAGCCAACTCATCACACAAGCACACACACAGCCAATCATACACTATGGCCAATTACAGCGTGGCAGTAGTGTCTTTGGACTATTGGAGCAAATTAGAGTAATTTGCAAGAGAAACGTGCAAACTTCATACAAACAGTCTAGAGCGGAGATTCGAACCATAAACCCTGACGGTGGTAACCACTAAGCCACCATGCTGAGAAACTGCAAAGAAGTGTAAACTGTCCTCGTCTGTCCTGAAACGATCAGTTATGTGAGTGAATGGATTAAGATACGCCTTTAAACCTGACCAATCACAACCCAGAACTCAACAGCACCTAATACATTTGAGTGATATATGATAACTGCACTGATATACAACATCTTCCTTTACACATTAGGCCACACCTCCTACCCAGGTCTGCCAGCAAGATTGCGCAAAATATCTTAAAGTAAAGGAAGTAAAGTTTTTCATGTGTGTGACATTGTTTTGTCCTGGTTTATGGAAACCACATCAGCTTGCTTATTTGAGACACTGAGACCATTATGCTAAAGTGGAGGCTATTACCGCTCATTGCTTGTTAGCGACATTAGCTTGTTGTCTCGGCTGATCGACTACATCTGGGGACGCTGTGTACGTTTGAGTTAAATACACACTTTAATCTTACATTAAACAGAAAGAGAAAGAGAGAGAGAGAAAGAGAGAGAGAGAGAGAGAGAGAGAGAATACTGCTTGAACCATCCACATCTAAAGCCCTAGACACACACATGCTTAAACCATGGCATCATACATCAGACTCCATTTTCCGAGAAAGAGATGCTGATAGGTCGTCCCTGAGCTGGTCATGTGTGTAACACATTAAAAGCGTTATGTCTTTTCTCAGTGTCATCACCATACACACTGATACCATGACATCATACCAGAGAGAGGGAACGAGAAAGAGAACATCACACTCATGCAATTTATCTGATTTAAAATAAGACCTGGATAGTGAGGTGGGTGGAAGATTAGCAATTAGGAAACAACATTTTATTGGCTAAACAAGAGCTACTTTGTTAACGCTACTGCTAATACTAATGCGAACACTTTCCTCAGGAGGGCTACACGCTCCAAAATAAAGGGCTATAAGTAGTAAAATCAAACTACTCTACATGGTAATAGCTGTTTTCAACGTTAGGAAGAAATAAGCCGGTCTGTGGAAGCGCGCCGTTTTAAAGCATGCTTGTTAACGTTTGTACGGAAAACAAAAAAAAGTAGGTTCTCCATTCCGATTGGTCAGACAGTGCTGCCTGTTATGGTTATTATGGTAACAACTCATTGACAGGAATGCTTTGTACACTTTGTATGGTGGATACGACACAATGAAATTATAAGCAAGTGTAACAAGTGTAAGCCTGGATATGATCATGATGTTGTTTATGTAATGTTTATGGAAGGAGTCTCCAGTTTCATTGATTCGAAAAAAAAAAGAGGAAAAGAAAGTGACAGATTAAATTAAAGCAACCCTATACCTTCACAGTGTCAGGAGGCGAAATCAGTCACTACAGCAGAGCTCAACCCGTGTGTTTTGTGAGTGTGTGTGTGTGTGTGTTGGTCAGAACATAGTGTCCTCTGATCAATGACCCATCCTAAATTGAAAATACTTCTTTTGTGAAGTGCCTGTGGATGACAGGTGTGTGTGTGTACATGCCATGTCGAGGTGACATCAACCAGAACAAAATGGAAAAAGAGCGAAAAAGTGTGTTGAGGGTGGTTCAAGGTCCCTGCTGTTGTTATATATATGTTTTTTTTTCTTTTCTTCCTAATAGGCAATTTAACAGCACATCCCTCCATTACCACACACACACACACACACACACACACACACACACACACACACACACACACACACACAAACACACACACAGAGTCCTCCATCATCCCTTAATCTCCCCCCTCCCTCTAACCACTAATGAATGAGAGGAGAGGAGGATAAAGAGGGGAAGAGATGGAGAGATCACAGCTGGACCCGTGTGTTATAACCAGCTGTGTAACAGACGCATCTCATGTCTCTCTCTCTCTCTCTCTCTCTGTATCTCATACACACACAGGGAAATATTAAACAGTATGTGTGTGTGTGTGTTTGTGAGAGAGAGAGAGCGAGAGAAATTTCTTGAGTGAGAAAAAAACAGAAGAAAAAGGAAGAAATTAAAGAATGAATTAAGAAAAAGAAATAAATCCAATTAGATACAGAAGTTACAGAATAAGAAGGATAGATGCCATCACTACAACTCCAGCAGGTGCACTTCCGCTTCAAACAGGAAGTAAGCATTCTTTTCATATCGTTATTTAATGTCGTGCGGTCGCTGAGATGAAAACCGAAGGATGAGAAAGAGAACGAAGGGATGGACAGAGTGGACGGAGGGATACGTGTGGGTGAGTGTACTGTAGGTGAGCGGGACCTTCAGGCAGGACCCCTCGGTGGAGAGACGGCTCGGCCGCTGTGCTATTTGAGGAGGATAAATAGCAGCAGGTTATGACATTTATCTCTTCGCTTCTCTATGATCTTCTGAGGGACAGACTGCTTTTTAAATATTGACACGCCAAGGGCCAGTGATGTGATGAGATCTGTGGAATGTGAGGATGAAAGTGAGTGAGAGAGAGAGAGAGAGATGTGGATCGGCACATCATCATAATCGCTGACTTCTGTTTATTTTTATGGAAGGAGTCTCCAATGTCAGAGGGGAAGATGTAATGTTAAGCTTTATGACATCTTCCGGATAAACATGCTGTTTTTGTCCTTGGTGATGACTCAAAGGAGCTTTTGCAGACACTGGGACAGATTTCACATTTGCATTTACTGTGTGTGTGTGTGTGTGTGTGTGTGTGTGTGTGTGTGTGTGTGTGTGTGTGCGTGTGTGTGTGCGAGAGAGAGAGAGAGAGTAAGGTTTCACTTCTAAACTGTAGAAAGAAAATAACAATTGTAATTAAATGAAACATCCATGTGGCTATTTTGATGACAGCTGCAACTCAGACTTAGTTAATCCATCTCAGCAGCTGACACGCACACAAACACACACACACACTCTCTCTCTCACACACAGACCTTTCTCACAGATCCAGTGAGAAAATTCAGAAAGATTCAGAAGTGATTAGCTGCACCGTGTTGCTACCCTAATATAGGGACGTTAATGATAAACCATAAACCAATTAAATATTTCCTTTAACCAATAATAAAAAAAATCTACTAACCGATGATGCTTGTTTTGCATAATATTTTTCTGTATCTCATTCTTCTGTGCTAACCTGTACACCAAAAACGGCCACATTTGCCATCCACACGATGTGCGATACTGAGCGTTGTATTTTAACGGGATCATTTTATTCATATGATTCATATTTGTAAATATTAAAAAAATCTGTTTGTCGAAACTATAATTAGTCGGGATTGTGCCGCTAGAATTGTTTACATATAAATTAAAAAGAGAAATATTTGCATCTTGTTGCCATTAATTAATCGATTGTTCACATCCTATAGGTTAAGAAAAGCATATTGAATTCGCAGCTCTAGCCGGAAGTGAACGAGAAAAGAGCGAAGAGCCCAAAGCAGTCAGGATTATAACAACTAAGATAGAAAGAAGTTAGAGAGAAAAACAAGAAAAGAAAGAAGTATAATTACAGATATTCTGCGCATTATAGATTTCTCAATCTGCCAAACAGCAGCGTGAGGCAATTTACGATTTTCCTGAGACGCTGAGCGTTTTGTTCTGAACCGCAGGTTTATAAGGCGTGATAATTCAGAGTAATTGCGGCGCGTGTCGTGGAGATATTATTCTCCAGTTTGATGAGTCCCCTGATATCAGCGAATAAAAGGGTGAATTAAAGTGCAGACTCATAGATGAGAGGCAATGAAGGAGGACGGGGAAATTGAATATGAGATTACGGCAATCTAACGTGCGCCGTAAACAAGCTTGTTCCAACACACTAAATGAGGAGTGAAATCCGACGGCTTGTTGGTTTGACGCGCAGGATGTTTATCCGAAGTGAGAAACGCTCAAGGCCATCTCCGTCTCCACTCAGCTTTTTAATAATTTAAAATAAAATCTTCTAATACCGGATTGAAGCGCTCTGATCATGTTGTCATCTTGTGCAGTAAAGAGGCGCAGAATACCTCTGTTTTTTTGTTTTGTTTGTTTTTTTAATTCATTCCTATCTTGCTCTCAGGATGTAAATTGCTTTTTAAGCTTAAATATTGAAAAAAAACCCTTTGGACCCACTTGAGCTGGGGTTTGGGGTTTTGGGGTTTGGACCTAAAACTTGATGTCTTTATTATAACAGAACACAAATGCATTTCATAAAAATGCCACGGACATGTTTTAAGGTAAATTCAAACTTTTCTTTATTTAGGTGCAAAAAAACGAGTACAATATGTTACACTGACGTCAAACACCACAGATACGGAGTATGTGGTGCTCGTATTTACAAGCCACAATGACAGTTTCTCCTGTCCACATGTCCAAATACCTTTACCTGGGAAGGAATTTTTAAAAAGTCAGTTTCCCCTGATCTTCAAAGGAGTTTACGTGTGGACGAAAGGCCAATGAAAAAAAAAAAAAAAAAAAAGAAATAAAATAAATGAAATACCTGACCTGAGGATCAGAGGTACCTCAGTTGATTAAAAAGTAAAATTTCTTTTGAGTGATAAGCAATGCGTTCACTTCAGGTGCTAAAACCTTGGCCTACTTCAGGTTCTAAGAAGCAGCTATACCTCTATAAAAATAGAGTTTATCCCGTGTGATTAAAAAGAATGTTTACCTCAGGTGATTAAAAAGCTAGTTTACCTCATGTGTTTTTACCTCAGGTGATTAAAAATTAAGTGTAGCTCATGTGATTTTACCTCAGGTGATTAAAAATCAAGTGGAGCTCATGTGATTAAAAAGAGACCTTACCTTATGTAATCTACCTCAGGTGATTAAAAAGCTAGTTTACCTCATGTGTTTTTACCTCAGGTGATTAAAAATTAAGTGTAGCTCATGTGATTTTACCTCAGGTGATTAAAAATCAAGTGGAGCTCATGTGATTAAAAAGAGACCTTACCTTATGTAATCTACCTCAGGTGATTAAAAAGATAGTTTACCTCATGTGTTTTTACCTCAGGTGATTAAAAATTAAGTGTAGCTCATGTGTTTTTACCTCAGGTGATTAAAAATCAAGTGTAGCTCATGTGTTTTTACCTCAGGTGATTAAAAATTAAGTGTAGCTCATGTGTTTTTACCTCAGGTGATTAAAAATTAAGTGTAGCTCATGTGATTTTACCTCAGGTGATTAAAAATCAAGTGGAGCTCATGTGATTAAAAAGAGACCTTACCTTATGTAATCTACCTCAGGTGATTAAAAAGATAGTTTACCTCATGTGTTTTTACCTCAGGTGATTAAAAATTAAGTGGAGCTCATGTGTTTTTACCTCAGGTGATTAAAAATTAAGTGTAGCTCATGTGATTTTACCTCAGGTGATTAAAAATCAAGAGGAGCTCATGCGATTAAAAAGAGACCTTACCTTATGTAATCTACCTCAGGTGATTAAAAAGATAGTTTACCTCATGTGTTTTTACCTCAGGTGATTAAAAATTAAGTGTAGCTCATGTGTTTTTACCTCAGGTGATTAAAAATCAAGAGGAGCTCATGCGATTAAAAAGAGACCTTACCTTATGTAATCTACCTCAGGTGATTAAAAAGCTAGTTTACCTCAGGTGATTTAAACATTTTTAAAGTTTACCTAGGGCAATTACAAATGCGAGTTTCCTCAAGGTCATTAAAAAGAGAGTTTACCTCAGGTGATTAAAAAGAAAATTTACCTAGGTTGATTAAAAAGAGTTTACCTCAGGTCTGAGTTTGTGTGTGCACTTTAGCAAGTTGACTCAACCTCTAACACAAGCACACATGGTTTCCTGCTTCTCTGTTTTAAAAATACGTTCTACAATTTCAGTAAAATTTTAAATGGTTCATTTGAACTTATTTGAGAAACGCAGCAGTCTTGAGCCCGTGACAGTGTTATTCTCTGAACACACCTCAAACCTGACAAATATCGCCAATTAATGCAGTTCTTTTAAGTGAGGAATAATCGCAGTTTAAAGATTAGAGATGATTACACTTTAAGGTGCTGACGTTTTTCTGTTTAATTGGAAGAAACATGGAGATTGTGCTTAGTGCTCAAGTTTTAGCAGAAGACAAATGTGCACACGCAGGCACACACACACACACACACACACACACACACACACACACACACACACACACACACAGACACACAGACACACACACACAATTTTAATGAGGGAAGGTAAATCAATCAGCTTTATATGACATAACTCAGAGGTGCTGCTGCTTCCCTACTGCTACTGTTACTGTGCGTATGTGTATGCGCGGGGGTGTGTGGGTGTGTGTGTGTGTGTGTGTGTGTGTGTGTGTGTGTGTGGACAAATCCGGGATTAATTCCATGCAACTTTGCTGTAAGAAACAGCAAACGCATACGCTCTCACACACATACACACACAAACTTTCAGAATTGCATTTATGCCAATCATGCAACGTGTCACTAATAGCAACAACTTCACATAAGGAAAGTTACAGAAGGAACGCGATGTTACAAAATGTCACATTTTAAAAACCACACATTAGAAATGTCACCTTAAAATGTCATGTCAGAGGCGTCATGGTAGAAATCACACGCTAAAATGTCAAGTTGAAAGCACCACGTTAGAAACCTTATGCTCTAAACTTGAGGCAGAAAGATCGCATTCAACGGGTAACATGAGGTGCATCTCTCTTCAGTACGTAATGATACATGTGTTGTTTGAATTCGTGAAAATAAACAGACATGTCTAAAGTGTGTACATGTTACAAAGTTTGCATTAGACAATGTTATAGAATAAAGTTACAAATATTACAGTAGAAACTTCACAATGTTGTTAGAAATGTTACAATAAATCAATCAAAGTAGAGAATATATATAAGAATATGTTAAAAAGATTAAAAAGATTTTTAATACACGTTGCAATAGAATTGTTACAATTTGATTTTAATGTAATACATGCTACTTGAATTTTGCATTATTAATATTACTTGAATTTTCTGTGTTTACCAGATGTTTAACATAATGTTACATTTTAAATGTTGTTATAAAATTTTGTTATAAATGATACATTTTGCAAAATTATAAAATTTGTTTTTAGATTAATGTTAACTTACATCAATTTTGAATGTTGTTACAATTAGATTTTTAAAATAAATGTTACATTATAAATGTCGCATAATGATTGTTACATTATGAATGTTATTGAATGAATATAATGAATTTATGGTTTATGGTTATGAAAATAATTTTATGGAGGTTACATTATAAATGTTAGATTTTTAACATGACAATCAAATGTTTAATGTAATTATTGTTACTTTATGAATGTTACATTTTAAATGCTGTAATACAAAGATCACAAAAGTTACATGTGGAACGTTTACCAGCTATAACATGTTATGTTATAAATGTTACATTTTGGATGTTACAACTTAATTTTTAAAGTAATTTATATACTTTTTTTTTTGTTATAGATATTGCGTAATGATCGTTATATTATGAATGTTACCTTATGAAAGAGTGTAGTGCAATTTATTAATGCGACCAAATGAATCTTGAATTATAACTATTACATCATAAATTATAGATTTTGAATATTACAATTTGCTTTTGGTGTAATAAACGTTACATTATGAATGTTGTGCAATAAATGTTGCAGTGGTAATGTTAAATATTGCACACCATGTTCTGAATGTTTCTTTGAGGAAACACATTACATACATGCTGTGCTATAATATATTACATACTGTTTTTATGTTATTTTAAATCTTGTTAAAACAATCTACATCACATTACATTGGGTTACATTAGAAATCTTAGGTTAAAAATATAATGTTATAAACATATTTTTAATAGTTACAGGAATACTAAAAAGCCATGTCTGGTCACGGTATTGTTATAGCTAAATCAATGTAAATAAAATAAAAATGAAAAGCTCTTGACCAAGTGGGATCATAAAAACACACGCAGAACATTTAATCAGCGGGAAATATAAAAAAGAAGAGCTTAGAAGAAGTGTTTGAAGTTATGATCAGTGATTTAAACACTAATGCTGTACCCTGAAATTAACTTTAACCCTTCCTAACAGGCCAGCTGTAAGTGTGAGTGGATGTGTGAGTGTGTGTCTGTGTGTAAAAGACAGGGAAAGAGAAAAAGAGACAGATGGCACACGTTTGTTTCAGAGTGTAGTGCAGTACGGATCATTGCTCACTCTAACTTACTGTCCTTGAAGGAAAGATTTGTCGGGGAAAAAAAAAAAAGTAAAAATTTTGGGAAAAAAAGAAGCAAGTGTGTGGAAGTTGCAGCAGTGTGTGTCTCTGTGTGTGTGTGTGTGTGTGTGTGTGTGTGTGTGTGTGTGTGTGTGTGTGTGTGTGTGTGTGTGTGTGTGAGAGAGAGAGAGAGAGAGAGAGAGAGAGAGTGCAGGGCACCTCATGCGGCCTGAGTAAATGTTACTGTAGTCCCCATGCTGTAAAATTGCTACTTTCATGCTCAGTGAGTTTGACAAAAGTGGTCGAGGTGTGTGTGTGAGAGAGAGAGAAAGAGAGAGATAAGTGATAATCACTCTCAGCAGACGAGTCCCTGTCTCTCTGTATTGTGCTATATTTCGTTTCTGTCCTCTGAATTGTTATTAAATAAAATCTAAGTGTCTGCTCAAATCACCGAAAAACTTCACACTCACAAAGCAGTAAAAGACACTTAAATTATTTTAAAGAGCTTATTTTACTAATTACTTCTTTCTTTATAATATATATTTCCTTCTTTTTTTCCTTTTATAAGTGACATAGATACGTTATTAAAATTTAACTTTATACAAATGTTGGAAACGTCCTTACTGCTGTCTGAGGTTAAGTGTGACCGGATACAAAAACAAAAAGTTTAAAATCATTTTTATTCCGCTTTCATGAACAAGATGATAGGTTAATCCATATTTATTTGTTAGCAGGCTTATATATTTATTTAATCAGTCATTTACATATGGATTGACAATTTTTTTTTCTTTGTCTTCCATTTTCTTCAACCATTTTATTTTTATATATAGGTAGGGTGGTGATAGGGTAAAAAACTTTCTAGCTATTGTACCTGTCTATCTATCCACACACACACACACACACACACACACACACACACACACACACACACACACACACACACACACACATGCACATTCAACCATAAAACCATCTAACTATCTTTAAAAGAAAAAGAAAGCATGAACCAGTAAGAAACCAGTGCAGATGAGTGGTTAGAACAGATGAGAGGGGAAATGAGGTTGCTGCCGTTACACAAAAAGACATTTTGATAAATCATTTTTTACCAAAATGGTAAATCATTTCATTTCATTTCATACGAAGAATAGGGGGCTGGAGGGGCTCAGGACTTTTGCATAACATATAATATTCGCCTGATATGTTATTTTTACATATTATGCAGAATACAGAGTATATATAAAATCACCTTGCTGGCTTGTCAGTGTCGTCTGACGATGTGAGGTAATATAATTAGCAAAAAAAAAAATCAGTATTCATGTAATTCAGTATTCATGGTGCTATACAGTATGACATTTGTATGTAGTACTGCATACTGTATTAGTCCAAAAAAATGCAACTTAATGTGTGCATTTCTACTAATGGCCTTTATGCCCTCTGAAATGGCAAAGTGGTGCTGGATAAAACAAACAAACAAACAAACAAAATTCAACAAAACTATTTTAACACTGGGGTTTAATACAGTACATGGTGATAACACAAATTCGTGAATGATGCCATTTGAATTATTACTCTCCCTTTTATTTATTCATTTATTTACAATTCTTTACTTTTCTCATTTCATGTTTTTTCTTGCACATATGTTATATTATATTATATATTATTTTCCAGATGTACTGTGATAGTGGGACAATAATAATAATAATAATAATAATAATAATAATAATAATAATAATAATAAATTAATGTTATGTATAATAAAAACCAAACTATTAATGAAACAATGTGTTTTAGTTTCTTGAGACTTAATGATAAATTAATGATTAATTAATCTTTAATTAAAGTTTAATTACAGACTGAGTTTGTGATTAATTACACCAAGCCATAATAATTAGGCTACTAAAACTAAATGCTTAGTGAACCACTCTAACAGACTAACTGGTGCATACAGACTTTAATGAGGAATAAAAAAATTAATTAATATAATTAATTAAATTTACTATTTAAAAAACTATATGGGTATAAGTGTGCAAAATGTTAAAAACTAACATCTGAGTATTTAAGACATTTTCACAATAGACGGGCGTTCTGCTTACAAAGCGCTGAAACACAAGCAGCAGCGCGCGGGACCGCAAAACGCTTCAGAACTATTTATAGAAAAATTGATTTATAGAAAAAAAAATGTTTAACAAATAAAGACAAGAAAGATAACAACTGAAATAAAAACGTATTTCAGTGTTTAATTTAATAAGTGAATACATTAATTGATTAAATTAAGCTGTTTTCGAACCATTACAGCGGATTCCAGTTTTAAGTTTAGGCTTTCTATGATTACAGTGAATGAATAACTAACTAACCAACTAAATGAATAAATAAATAAATAAATAAATACAAATAATCACATTTTTTAAAGAAAAATATAAAAAAAATAGCTTTATATATCTGTCTTTTCAGGACACTTAGGTTTATTCAAAGCACTTGCTAATGTAGTTGTACTTAAGATTGTTGTTTGCTTGTTTGTTTGTCATTAAAGCCTCAGAAGCGTGGCTGAGGTGCCGTGCTGGTCGGTAGCGCCGCTCCTTTGCAGTCAAACAACCTAGAATATTTTTACCTACTGTAGCCGTAACAGCACACACATACACGCCAGGATCAGTTTACATACTTAACTTCATCCACATGCTGTGTATGCGTGCGTGTATGTGTGTGTGCACGCACACACTGGCCCTCTTATAACTTTCATCTCTCTTTATGTTCCATTTTTTTCTTTCTGTCTGTTTTTACACACTTGTGTGTGTGAGCACAAGTGTGTTTAACATGGTGTTGAGAGTGTGTGTACTCTGATCCATGCACTCTATTAAAGTCTGGATAATTCTCTCTTTCTCTCTCTCTCTATCTCTTTAACTCTTTTTTTCTCTGCTTGACTTTCCCGCTCATTATTTCTTCTTCTTTACCCCTCAATCCATCCATCCATCCATCCCTTCCACTCTCTCTCTCTCGCTCTCTTTTGCTCTTGTGTCAGTGGTTATCTTATGCAGTGCTGGCGATCGCTCGGAACAGTGAGCTGTTACAGCTTCCCGATTGTTGATCAATAGCGTGCACACACACACACACACACAAACACACACACACACAACTTATATACATCTCACACACACATTATTTATATATATATATATATATATACTCGCGCACACACACACACACACTCACATGTGCATGTATGAGAGCACTCAGTAACGTGTAAGTGTGTAAGTGGAGGTGTGGAGATGGGGAGGAGGGGAGGCATGGAGGCAGGGAAGAGGGGGAGGTGGGGAAGGGGGTGGGGTAGCTGCCGGTAAGGTCGGGGTTTGGATTCGGAGCCGCGTTGTCCATAACTGCACACGGCTATTAAGAAAAGGAGCCACTTTAGCTAAAAGCCTCTTCCATTATGAGAAAAGCGACACAGATCTGGTTTGGATTGGAGACACACGTACGCACACTCATACATGAACGTGTACGCGCACACACATACACACACACGCGTGCGCACGTGATGTGTATCACATTCCACTTTCCTACCCCTCAATCTAACCCTAATGTTAACCTCAGGAACCAAAAGGAAATCTGTTACCTTTCCAACTGGAAGCTGCCTGCTGGGAGAACACACACACACACACACACACACACACACACACGCACACACGCACACACACAGGCATTTCCAGTTGGAGAGGTACCTATACGTATATATATGTGTGTGTGTGTGTGTGTGTGTGTGTGTGTGTGTGTGTGTGTGTGTGTGCGCGCGAGTGCTTGTGTAGTTTTTCAGCTACAGATTGCAAGACAAGACATATGCACTCTATGAATATGCAAGAAGTATGCTAATTCCCACACCCTGCATGCCCCACCCCTTTTCCTGGTAAGCTGCTGATTGGCTGTTGCATTTTATGGCACATTAACACTAAAGGATCGGAGTTTGCTTGGTAATGAGGTCTTTCTGACGAGGTCCTAGGTGGAACCGCGTGTGATGGTTTCGTTACAGGATCATGCCCAGAACCGTTACGTGCATCCCTCAGGTGCATTGTGGGTAATTTTTTTACCTGCTTCATAATATGCTCTTAACTATAAAATGGGTTCATTCTCAAAATAGTGCACTGTGCAGAGAACAGGGCGTGGCTTCTGACACACTTTCCAGTGTCTCTAATGAGGTTTCCAGCTTGGGATGGTTTTTAAAAGAACATGATGAACCTGAAGCCATGATTATTTTTTCACTTTGACCCTCCATGTCCGTTATGTTAATTAAATCCTTTTAAAGGACATTAAAAGACAGGGTTTATAAAGTTTCATTTGTGTGTGTGTGTGTGGCTTTTATTTCATTGTTAATATTTTATCTATTAAAGGTAAAGTCCTCAATGCTTCTCAGAGGTCCCTAGTTATAGTTGCTAAGCCACAACTGGTCACTCTCTGTTTAGCGGCGGGGTTTATGGTGACAGTCGATCGACTCCAAAGAGAAGCTTTAAACTTTAGTCTTTCCATTCCGTGTGTTTGTGCTCATTCAGGACAAAGTTGTGCTGATTATCTGACCAAACCTATTTCTAAAATATGATTTTTTACATTTTTATTTTAAATCATTAATACTCAGGAAGTTCAACAGCTGCACTTTTTATGATGATGAGTAAGTATGGAGTACAAAGGTTTTCTGTATTCTGACACACACACACACACACACACACACACACACACACACACACACACTGCAGAAACAGTAGATAGACATGAAGATGGAAACACTGATGTTTGTCTGACCTCATATGTTTTCAATTTACGTCGTTGCACCAATTGCTATAACGTGTGTGTGTGTGTGTGTGTGTGTGTGTGTGTGTGCGTTCACTGTGAGAGACACAGTGTTAAACTTTGGGTTAAAAGGTATTACACACACATGAACACAAACACACACACACACACACACACAGTGCATTACACTCTCGTGATGCTGATGCAGACAGACTGGAGGCACTGAAGCTCTCAGAGCAGACACACAGCGGGACGACAGAAATGTAGAGCAGACTCACTGTGTGTGTGTGTGTGTGTGTGTGTGTGTGTCATTAACCATGGTTTATATCTGAGTGTAAAGTGAGTGTTTCTTGTTTGGTTAAATGGTTTCTCTCCCATCTCACTCTATCCATCTTCACTAATACAAAGCACTCAGTGTTCCAATCGTAACACGGTTCCCTAGATAGGCAACATTCCAAGTGCTCGCGGGATAAAATGGCTCCCGCTCACACATTCACACACGCGGCGAGCGCCTTCCGATCCGTGTTTAGGCAACACCGCTATTCAGAACACTTGGTCTGAGTAGCTACAGCACGTCCATAAACAGTGACTCACTTTCCTCCTGACTCGCAGTCGCAGTTATGCTTTACAGAGCCGCAAAGTAACAAAGCGTAAATCTCCTCGCTAACATTCCACCACCTTATTGTTAACACGAGTCTTTACTGTGCACAGAGCTAAACCAGCAGGACTAGCTCCTGTATAATGTCACACGGGCTAGTCAGTCTGGGACCAAACCCTGATCTTGAGGCTAATACGGTCTGATTAACAGAACCCTTTCAGACTGAAGGTTTTCCACACATCTCTGGGCACGAGAGTCAGAATCGCCTCGCTTTCCTATGCCAGGGGTTTAACGGCAAAAAAAAAAAAATATACTTTTAAAGACTTTTTAAAAGAAAAACATAGTCACTATATTAAAACAAATTTACCCTTGTTCATGTTTTGTTTAAAGAGGTGTGTTTAAAGGTTCTAATCCCTGTGGTAATTTTTATTTCTTTATTTCTTTATATTTTAGAAGTAAACACTTGAATTAAGCAAATACATTGACTTTAAGATTAAATTCAAGTGCAGTACATACAGAAAATATTAGTTTACATTTATCAGTGTTTATTGTTGAAATTCTCAGAATTCTCCAGAGAACGTTTCCGGCTGTAGAAACTTTTGATTAAAATAATAATAACCATAATAAAGGTTTCTGTATGTTCTGATAAGATTTATAAATAAATAAATAAATAAATAAATAAAAACATAAAAAGTTCCAGTGACGTTGCAGTGATATATTTTTAAGCCTTTATAAAAGTTGGATTTTTAGAATTTCTGTTACATTTTTATAAAAGCAAATATTTTTCGAATATTTTAAATAAAAAAAAAAAAAAAATTAAACAGCAGTTATAGTTGATATGAGCAGGTTTAAAGTCACACAGGTTAGTTCAGCGCTCTGGCCAATAGAGTGCAGCAGGTGAAACGTCAAAGCGTCAATTCTTCCAAACACTGGTTAACACTGTATCTTCCTGATTCTTTAACAGAGCTGAGACGATTTGACTTTAATGAACTCTGTCCAAGCTGGTTGTTCCAATTGTGATAGAAAAATGTGCATTTTTTCAATATAAAACTGCAATCCTGATGAACATAAAATGGAACTTATTGACCCAGCATTCTGAAAATATGCAGAACTTTAATTCCTCAAAATTTTATCTGAGATAATATCTGATTTAGTTTTTTACGGGTCACATTATATCAACATTAGGTAGATAATATAAGAATCTGGAAAGTGTTTCACAACCAGAATGAAATGTATAGAACAGTACTTGTTTCAGCACATTGTTTTGTTTTTTTGTACACATGCCTTATAGAAGCCACAATACACTAAATAAAGGCCATTAGATTATAATGTGTGTGCAGAGGGTACCAGATTAATCTTACAATTAAGATATACAAATAACTACTTATACTAGTATAATAATAATAATACTACTAATAATAATAATACATTTTATTTATAATGCACTTTATATTTGAAGCAAATCTCAAAGTGCTACAAATTATTGTATAGTATAGTGCAATTTACTAAACCAAGTAGTGGTAGAAATGTATTTTTTTTTTATACCAGTCAGTATGAGCATGTACAGGATGTAAAATTATGCAGCACTTTAATGTTGTTACTCTGTTGTTCTGAGGTTTTTGCAATGTTGTGTCTGCGATACTCATTCAACATTATCTAAACATTGTTTATTAAATGCTTGTTAACTTTCTAAAACAGCAACGTTCTGATGTTAGGGTTTCACTGGAAAACATCAAGGCTCTAGTGCTAACGGATCGATGCTCCGCCCCTTTTATCCTCAGAACGAGAAGAAAGAACTGTAGATCTTTTGATCTGTGAAATTGTGGGCGTCATGCAAGAGAACTTTTAAGACTAATAAAATTGGTGTAAAATCTAAGGTGTGAATTGATCCATATTGTTCACACCTGTATTGAGTAACACACAATAAAACAACTTTATTAGCTTTATCTACTTTAATAGCTGCTGTAGTCCCTCAGCGGCACCGAGAACACACGTGTTGCTAACGCTAATTAACGCTAATAAAACTTTTTTTTTAAAGGTAGCAGCACCGGAAGCACAAACACACACATACACACACAAACACACACACACACACACAGATCACAGGTGTTAAACATATAGCACTACAGCCCCGGTGATGTCACAACATAAATAGAACTATGAATATTACTAATATTATTATTATTATAAATATCAATATTATGAATAGTATGATGTACAGTATATTAAATTTATATAATATAAAATATAAAAAAATATTATACCCATTATATAAAAAATGGGTCAGCCCTTAAATAAGCAACTAAGAGTTAATTTTTAAACAAATAGAATTTTAATAAAGTATTTACCTATTTAATAGTGCAGCACAATTAGTCTAAATGTTTAAATGCAGTATGTTTCTGTGCAATTATTTAATCGCAAAAGGCTTTAGTTTATTGCAGGTAATCTACGCATACTCGGACATTTATCTAGAGTGTTCCAGTAATTTAAGTATTTATTTATTTAATAATTTTAAGATTGTAGATCAATATCAGTAAACATCCTGATAACAAGATCACCTGTGCTGATATTTGGCGATAGCCTGGGTAAATCTGTTTGAATAAATACTAGTACATTTAATGAAGCAGTTCAGATTTCAGCTG
>CM059211.1:7343538-7346038 GCA_030347435.1 Clarias fuscus | reverse complement strand
GGCATGGGATTAGCATGGGAACAGCACTGGATCTGTATGGCAGCATTATGAGAACAGCATGGGATCAGGATCAGATGAGTATCAGACCCGTTTCTGATCAGCGCTGGATCAGTATCAGGTATAGGACGGTAATTAGATCTGTAGTGTACCTGAGAAGGAAGAAGGTGGAACATTCCTACTTTGCACCACAGAAGGTTTGGCTCTCGGACGACAAAACCGATGATGTCAGATGCTTGGCATCTGTGTCCTGGTGTCACCATGGCAACAACCAGAATGTCTCCAGTGATTAAGGGCTGCAGTGGAGTGTGTGTGAGCTTTGTATTCTTAATGCAGGGTAGAATGCAGGAAGCCGTCCTCTAGGTGGCGGTGTGTCAGGGCTAGAGATTATGTTACTGTATGTAATTAGTGAATGCGAGTCGGAGCTTTAGATGGTTCTTCTGAGAACTCGGGCACCGCATCAGTGGAACTGGGCCAAGGCGTTACACACTTATTTTTTTTATACTTTATTTCCATTGTCTAATGAAGCTCTCTGAAAATGGCTTCAAAGGGGAAGAAAGTGTGTGTGTGTGTGTGTGTGTGTGTGTGTGTGTGTTTGAGAGATTGAGAGAGCGAGAGAGATAATAGGGAAAAGAAAACAACAAATCCTTTAATTCCCTTTAATTACTGGGTTGTGTTTGCAGAGTTGTGAAGGTCAGACTAGTGTAAAACAGTCAAGCTCTCTCATGCATGGGCACACACACACACACACACACACACACACACACACACACACACACACCAGAGCATAGTGATGTGTAATTTCATACACATGAAATTATCACTTTCTGTTAAGAATTCAATGTTTTGTCCTTTTATGGTCAGGAATCCTAGGCACACACACACACACACACACACACACACACACACACACACACAACAGGTGTAGACACATGAACTCAGAGCTAGAGGGAAGAAATTAGGAAAATAAAATGTGTGTGTGTGTGTGTGTGTGTGTGTGTGTGTGTGTGTGTGTGTGTGTGTGACTAATCCACCAGAGTGTCTAATCTTGCTTTTGCTTTTTTCAAACTCATTTCCTGTCCATACACTCTCGTTTTCCTCCCTCCCTCAATTTCTCTCTGGGTGACACACAAGCGTGCGCCATCAGCACTATGCTCACACACACACACACACACACACACACACACACACACTGAAGAGAGTAAATTAAACCTTTCCTCTTGTGTTTGAGTATTTGTGAGAGCTGCCAAAAAATGATTGCGGCCCATAATGCACTGCACTATGATGACGAGGACGCCGATGACGACAGACACAATTCCAGAAATCCGAATATAAGTACACAAACACACACCTGACTTTTAAATACGTACGTTTTTAAATCCAAAATCCAAACACATGACCTCAGGGTGTCGTGTGTCCTTACACATGTGTTACTACGTCTTTATTACATGTGTTATAAGCATGTTATACACGGCATTTAGTGTATAACAATAAAAAAAAAAGTTTTAAAACTAATAAATGTTACTTTTCTTTGTAGCCATCTGATGATAAAACTGTAATGTTGAACGATACTCATAAGGACGTTTCTGCTGATATTTTACATTTTATTTTTATTTCTTTAATCATGTATTGTTCCCTGGGAACTCAAGATTTAGGAACTCAAGTGTCTTGCTTAATATTAATATGCAAATCAGTAATTTGCATATATAAAAAATTCCAGTCTCCTGGTGTAGCTTTAATTATTCCCATAAAGGTTATTACAATGATTTTGTTTATTTGATTTTACATTATGAATAAATGTGTAATTACAAGTTATAGATCAAAAATAAATAAACAAATCAATCTCAGTTTTTTTTTATTCGAGGTGTTTCATTATTACTATTCTTTTTAAATGTTTAGTTAAAAAAATAATAATAATTTACACAGTTAATTGATTCATTCGATAAAAATGACCAAAAAAGCATTAATACTAAAATCCATTGCGCTGATTAAACATTGAGAAAATATTAAGAGCAAATATTTGTAATACTAAAAAATATAACTATATTGTGTAAAAAGTGCAAACATAGAATAAAATTAACAATAAAAACAACAATTAAAACATTATAAACTGGTACTGCGAGTGTAAAGGTTATGTTAAGCTAAATTATTCTTCTTATTATTATAAAAAGTATATTATCTTATATATATATATATATATATATATATATATATATATATATATATATATATATTTGTTCCACATGATGTCTTTTGTTATTTCTCTAGTGTATTTTATATGAAAAAGCATAAAAAATATCAAACAAAAATTGTCAAATAATTCATAATAAAATAATAGCAGTGATAACAATAAACAAACAAATGAAACATGTATTAAAATAGAGTTATGTACATTAATCATCTCGCTCTCACTCACTGTCGTCTATACCACTTTATCCTGTATCCAGGGTCACTGGAGGGACTGGAGCCCATCCCAGGAGGCTTAGGGGACGAGGCGGAGTAC
>CM059211.1:7261038-7341038 GCA_030347435.1 Clarias fuscus | reverse complement strand
TACACACATCTTTCTCTCTCTCTCACACACACACACACACACACACACACCTCACACACACATACACATCTCTCTCTCTCTCTTTCACACAAACATACCTCACTCTCTCTCTCTCTCTCTCTCTCTCTCTCTCTCACACACACACACACACACACACACACACACATACAGTATATATATATATTTATACATCTCTCTCTCTCTCTCTCTCTCTCCAGATGAAGGATAATGACTGGGTGCTGTTATCTCATCCTCTCTTCACCCCATACCTCCTCCCCTCAGGATGAGTTCATCCTTGTCTAATCGATCTCTCTCTCACTCTTACACACACACACACACGCACACACACACACACACACACACACACACACACACACACACACACACACACACACACACACACACACGTGCACTCTCACTAAACAAATGGGCCTGAGCAATCCCGCCAACACATCAGCGTCACAGAAATGAAGACGGATTTCCCTTTAAGTGAATTTGGGACAAGGCCGGAGTGAGCGAGGGAGGATCTATAATCTTAGCATTACGCTGCGCTCTCTTCCTGCTCAGCGTGCTGCCTTTCCATTTACAACCATCCTCCTGATCTCGTAAAACAGCCCCGAGGACAGACGTGTGGAGAAAAGAGGAGCGTGACCTTAAACGTCGTCCTCTCTCTCTCTCTCTCTCTCTCTCCATCAGACACACACATGTTGTTGGGTAAATTTAAATAACATTCCCAGTTTCATAGAGATCTTTAAGGCGCACTTATTTAACCAAGATGATCCATCCATTCATCATCCCAAAATCCATCCAATCCAAGTGATCAGTCATCCTAATAGCAATGAATCCATCCATCCATCCATCCATCCATCCATCCATCCAAGACTCAATCCAAGATCTATTCATCTAAAACTCTTTGTATCTTTTCATCCATCTAAAATTTTACCAAATTGTGATCTTTAGAGTCCATCCAAAAATCTATTCATCCATCACCTCCAGTTTTTACACATCTGCAATAATCCTCTTATTTTATGTTTATAGAAGGAAAAGGAAAGAAAGTGTATCAACACAAACTCTCGTGTATGAAGTCTGACATTTTGCAGTTGTAAGCTAACATTCGAATTGTTCCAAACAGCAGAATACTATGTCTTTAACACACACACACACACACACACACACACACACACACACACACACACACACACACACACACACACACCACACATGTTAAAGACAATGTAGAGCGATCAAGAGTCACGAGCTTGTATGAGGCTGCAGAAGATCAGTCTTTGATATGCAGATGTTATGAACACACACACATTCACACATTCACTTCCTATTTTCAGATAATACGTTGAGGGAATTGACAGGATTTATTTATTATTAATTTCTTGGTGATATTTCGCAGCTCTTTTTCTGTCGACGTTCCACATTGCGAGGCGTCTCTTTGAGCTCTTCTCTAACTCCGCAGCGTCTTCTCAAAATAAACGCCGGAAGAAGAAACGAAAAAAAAAGAAGGAAAGAAGGTAAGAACGGAAAAGAAAGAAAGAAAAATCAACATTGAATAAATCACTATGAAAAAAAAAGACCAGAAATAAAATAAAGCAACAAAAAACTCGCTGCATGATTCCTCAGAAAGCTCCTGAGACCGAGGCGGACCTGGACGAGCGGGAAATGTCCTCCATGCACTGGAACGCTATGAGGTTCTCTATATATGGTAAGGTTAACAGCACATCTTTACCACATTGTACCTTTTACTAAAAGAAGAAAAAATATCCCAAGTGTTCAGAAAACTCTCGTACACGAGCTCTAGCTACGGTGTGTTCTTGAAAACCGCATTTACACAAAGCTGGACTAATCACAAAATAAAGCTACATTCATGCTAGCGAGCGACCTTTCCACTTGTGGTTCTGTCTTTGTATAGTGTTTTTATTTAGAAACTAACTAAAAATTTGCTAAATTTTTTTTTATTAAAAAAGCATGCTAATATTGTAATAAAATGTTTTTTTTCTTTTGTGTGTGTTCATAGTTTTTTTTTTTTTTGATTTCTACTACATACTTCACATTAGCAACGTAAGCAACTAGGTGTTGCTAATAGAAATGGGAAAGAAATCGATTCACTTCTATAACATGATTCTTTTGTGTGGTAGCTCATGTATTTCCACACTGACTCCAAAATTGACTTTTTAAAATGTATTTTTCATTTATTTATGTTTGCAAGTAGGCGGTTAGAATGTTGCAGTTCCTCTTTAATCCTACAGGTGGTGCACTCTAAACTATTCACACATTGCTGATGGGGTGAATTATTTGTGAAATTTGTTTAGGATAGTATAATAATAATAATAATAATAATAATAATAATAATAAAGACATTATTTTATTATTTTATATTTATAAAATCATGATACGTACAGAATCGCAATGCCAATCAAATCAGCAGCTAGGTATCGTGATAATATCGTATCGGGCGATCCCTGGCAATTCTCGTCGCTAATAGTTATAATATCTTCTTCTAGCTAGTTAAACAGAAAAGAAACAACAAACAAATCAGCTGTTTGATTTATATTCTATACACTAAGTTTTACATTAGCAGATTACAGGCTAATTTAGCAAACAAAAAGTATAGCGCAGTATTTGCTACTTCATCACTCACTCTCGCATTCTCTAAGGGTTTTATCCTTCACAGGGTCGTGGGAGGCCTGGAGTCTTTCCCAGGGGACTTGGGGCACGAGGCACCCTGGACAGAGTGCCAATCCATCGCAGGGCACACAAAGATACAAAGACACAAACCCACTCACACGCTACAGGAGATTTGAAAATGCCAATTAGCCTAATCTGCATGTCTTTGGACTGTGGCAGGAAACAGGAGCAGCCGGTGGAAACCAACCAAACTTACCAGAGGTGGGAATTGAACCCTCGACCCTGGAAATGCACGACCCCAGTGCCAGCCACTAAGTCACAGTGCGACAAATCATATATTTAATGATAAGATGATTTCCGCTTGAAATGTCTTGCTTTTCCTGTGCCACGGTTAATTAGTATAATTTCGAGAGTATCTGAGCTCACATATACTAGTCGCTTGGCACTTTGTTGCCGCGCTGGTGTGAACGCAGGCTAAAGGTGTTACATCTCCTCCGCTGACCGTAGCAACCGTTTCCTCATTAACACCTAGCAAAACAGGGGACACAGCGCTGAGAGCATTTCTCTTCCACGCATTATCTCCAGACCACAGACGTCTCGAGCAGCGAGGTCCGTAGAAAACAGCTTCCCACAACCCCAGAGTAAAGGGTTCTTTACTCTGAACGTTGATCCAGCTATAAGATCCCGAGCGTTTTGTTTTACTGCCTTGGATCGGAGACATGACGCTAAACTATTTTGCATCGCTTCTAAAGACTCATGCTGCGCTCGAATACCAAACGCAACAATACCACACTTTATTCGGAGCAGAAAGACTCAGCATGCACCAGCAGGAGATCGGATCAAACCTAAACACACACACACACACACACACACACACACACACACACACACACACACACACACACACACCAGATATGAATATGATACTGATCCAGTACTAAGAGTGTACTGGGTTAATTTAGTTGATGGGTCTTCGCTCTGCTCAAAGAGTTCACGCGTCCAAATCTAACACGAAAACTCTGCCATGTACTCGATGTGTGAGTCAGACACGATTTAGTATGAATAAGACCAGGGTTATGCGCAGGGATGCTTGTTAGTGAGGACACCACTCTTGCAGAACACAACATCCTCAAGTTGTGCTAGCAGAGCACAGACTTGGGTTAGATTAATGTACACACATGCACGCAGTCTCTAATAGGCATGCATGAACATATGCACTCAAAGTCCAGGAGGCATCCATGACAACATGTATGCATGCATGCATGCATGCATGTAATTATGCATAAACATTCTAATATGCATGCATATACATGCATGTACATACACAGTATATAGATTTATTACTCATATACAAACATGCATGCATGAACTTAAAATTCGTGCATGATTGCCTGTGCATATGCACACACCCTCTACAAGGAGTGCATGAACCTATTAACACATGATATATATACTGTAATATGAATGCATTATTACATGCAACGTACCCACACCGATGCATTTCCCATATGCACATGTTCACTCGTATGCACATGCTATAATATGCATGCATGCAAACATATGTTCTTATTTAAACAATATGCGCGTGCAGTGGGCATGTAGAATTTTTATTATTTTTTTTACTGTTCATGCATATCCAACATGCATGCATGCACAAATGCACATGAACACTTCACATGCATGCTTGCAATGCCCAGCTGCATATTAGTTTCTTACAGTCTGTAGTATATATGTGTATATGCATGCACAGATGTTATTCATGCATCAATGTTTACATGAAGGGTTATTAAAGTTCAGGTAAACACACACACACACACACACACACACACACACACACACACATATATATATATATAGAGAGAGAGATAGATGAGAGAGAGAGAGACTCATACTCTGAAATGCATGCATATAATGCATGCATATCCGCAAGCATCATGGGATTTAGTTTTTTTTATGTATTCACTCTTTTATGTTGTTAATATATTCAACGTATTTTGCCGCACTATATTTTTATCTTACTTCATAAAATTTTTATCGCATTTTTTTTTTTTTTACGACGATGGCACAGCCAGACAGACCGCCTGCGTTTCATTGCATTTTAATGCCTCTGAGTGAAAATGACAATAAACTTCAACTTAAACTTGCCTGAATGCTTTTTTTCTTTTTTTTTTTTTTTGCTGAGATGATTCAAGCTGAGATGGAATACCAAACGCAACAATATGAGACTTGATTCAAAGCAACTATTGAGAAAAGCTCAGTACACAACAGCGGGAGATCGGATCAAACCTAAACACACACACATACACACACACAATAGCTATGGATGATACTCAAGCAGTTTAGACTGAACTAACACTATAGTCAGATTTCATTCCGTTTATTGAAAAAACTTTTTTTCACAGGTTTTCTGATTTTAAAAGGAAATCCTATTATATTGTCTATTGCGTTATTAACACAGAATTGAAAATAGGGCTACAGTATATCGATACCAGTACTGCGCTTGTAAACATGCTGATACTTTCTGAGATCAATCTAATGTACATTGTTGTTCTAATGTGCAACACAAACAAAACAAATTCTAGACATGAGTCACAATAAATGATAGAGGAACTGCGAAATTCTAAGAAAATTAACTGAACCATATTCCTACAATACGTTCATTCATTCATCTTCTATAGCGCATATCCTGTGTACAGAGTTGTGGGAGACTGACGTTAATCCCATTAGACTTAGGGTCCAAGGCCAGTCTATCGCAGACCACACACACACACACACACACACACACACACAATGGCAAATTTGGAACACCAATTAACGTAATCTGCAAGTTTTGGGACTGTGGGAGGAAACTGGAGTACCCGGAGGAAACCCACCAAGCACGGGGAGAACATGCAAACTCCATGCACACAGACCCCGAGGAGGGAATCGAACCCGGACCCTGAAGTTGCAAGATGACAGTGCTAACCTCACGCCAGCGCCCTCTAAGTTAACAAACGTAGCTAGCTAATACTAGGGAAGCTAGGGAAGGGAATCACCAGGGCCTCCTGATATGATATTATCATGATACCTAGGTGGTGTTGTGATTTTTAAATTTTTTTTTTAAATATCTCAATTCGATATACATATTTTTTTCAGGTTTTCTTTCAATTCTAAACAAACCGAATAGAGCAAATAATTTGTTCCTAGCAAACAGGATACTGTGTGTGTGTGAATGGTTTAAAGAGCACCACCTGTAGGATTATAGAGGACCTGCAATGTTTTGCCACGCAAATACAAAGATAAAAAAAAAAAAAATTCTTTTAAAATAATCGATTGTGGAGTCAGCGTGGTGATACATGAAGTGCCACACAAAAGATCTGTAATACGCATCTGAATGAATTTTTTCCCCGTCTCTCCCAGCTAATGCGCTTCATTCAATCTAGCAGTGTGAGTATGTGAATACACACCTGTTGACTGAATTTTAATCCGCTTTTCTCTAGCTGTGCCTTTAATCATTTTATTAGTATAATTCTTTCCTAATTCCTCAGAATACAAAAATGCACTGTTGTCTTCCTTTCCATTTAATCTGTTTATGAAATAAACTATTTCCAAATGTATCATTTAAATTCACTTAAACTACTTATTTTTGCATAAATATGTAAATGCTGTGTACAAATATCTACCTAAATAAGTCCATTAAAACATACATAAAGAAAACATAGAACACACACACACACACACACACACACACACACACACACACACACAATAGCACAGTATAATTAAATAATATAAAGAAGTCAGTCCTATTCCCAGAATCCTCACACACACACACGCACACACGCACACACACACACACACACACACACACACACACACTAATACTCCCATGAGGCTCTGGACCACTTACACTGCAGCTGCTGCTCCGGAGAGCCAACTTCAGCCTGCCAAAGGCCACACACACACACACACACACACACACACACACACACACACACACACACACACACACACACACACACCTTCAGCACAACACTGACTGATTTTGTGCAGACGATAAACTTTGAACAATCCTTTCTCTGATTAAAAATGAATAAAGGTTATCCAGTGCTCTACTTTTTTTTATTAGTAACTTTGTTACACACGGGGGTTGTCATGGTAACGAGGCAGGCGTGTCTATCTTGGGTAGTGAAAGGACACCGAAGTCCTGCAAGACTAGAGAAGAACTTTCTGCTCCAATACATAGAACTTTGGTAAATATTGGTGAGTTTGTCAGATAAAAGAGGAATCCGACACATTAGGTTTTAGTCTGATCACGCTGACTGTGATGTCATAAACTAGCTCGCGTTACTGAAGCTCTGTACACTGTAAGCGGTTAGTGGCTAGGACACACCCCTTATCTCATGCTGAAATCTGATTGGCTGCAGGCATAGGTACTGAGCGAGGTGATTGTGTGAAAAAAAAAACACAAACACACACACACAACAAATACACGCGTAGATACATTCACACGCTAACACACGTGTTGATGCACACACACGTGCACACCTATGTGCATACACAAAGAAAGAAAGCAAGAAAAAAAGGAAGAGGTTTGTTTGAACGACTGAAGCAGACAAAAACTAAAAACTGAAAAAAAACAGTGTTAAAAAGAAAAATAGAGAAAGAGTGAGTGACAAGAAACAAAAAAAGAAAAAGAAGAGATTTTCATTAAACAAAAAATATGAATTAACAGCAAAAAAGAATAAAAGAAAGAACAACTAATGTACCAAATGCTAAGAAATGATGCCAAAAGACTTACAAAAATAACCCAGCTAGAGGGAAAAAAAATTTTAATAAGAAAAATAAATAAAAAACAGGAAAATTGCAGAAAGAAATAAAAAATAGAACAAAAGAACAAGGGTGACTCTGGGAAACAGTCAGAAAAAAATACGAAATGGAAGTAAAAAAAAAAAAGACAGAAAATTTGTGATTCATGAAAAAAGCAAGCGGGAAAGAAAAGCGTAAGTTAAGTTAAGTTAAGTTAGACTGGCCAAAGTGGCCTGTCTGTTCTTCCACTCATTCTCTTCTGGTAAAACGCCTCCTCTCTGTCCTTCACTCGTCTGTTTTTTTGGATCTGGGATGAATGAGCAGCTAATTTGTCTTTAAGAGCGACGCGTGAGTGACGCTAATCCTGCCTCTTTACAGCGACGCCATTCAGGCGCTAATTTCACACTCGCTAAAAAACACCCCGACACTCGCGGAGGGAGAAAAGAAAAAAAAAAAAAACAAGGAGATGGGGGGTTGGGGGCAGATCAGTCATTCATCTGGAAAGAAGAAGAAGAAGAACTCAGAGAAAGAGAGAGAGAGAGAGAGAGAGAGAGAGAGGAGTAAAAAGAGCCAGCAGCACTTCCAGGCTATTGATCAGCGCTCCGGCCCACTGTTCCTCGACACGCCACATAAAACCGGGAGAGAGAGAGATCGATAACGGAAAGGCGACAATTTCCATGATGTTAGTCCTTCATTACTCCAAAACAGGACACGAGTGTGTTACGCTTTATGCCTGCACTCGCAGATTTACAATCTGACGCTCATTACGTGTGTATGCAATGAGAAAAACACCAATGTGGACTTTTCCATACTTCGGGGGAAAAAAAGCCTGACACTGTGAACAATCTGGGAATGATTTCAGGAATAGGATCTTACACAAACCACACACAAACTGCTCTCACAACATTCCCCAACTGACCTGTGTGTGCGCGCGTGTGTGTGTGTGTGTGTGTGTGTGTGTGTGCATGCATGGGTATTTTCACTTTAACTGTTCTTTTACTCTGTGCGGTTCACAGTGATTCCCAGTGATCTTGCTGAATGATTGGAATTGAATAATACACTGTTTAGTTTTTGATGTCAGGGCGCTGTGGATGGCAATGATTCATATTGGTGTTTGATGATATAATGTCTGGTGCTGAATGATATAACGTCTGGTGTTTGACATAATGTTGGTGTTTGATAATATAATGTTTGCCATTTGATGATATAATGTTTGGTGTTTTATAATATAATGTTGGTGTTTGATGATAAAATGGTGTTTGATACAATGCTGATGTCTGATATGACAATGGTTTGATGATGTAATGTATCTGTTTGATTTTGTAATATTGCTGTTTGTTGGTGTTTAGTGGTGTAATGTTGGTGTTTGATACAATGGTGGTGTAAAGTTTGGTGGTGTAAAGTTAGTGTTTGATGCTGTAATGCATGTGTTCGATGATGTAATGTTCGTGTCTGGAGATATAACGTTGGTGTTTGGGGATGTAATAGTGTTTGATGGTATAATGGTGTTTGGTGAAGTAATGTTGGTGTTTGGTGGTGTAATGTTGGCGTTTGGTGGTATAATGTTGGTGGTTGGGGATGTAATAGTGTTTGATGGTGTTTAATTGGTGTTTGATGGTGTATTATTGGTGTTTGGTGGTGTAATGTTGGTGCTTGGTAGTGTAATGTTGGCGTTTGGTGGTATAATGTTGGTGGTTGGGGATGTAATAGTGTTTGATGGTGTTTAATTGGTGTTTGATGCCGTATTATTGGTGTTTGGTGGTGTAATGTTGGTGCTTGGTGGTGTAATGTTGGTGTTTGGTGGTGTAATGTTGGTGTTTGGGGATGTAATAGTGTTTGATGGTGTATTATTGGTGTTTGATGGCGTATTATTGGTGTTTGGTGGTATAATGGTGGCGTTTGGTGGTGTAATGTCGGTGTTTGGTGGTGTAATGTTGGTGTTTGGGGATGTAATAGTGGTTGATGGTGTATTATTGGTGTTTGATGCCATATTATTGGTGTTTGATGGTGTATCATTGGTGTTTGATGGTGTATCATTGGTGTTTGATGGTGTAATGTTTGTCTTTATTGGTCTTTGGTAGTTTATTGTCAGTATGGGAGTGTTAATGTTGGTGTTTGGTGGCGCAAATCTAGGTTTGATAGTACATTCTTGAAGTGTGTTGGTGTAATGCCAGTGTGAGATGATTAAGGATGTTTGTGTGTGGGTGCATGCTTGTTTTGTGATCTTTTCCAATGTCTGTATGATGCAATATGGTGTTATTTGTTGTCTGTCTGTGTGTGTGTGTGTGTGTGTGTGTGTGTGTGTGTGTGTGTGTGTGTGTGTGTGTGTGTGTGTGTATGTGTGTGTTTTCTCATCTGTGCACTATGACCACTTCTCCAGTTTTGACACGCACTTTCCTTTGACACTGTCCATGACCTTGACGGTGTTTGCAATTTCCGGATGTGTGTGTTATAAAGATGTAACCGCTCAGTGTGTTAAATTGCCCACTGCTTCAGCCGCGTTCTCATCTTTTCCTCTTTGTGCTTTGAGGCATTACCTCAGAGGAGAACCGTAATCTCTCAGTATTAAACCAACCGATGGTGCTAAAGAACCTTTTGGGACATTTTGGTGGATGGACATGGACACACACACACACACACACACACACACAGACACACACACACACACACAGACACACACACGCACACACACACAAACACACACACACACACAAACACACACACCCCTAAAGCGCTTTCATTAGCCTCCCTTGTGAAGTCTGGATCAGGAACTAATCTGGCATTGCCCACACACACAAACACACACACACACACACACACACAAACACACACACACACACACACACACCACATATAGATGCACACACTCACACACCTGGCCTCAGGCCTCCACCCATTACCACAGGAGACCACAGCCAGGGACCAATCACACGACTGCAGGTGGTCGCTGTTGGAAACGGTATTGAAGGATGATGGGATGGCTCTGTCCTGAGCCCTGGACACCAGCAGGTTGCCGTGGAAATAAAACAAAATGGCTTACCATCTGCCATCCTCTCTTTTCCTTCATATAATATAACAACAAATATTTTTTTCCCATCCATCATCCCATCCAGGGCAATATATCAAAGTATCATAATGATGATTAATTCCAAACAATAAATCAGGCGGTGCTCTATGATACATGTCTCGACCGAATAAATCTAATATCTTTAAATAACACATGATATGCGCAAAAATTCCTCTCTGAGTCACATCACAGCGAGTCAACACTCTGTGGCGTCGTCTTTCTCCTCTCCATTATTTTTTTCTCTCTCTCACTTTATCTCTCCGTGAATCAACGCTAACGAACCTGGTGTTATATATATATAACCTTTCCACACCTGTCAAACGCAATCACATTTCACACCCTTAATTGGCCTCAATAAACATGGGCTCTTCAGGGGTAGAGTCAGGGCAAGCTGCTTTCTCACACTTTCATTCGAAGGAAATCTGGAAACCAGCATCGGAGCATGGATCGCTCTCTTCTTTACTTAGAAAATGTGCCTGAATAACAAGTGTAGCTGGGTGTGATATATTCTACAACATTCGCAAATGGGTGGGCGCTTAATACACCGCCTATACGGCACAGCTCATTATAGACACATACCACTCAGAAACAGAACAATTACACAAAGTGCACAGACCTTATTCAACGACAAGTAACATTTTATACACAGTAATTACCCTGTAATGATGTTCATAAACCTTGATAAAAAAAACAAAAACAAATTATCATTCAAATGTTTGACTTTAATCATATTCTATTAGCTGTGACGTGTTATTTTTTTTGTTTGCATTGTAAAGCCAGCTACCTACTCTAGACGTTTATTGCAGATGGACATTCACATTCCTGAACCGCTATAATTTCTAGATCTATCCATTTTTCCATCATTTTCTTTTTCCAGGAAGCTTGTTAGAGTTCAATATAGTTTAGAAAAAATCACTGCTATTAAAAATTTGAAACATAGTCACTACATAGTCGATTACAAAAAAAATCATAGCAGTTCTTAAATTATTCGTAAGTCTACTGTAGTAGAGAGGTTTCTCAACTGCCATGCAGAAGGCCTGGGTTTGATTCCCAGCAAATCATTGCATCAATGCAACTGAATGCAGTGCCGGGCCCAAGCCCGGATTAAATGGGAGGGTTGCATCAGGAAGGGCATCCAGTGTAAAACCTGTGCCTGTTTGAACTGGATCGTAGAGTTTAGTAGCATGTCTTGCTAAGTCTCGACAATTCAAAGCAAATCGCAGGATATCATAGGTGTCTTTACTTGTAGGTAAATTAAAGTATGTAGACAATCTATGTTACAGCTCAGGTTGAGTTTGTCAAACCTCTTCGGCATTACCTTGTAATCGTACATCATAAGTACATTGTACCAATTCTTTACTAATGTGCAGACAATTTGTAAGTGAGCACGACAAACAAAGAATTGTAATTTGGGACAATTCAGTGCACCTTTCAGGAATGTATGAAAGTGTCTTAACGTAGCGAGACGGTAAATCATACAGTATTTATTTAGCTATAAAACTTTTGGAAAGAAAACCATCTACTGTTTGTGTACATACTTTTTTTCTTGGTTGCTACAGTATCATTTCATTCACAAAAATACTTGCAAAGAAAAAAAAAAGCGATTGAGAAGTCGACCCCTAAGGGTTAAGTAAATGTGCTTAGTTACCTTCCAGCTCTGAGTTTAATAGGCCCTAAAGTTAAGCCCTGAGGAACAGCTGAAATGATTCATTGTTGTCCAGAAGCATTCACTGTAAATAAATAATTAAATAAAATAGATAAATAGAAACATAAGTTCACTAAGTTAAATGTAACAATGTAATCATGAGAAACTAAGACTTGTCAAGAGCTGTAATTTAGTGCACTGTTCAGCAATGTGGAAAAGGGGCTTAAGACAGCGAGACGATAAAAAATATAACTGTCAAACTTTAAATAAAATAAAATAAATATTTTAATATAATGAACATAATTGTTTATAATTTTATATAATAATTCCTCTACACCCCCTACTCCTGAAATGAATTCCTGCCTATAAAAACAATCAAAATGTACTTTTTATACAAATCAAAGTAAATGATGAAAATCTAACTAACCTGTATTTAACCCTTTTTCTGCCTGCTCTCTCTGCAGCGCTGTTAGATACTATCGAGCCACCCAATCAATGGTACTGTATATGTGAAGCGCAAAATCTCAGGCAGGTTCTGTCAACATA
The DNA here is from genome assembly GCA_030347435.1 of Clarias fuscus. Classification (NCBI taxonomy): domain Eukaryota; kingdom Metazoa; phylum Chordata; class Actinopteri; order Siluriformes; family Clariidae; genus Clarias; species Clarias fuscus. The sequence goes on along the minus strand of CM059211.1, from coordinate 7,328,355 downwards.
ATGCGTAAACTAAGAAGAATGAGTACGTTTTACCGGAAAGTGGGAAAAATACACAAATCCTCCATTTACAATTCTACTTGAGCAAAGGGTACAACAGCACTTTAAATTTACTTAAGTATCAAAGGTATTGAGACTGTATTAGCTGTAAGTAGGCTTTAAGTCATAGAAAAAAAGAGTCTCTCTCTGTGCTTCATGACACAACTGAATGTGCTTTCATCACTACAACCAATTCCACTTCTATTCCTGCTATATGATCAGGGAAGGCAATTCATGAAATTATACTAAATATCCATCAGGTCACGATATTACCGCTTCAAATGCTAGCCACTACAGTACTTATGTACGGCCATGCAGTAATGTAGAGGAGTAGGAAGTACACACATTTGCTGTAGGATGTATTGAGTTTATGAATTTAACAGGCCCTATAGTTGAGCCCTGAGGAACGCCATATACATTTTTGCTTCTGTCCATGAAGCCTGTACTGTAATCTGTTCAAGTAAATAAATAAGAATCACAAAAAATTGCTATATTTATTTTTGTATTTAAACTTTTTGACATTTTTTTATATTAATATAAATTGCTTGCCCCTTTTTTGTGTTTAAATGTTGTTGATTGTTTGTTAATTTTAATTGCATATGGCAAAAATGTAATTGTGTAATTATGTAATAATGCTGTAGTTGTTGATTTATTTGTGTCAGATAAAAAGTTAAAAATTAGTTCAGGATGAATATAAAAAATTCTAAATATATTTTTTTTAAAATTACACAAAAGGGCCCAAATTATATCAAGACAACCATAATATAAATTTTTTTTTTTAGAATTTATTTGAGAAAATGAATTAAGTGATTTTTAAAAAAATTAAAAACCAAAATAAAAATGATAAAGCAAAGTCAGTGTGCACGGACTACCCACAATGCTTGTGTCTTTGTTATGAAGTGTTATGAATACTTAACACAACAAGTAGCTGATGGAAACACTGCAAAACATTTGGACAGAAACTTAACTTGCGAGAGAAACTTAACGGGCGAGAGACATGAGGGGATTTTCACTCTGCAAACACAACTAGGCCTGGTCTCATCTCGTGTCCAAAACCGACAGAAGACGGAAAACAATCTCTGAAAAAAAAGGATGGGGGGAAGAAAAGAGCGCCAGCGTGACGAGCCTTTATCCTCGACTCTGTGTGACGAGAACAAAGGCATGCTGGGATATCGTCGTGATCAGGAAACGAGTGCAGGACTCAGGTGCAGCCTTGGAGCGGCTTAGAGCCTCATATGTCCATTCAGAGATTTACACACACACACACACACACACACACACACACACACACACACACACACACACATAAACAGACCACTACACTACACATACACACAAATGCGCATGCAGACCGCGGAGGCTTAGGGAGCCGCTGTCAGACAAATGTGGCGAGAAATCATCAGATTTGAGTTAAAGCCTTCCATACACAAGAATCTGTCAATCATACTTTTGTGTGTGTGTGTGTGTGTGTGTGTGAGAGAGAGAGAGAACAACAGCACTCATTTTGCACAAGTTCGGCTTATCTCGAGGACAAACGAGATGCCTACGAGTATGTGAGGCCAACTATATAGCTACCACATATGTGTGTGTGTGTGTGTGTGTGTCTGTGCACATTCCTACACAACAAAAGACCCATTCAGCACCCGAGTGTGTGTGACCGACTGCTTATTGCGGCTCTTTAAAATCGGCCTATTAGAGATCTATTGAATGAAGTGGCAAAAGTAGCTGAGCCGTGTGTGTGTGTGTGTGTGTGTGTGTGAGTGAGAATAGTGAATGTATCTGCTCAGCCATACGCTTTGATCCATGATGGTTTGGGGGGGGTGGGGGGGTATTATGGTGTGTGCTTTTGTGTGTGTGTGTGTGTGTTTCCTGTAATCCATGAGCTGGATATTTATGATACCTGTTTCTCATCAGATAAGAGACCGAAACCCCCTCACACTCCCACACCTATACTGAAACACACACACACGCGCACACGTACACACACACACACACACACACACACACACACACACACACACACACACACACACACACACACACCTTCTCTTTAGGATCACCTTTCTCTTCACCTCTCTATCTTCTATATCTGCTTCCTTTTAAGCTGGACAACTCTCAGGTCCAGTTACCAGCACTAAAAAGGGCCATTTTCCTGCCCCTCCTCAATCCATGCCTATCTTTCTATCTATCCTTCTCTTCCTCCTTTCACTTCCTAAAACTCACACACTCCACTAAACCGTGTTAAATTGTTAACACTCCTCTCTCCCCTCTCTCCCGTCCCTTGATGCATTAACCTCCATCTGTTTCTTCTCAACATCTTCTAACGGCTTGCACACTTCACTAACTCGTGTTAACATCTAATCATCTCTTCTTCCTCTCCTACTTTTCTACCTCTTAATCCTGTTCTGTGTCTCAGTTGCAGGTTGTAGATTATTAAAAAAAAAATCCCAAATTGTGATAAATTACAAAAGATTCTTGAACCTGGACATACTTTAAAAGATTCCAGAATTGTTGGAAATTCTAACAGTTTCCCAAACTCCAAACAGATTACAAATGTTTCTCAGATCTTTGCAGATTGTACTTGGTAACAGGTTTATAAAATATTCCTAAATCACATCAGATTGTAAAAACTAAAATTAGATTACAAACAATTCCCGAATCAGAAAATGTTATAAATGAATAACAAATCATAGCAGCTTATTAAATATTTCCAAATCAAGGAATTAGAAGAAGAAGAAGAAGAAGAAGAAGAAGAAGAACAAGGAGCATCCTTTGTCATATAAACATTACTGCACAGTGAAAATCTTTTCTTTGGATATCTGAGTTTGTTAAGAAGCTGGGATCAGAGCACAGGGTCAGCCATGATACGGCGCCCCCTGGAGGAGACAGGGTTAAGGGCCTTGGCTCAAAGGCCCAAGACCCAACATGATGGTGCTGGGACCCGAACCCCCGACCTCCTTATCAAGGAGCACAGAGCCTTCACCTGTGAGGCACTGCTGGCACGGGGCAGATTCCCATATCATGTCAAAATCATTGCAGGTTAGAAAAAAAAAAAAAACAAATCAGGACAGATTGTAGGAGAGTCCCGATGCAGGGCAGGTCGTAACCCTCGGTGCAGTTGGTGTTTGCTAGAGGAAACCTATTTCCCCAGCTGTGATACCTGCAGGGCAGAGAAAAGAGACAGCGGGGGAAATTTCAGGGGGCAGCCGGGGGGTCCCAAACACAACAGGCCCTCTGTGTCTGCGAGGACACGGTGAGTAGACATGCATGTCTCAGCAACCCATTTCCGAACTTCCTCCCACGTCCCTGTATGTTTCTGTGCGTGTGAATGTGTGTGTGAATGCGATTAGGTGCTGATTTGTCCTGCGAGTCAGCTAGTTAATGGGTGGTCTAACATATTATGAGAAAGAGAGAGAGAAAGAATAAAGAGGTGGACTATGAGTGGACTGAACGCTAACTCCTCTGTTTCATGTCTAATGAGCAGCAGATGGACGTTTAGTGTGAGTCCTGCTGGTGCTCTGAACACAGACTCCCCACTGCTTGCACACTAATCCAAGTTCAAATGATTAAAATGATAAAACACTCAACTTCTTCTTGTCTTTCTTTGCTTTCTAACTTTATCTGTATTTCCACGTTCAAAGATTCCTCACTTTCTAGGCACCTCTTGATCAGCAGCGATTTTGGAAAGTGTCCAAATCATTAAAAAAATGTAAAACACAGACAGACGGTTACAAGATTTTTTTTTTCCTTTTACATAATAAAAAACTTCTTGACTTCCGTCTACAGAGTCTAAGAAACTACCAATTTTATTTGCTACTCATATTTATACAAGTTGTAATAATATTAAACATTTATTTTTTTTTAATGGAAGGAGTCTCCAGTACTAATGTCCATTTACAGTTAAATTTTCTGTGAGGTGGTGTTTATTGTAAAATTTACAAAAGGGGTGTGACTCCAGTGTCATACTTAGTTACTCAATGATTCTGAATGATATCATGATTAATATATGATAATGATTAATCATGAATCGATTAGTAAACATTAAGAATGTAAATGAGGATAAATATATTGATCGCTATTTTTTGTTTTGCATCAAATTTCTCACATGTCTGTTGTGCGCCACGTAATTTGGTGCTCTAGACGTTTGAGAGAAATTTACTGCAAATCTGTTCACAGACTGGTCTGTTTGCAATGTGTATGAGAAGGTGGTGGGGTGGGGTGGGGTGGGGTGGGGTTGGGTGGGGGGGCATTGAAAGAATCAATGTGGGCTACACATTGATGAAATAAGATTTTATCCATTTTAAATAGTAAAAAAAGAACTGCAGTCACAATCCATTGTTGCCCTGGTAACAACAACTCTGTCACCTTTTCCTCCAGAAACACTACTGGATATTACAACGAGCTACAATGTAACTCTACCCGCTACTGCATATCACTGCATGCTACCGTATATTAACACACGCTACCGTATATCACTACACACAAAAATATATATAGATAAATATAGATATATATAGATTTTGGTGATTGGGTGTAAATCTTGTCTTTGTATCAGGATGAAAGAAAAAAAAGAAGCTTTTGTTTGTTTGTTTGTTTGTGTTTGCTAAATATTTTTGGTTCCTTTTTGAGAAATTGGCAATAAAACAAACAACAATGATCAAGGATGAAATTGTTCAAAACCAACAAATAAATTATGAATGTTTAATGATGATGATGATGATAATAATAATAATAATAATACATTTGTAAATCATACAACACAAAATATTTGGTACATTTAACCTTTTTACTTTTGATTTAATAATATATACTTAGTAATAAAATAATATATACTTAATTAGTGTAAACAATTTAGTTTTTAGCTGGAATAAAAAAAATTAAAAAATAAGAAAGCAACTAAAAGAAAAAAAATCCAATGTAGAAAGTGTTAAATATAAATTATTATTATTAGTACTAGTGGTAAATAATTTCTTTTTTTCCCCACAAAACTTTGTAAAAGAAAAAAGATAAATGTGACTTCATTCAGAAATTTCTCTTGTCTTTATTATTTACTGTGTAATGATCAAGCTTCGTCTGCTTATTAATTTGTTTATTTGTTGAGGTGTGTAACATTAAAGTACACATTAGAGGAGCTTCAGCGCACTGGTTCCTCTTAGAGGATGAACATCTGGAACACACCCTCAGACTTGCTCCTTCAAACCCGATGTAACACGCCGTCTCAGTAAACATTAGTGCAGCTCAGTGCGGTGTGTGTACGACTGCGATACACCAATACCTGGCACTGACTGGTGTGTGTCTGGTTCTCCTCTTTTAACTTTAGCTACAAGGATACAGAGAGGCAGCTGCTCAATATGAACTCTCAACACACACCCACACACGCACACGCACACGCACACACACACACACAAACACACAAACAAACATCCAACAGCTGAATTGTATCATGAAACATTATGGGATGTTAAGGATGTTTGATGAGTGTATAAATACTGTTTCATTAAAGTAAGTGTGTGTGTGTGTGTGTGTGTGTGTGTGTGTGTGTGTGTGTGTGTGTGTGTGGTGGGAAAATCTGCTCAGGCGTCCATCAATGGTACGGTGTGCGATTTTGCACATGTCCATGTCTGTTTCATGTCTTCTTCGGTGTGTGTGTGTGTGTGTGTGTGTGTGTGTGTGTGTGTGTGCGTGTGGCAGAGAGAATGGTAGAGAGCTCATTCCCAGAAGGCTCCCAGCTAATCTAAAGAGCAATGCAGCCTTCCCATCCACACACACACACACACACACACACACACACACACACACACACACACACACACACCACGTCATAGCATTTCTTCTCTCCCACATTAGCATTGACAGTTTTGACGGGTTCGAGTTTATTGGTAAAGGCATACTACTACTTGCACAACTCACACACACACACACACACACACACACACACACACACACACTCCACAGATTCTATCCATCTCTTCTTTTATGTCACTATGTCAAGCTACGCGAAGGTGAGTTTGTGTGTGTGTGTGTGTGTGTCTGAGCGAGTTGCAAGGGTAGGCAGACAGAGCAGCTAATCTGCATGGAACACTCTCTCCTTCTCCATCTCTCTCTCTCTCTCTCTCTCTCTCTCTCTGTCTAAATCTGTCCATCCCTCCTCCATCCATCCATCTGCCTCACACGTCGTAACGAGGCACTAACACTGGATTCACACCATCTCTCTCTCTCTCTCTCTCTCTCTCTCTCTCTCACACACACACACACACACACACACACATCTGAACTCTCTCATGTAGAGTGTGTATGAAGTAGATCAGGGTTATTTACACCGTGTGGTGATACAGGAATAAAACTCAGAGGTGAAAATGAACAAATTAAAGAAATCCGCTTACACACTTACGATGTTTATGTACGGTTTTAACAAAGCCATGTTTCACCTGTGTGTTTCTTCATTTCACACATCTGAATTCATCACTAAGGGGTGTGTTAATAATAAAAAAGGAGTTATTATCAATAATTCACACATTAGTTTTTAAACTTCAGAAGTTGAGCGAAAGCAAGAGATCTTTTTGGCGAGATTTAAAAACTTCTGTATATATATATAAACACTGTGGCTACTGCAGGGAGAGGATTTAACCCTTTCAGACAGAAATTCTTTATATTCAGATTCACCTTATCTTTTGTCTTTATGCTTTATGCTTATTACTAACTGCAATTGTCAAGGAGTTATAAAATAGCTAGTCCACCATGCCTAAACATGCAAAATAAAAGGTTAAATAAAAAAGATTGTTTCCAAGCAAAAGATTAATATAATGAATAAATAAATAAATAAATACATTTTAAAAAACAATATTAGTATTAAGATGGCAATTAAATACTAGTCTTTAAACTTTTTTTCTTTGTTTGTCAACAATTGTTCTAAAAATGTATTTTTATGAAATGAAAAAATATTTTATCCATGTAGCACTTCTTGGTGCTTTTTATTGGTTATTATTTATTTGTTTATTTAAATGTTATTTTCTAAAAGCAGTATTAAAAATTTAAAAGTTTAAAGTTCATGTACTTTATTTATTACTTAAATTATTTACATTTTTGTTACAAAATGTATTTTACAAAAACATTTTTATAAAAATGATTACATAGAAAAAAAGCCTAAAAGTGACTCATCTAGTCAGTCTGCTTGTAATTGGTAATAACCAGAATGGAGCTTAAATAAATAAATAAATAATCACCTTCAGCATTACAGCTTTGTGATTTCATCAGTCTATTCTGGGTCAGTCCTTGGTTTAGAATCGATTCACACTTTTTTTCAATGTGTTGGTAAAACTAATGTTATACACAATTTTTTCCCACAAATTCCTTAAACGTATACTAGAGCTAATGCAGAAGAAACAAACACCTTCTATTTTCTTCAGATACTCGCAGTTCTTCTTCATTCGACTTTATGGACTTGGTGGGACAATACTGCCACCTAATGGACTGGAGTGTGGGGCAGGCAGATGAAGTTCTGATTTTGTACATTTCTATTAATTGCCACTCCAGGTTCTGCTGGTTGTTTGTGTGCTTTAAGGTGTAGACACACACACATATACAAACATAATAAATCAAAAACATTTTAACATGAGTAAGTGTTCCTCGAATTGCCGGCATTTAGCAGAGTATCTAGCATTTCAGAGAGCAGAAAGCTGCTTCGTTATTAGCAGAGCATCCAGAGTGTACGGAACAATTCAGGGCAACATTATCTGAGCTGCTGTTGTCGAAAAAAGTATGAACACCTTTGGACCAATCGGCATTCACATTTCAGCAGCACTGTGGTGTAAATCAATCGAATGAAAGCGTAAGAGTTTGGACTTCTTGCCACTCAGAAAGTCTTCGTATCACATGCAGGTTAAAAGCACAGAATTTAATTACAGAAGCTCTGTCACTAACCGAGACTTATGAAGTTTATCTGAAAGGACATGAAGGACAGGAAGAAGGATAGTTTATGCACATTGAAGCTCACTCTCTCACTCTCTCTTCCTTTCACAGTTTTTCAGAAAACTGCTAAGCTGGCCGAACAAGATGCTTCAGGTCCTTGGATTCTTTTAATAAATGTTAATTAGACATCAGTGTGGGCAGAAAGCACACTGAGAGAGAGAGAGAGAGAGAGAGAGAGATCGTCTCTTACACGCACACACACACAACTGTGGTGATGTGTATATGTGTGTATATTTACACACATCTAAAAGCAGATGGTTATTTAACAGCCAGCAAAGCACAAGAGCCAACATACACCTCGAGGAGAAGACCTGCTGCAGGAACAGAGGGAGAGTGGACATTAATGTGTGTGTGTGTGTGTGTGTGTGTGTGTGTGTGTGTGTGTGTGTGTGTGTGTGTGTGTGTGTGTGTCTGTGTTATAAGCACCTGGCAAAACCACGGGGTTGGAACGGCTGAAACTCAAACAGGACAAGAACACAAGTTCACGCAGCTCACTTTGCATACCACACACATGTGTGTGTGTGTGTGTGTGTGTGTGTGTGTGTGTGTGTGTGTGTGTGTGTGTGTGTGTGTGTGTGTGAATGCTTGCATAGGAGAAAGACCAAGATTTGGTAAAAATAATAATAATAATAAATTAATTTGATTAGAATGCCTTTATTCCGATCATCTTCTAATAATCTGAGAAGCTAATTATAATCTCCTACTAATTTAATAATAGCCTATAGAATAGTCCTCTAGCCTTATAAGAATCTGATTACAATCTCATAATAATCTGGGAATACGATCATAACGATTTTATAAGAATCTAATTAACGTATAATAATCTGTTAATAAACAAAGTATACTCTCCTGATAATATAATAAGTCTCATAATAATCTGATGATAAGATAATGACTTTCAGATTATTTTATAATCGAATAATATGATTATAATATTCTAATAATCTGATAATAATCCGCCAATAATCTGTAAATAATCACATTACACTCTCCCAATAATGTGATAACATTCTCCTAATAATATGATAATAATCCCATTATAATTTCTGAATAATCTGACCACACTCTACTAATAGATTTGTTTTACTATTTTAATAATGTAATTGCAATCTCCAATAAGTATTGAAATATTAAACATATTACAACATAACGATATTATTTGTCAATATTTGAGATACACGCATTGGTGCATTCATTATTATTCTGGTGTGAGTGTTCTTGTAATTTGTTTGTAAAGTCTGTGTGTGTGTGTGTGTGTGTGTGTGTGTGTGTGTGTGTGTGTGTGTGTGTGTGTGTGTGTGTGTGTGTGTGTGAGAGAGTGGAGTGTTATTGCTGTCCGTGTGCGGGAACACGCAACATCAACACAAATAAAACCGGGTTAGTAACAGTTGTATTGTTTAAATGTATTTGCATGTTAATGAGAAGATAAAGACTCTCTCTCTCTCTCTCTCTCTCTCTCTCTCGCTCTCTCTTTCTCTCTCTCTCTCCTTCACACAGGAATGTTACTCTCCTCTGTTAACTTTCACGTTTTTGATTAAAAGGCGTTATGCAATTGCACAGATTGACCCCGCAGTTTGGGAAAATAAACAGACTCTAATTAAGGCTGAGATGCCGCCACACACACCCAGACACACACACACTTGATAGAAGCTTCCAGAAGAGCGCTTGTCGTAAGTGTTTGGTCCTTTAGCTTTGATGCCAAAATGTTTATGCTCCCACAGAAAAAAAAAGACTGAGCTGGAGATTAACAGCTTGAACGTCTGTCCAAATGTCAGCTGAGAGGTGTGTGTGTGTGTGTGTGTGTGTGTGTGTGTGTGTGTGTGTGTGTGTGTGTGTGTGTGTGTGCGTGCGTGTGCGTTTATCCTGCCAATTAAAAGCTTGAGTTTTTAAGTCGAAAAACTCAATTTATGGAGGTGAAGGTGAAGGACAGTCGAGCAACACGCTAGCTCACATTCTTCTGATTTTCTTCATAAAGGAAACAAAACAGAAAAACAAACTTGAAGACAATCTCTGGTGAGTTTTTTGTCCCTCACACGGCCTGTGACAAAGGATTCGTAATAGGATGGAGAGAGAGGGGAAAAGGGATAGAGAACGAGAGAGAGAGAAGCTTTCACCATCGCAGCTCAATCAGTCTGAAACACGCTTCAGACAAAAGCTCGTCCACACACCACAAATGAACTGCTTTCTCTCGCCGGATTTCACAACAAAAAAGGATCGAACAAAAGGATCAGGCTACCACACACACACACACACACACACCTGTATGCGTGTCCCAGACAAGGTCAACACTTCCCCACAAACATCATCCAAAGAAAGAAACACCAAAACGCCTCATTTAACTTCCCCGGACTCACCCTTATTTCCTCTACATACAGCTTTAGCATTAAGCTAACATCACAGAAACGTGGTTTTAGCACTAGGCTAGTCTGAGCTTTTTCAGACATTTACAACTATTAAAAATAAACCTATCTAAAGGAAAGATGTCTTGCTTCAGAGTCGAGCTAACTGCAAAGCTCTAGCCTGAGATGAATCTGAGAGAACGATTGATTTCTAGCGGCAGGCTAGTCTCAGAAAAAAATACACATTTTAGCATAAGAAGCGTTCTAATCTGAGAGAAATGTTTTCTTTTAGCATACATACAATAAACTGAATTCATCTGAATCTGAGTTAATGTTAAAACTCAACCCCGATATGAGACTGAGAGGAATATTTATCTCTAGCAGAAGGCTAATCTCAGGGAAAAAAAAAAAAAATATATATATATATATATATTTTTTTTTTTTTTGTTGTTGTTGTTGACAGAAACGTCTGATATTAACGTCTGTGTGTGTGAGAGAGAAAAAACTCATTAGACTAACCTGACTAAAATGTTTACCTTTAGCATTAAGCTAGTCAAACTTTGATTAACAGGACAGGAATATTTGATTTAGCATTAGGTTAATCTGACAGAAATGTCTAGATTTAGCAAAAGACTAGTTAAACAAATGTGTAGCCTTACTATAGGATTATTCTGAGAGAAATGTCCAATTTAAGCAAAAATCTCGTCTTAAAGAAATGTCCACTTTTAGCATAAAGCTAATCTGAAAGAAATACTAGCCTGAAAAATGTTTCACTTTTAGCTAGTCGGACAAAATGCTTCGCTGTTAGCATAAAGTTGGTCTAGTCTTACAGAAAAATCCCAGTGTTAGCAAAACACTAGTGTTTGTTTTGACAGAACCTTACAGTAAATGTAATTGCATTTAACAGAACTATTTATAGCTAGTATAAAGCTACACCCAGAAGACATTTTTAAGGTGGTATCATGAAGTCTACCTCAGTAACAGTCTTTAGCATAACGCTAGTCTCAGAAGTCTTTAATTTAATCGTAAGTGACAATTATTAGCGTGTTGAATATAAATCTCTACCTGGGGTGTTATTACAAGCCCAGCCGGGTAAATTTAAGCACCTAAAAATGCAGATGGACTTTAAGAGGTCTGTAAAATGTTCATGAGGATGAGTGTGTTAGCATGTTCTCTCTCTCTCTTTCTCTCCCTCTCTCAGATGAGAGGAGACACACTGAGGGATAATCCGAGATGGGAACTAGGCTTCAGATATCTGTTACGCTAATTGTAGGATTAAAAATAACCTGATCCTGCAATTCAGCGTTTGTTCTCGTTCTTCGTTTTTATTCTCTTTCTTTTTTCACTTGTTCTCTCCATGCCATCTTTTTTCTGTCTTTTGTTCTTCTTCCCTTTTTTCTGTTACAGTTGCTTTTTGTAGGAGTTTCTTTCCCACTGTCGTCAAACTGCTCTCTCTCTCTCTCTCACACACACACACACACACACACACACACACACACACACACACACACACACACACACACACACACACACACACACACTCTTCCACCCTCATGTCTCGAAGCCCAAAATGTTTCATCACCTCAGGAGAAGCTAAAAGCCGAGATACACTGAAAGATTTCTATAGGGGATCCTACATACTTCAAATGCACTATAGGAGAAACACCCTCTCTCTCCCTCTCTCTCTCCCTCTCTCTTTTCCATCTCTTCTTTCTTCTATCTTCCACACACAAACATTTGTCATCCCGTCATGCCTCCATCCCGCTCGTTGGTCCCGTGGGCCCGATCACAGCGCTCACTGCCAGAACGCGATTTGGACTTGGCACTAGCGCTGCTGTCAGCATCATTACAGTGTGCTACTTTCTTCTTTCTAGCGGAAAAACAAGGGATTCTGAAAAAAAGAAAAAGACGAGATGAGACTGTGTTGCTTCAAAGGGATGAAAGCGCCGACTTTATTCAGAAGCACACAAAGCCAGGAAGAATTTCGCTTTCGAGTTTGGCTTTTAGAAAATTGTCAACGAACTCCTGTTCTGTTTTAGCATGAGGCTAAGACTTTGAATTGTTTAGCATCAGCATCAAACATTCTCAACGCCTAAGAGACTAAATCTCTTAAGAGTTTAAATCTTAAAATTATGAAGGACATTCTTCAAAACTTTTACCCTTAATAATAATAATAATAATAATAATAATAAGTATTATTGTCCAAATAGAACATCCTTCAACTTAAGCATGAAGCTAACTCAAGAAAAACATTTCTGACTTTGAAATTTCACCATCACACTAGTGCAACAGGAACACAGCTAATGTGACAGAAGTCTGAAATTTCTCCTTAGCATAGTCATAGACTAATACTGTTTACTTGTAGCATGACAAGGAACAGTCTGAGAGAAATATTTTGTTTTAGTCAGAAAAAAGGGTTTCGTTTTAGCATAAGCAAGTCTGAAAGAAATGTCCAGGTTTAGTATAAGTCTAGTCTGAAAGAAACACCTAGTTTTGAACTATAGATAGATGGATGAAAAGTGTTCACTTTTAGCTATACTGACAATAAACTTTTAGCATTAGGCTAGTTGGCAGAAGTTTCTAATATTAATGTAGGGGGAAAAAAACTTTATCTTTGGACTAACCTGACTGAAATGTTTACCTTTACCTGCATTTAGCTTGTCAAAATTTTTCAAAGATGCTTTGTGTAAAGCTATTTCACTAGGAACATTGTGTACATGCAGGCTAAGCTGACCGAAAATGTTTCAAATGTGTAGTTTTAGCATAAAGCTAGTCTGAGAGAAAGATTTTCAACTAAGATAAGGATAGACCAGAAAAAACAAAATATTTAGCATTAGGCTAATCTGACCAAAATATCTAGTTTTAGCATATGGCTAGTTTCAAAAATGTAAAATTTTATCATAAAGCTAGTCTGAAAGAAATGTCAAGATTTAGCAAAAAGCTAATCAGAAAGTAATGTGAAGTTTTAGCAAAAGGCTAATCAGAAAGTAATGTCGACTTTTAGCATAAAGCTAGTCAGAAAGGCATATCAAGTTTTAGAATGAATGAGAAATTTAATCAGAAAGATGCCGGTTTTAGCATGAAGCAAATCTGAAAGACATAACACTAGTCTGACAGAAATGTCCAGGTTTAGTATGACACTTTTAGCATAAAAGTAGGTTATTGTAAAGATAATGCGACAGTTAGCGTACTTCATGACGCTAATCTCACTGAAGGACTGGGGTTTAACTGGTACTACGTTTCTATTTACTGTCTACTGAAGTTCCCCCGGAGTAAATAACCCTTGAGTCCATTGTGTGTCCTGAATATTAGTGCTCACTTATAGTAGAGGTGTGTTATTACTCAATTTATGAACACACACACATACACACACACACACACAAACACTCTCTCGCAGCGCTTTATTAGCCGTTATTTTGCTATTACGGCGGATCTAAAGGACTCGGTTCTACATTCAGACGAGGTGTAATTAATGGCGAGCGCGGCGCAGGCGGGACGTGTGCTTTGTGTCAGCCGTGCGAGACGGATTTGCGTGTTATTATGGTAATGGATGCGTGTGTGCGCGTGTGTTTGTGCGCTAATGTGCTGACTATAGGGGGAAGCGTGTTGCAGGCGAATAACCTTGAGAGGGTGAGAGCGGCGTGTAAATGAAACCGTGTTACATGCTTGCCTGATTTAGAGGCGTTTAGTTTGAAATGAGGTGAGAACTAAGGGGTGGGTGGGGGGGGAGGATGGCGATCTCGTTCACTCTCTCACACACACACACATTCACAAACACACACTTACACACGTGCACACACTGAGGCTTTAGCATTTTCTCTTCTGGACACACACACAGATGGTTTATCCCTTTCTCTTTTTGAAAACACACACACACAAGCCAAAAATTGTAATTATACAACATAATATTTACGCAGTGTGTGGCACAAATCCATTTTCCCTCATAAATTTGTTATTCATTCTTATTTACCCAAGCGCACACACACACACACACACACACACACACACACACACACACACACACACACACACACACACACACACCTATAGTGCAGTTATTTACTTTTGCCTAATGCAAATGTATTAATTGCTTGACATACAGATGCAGATGTTTTTTTTCTGTGTGTGCATGCGCGTAAGTACAGCTTTACTAGCTTACAAACACACACATACACAATTGTAGGGAAAAATGGAGGGTTTCTTTCCGTCCAATTTTTCCTACAATTGTGTGTGTGTGTGTGTTTGTATGTGTGGTAAAGCGTGGGTGTGAGGTCAAAGCCACACTATGCACTCCACCCTGCTTCCTACAAAACAAGCTGTACTGTATGTCGCTCCTCTTTATCCGTTTCCACTCTGCACTTATCCCTCATTAGCAAGCGGACATTTTCTTTCATTCCCCCCCCCCCTCCCCTTTTTTTCTTAAATTCACGTGGCTGGCGTGTTAACTCAAACGTTTACGTTCCGAACCCGACAGCTCCCACAGGTTATAATTACCACATCCTCAACTTCCTCAGTTTATGAAGTCGCACTCAATTAGCGTGATCCTGTGCAGAACGTATTAGCATTTCACCAGATTTTTCTTCTTTTTTTCTCTTCCTTCACCACAACCAACAAGCCGTGCATTTCTTGTGACATCATCCTGTTCGAGTAAGGAAAAAAATACTCGTGGTGAGTTAATATGCACCGTCCGCTTTTTCTCCCAGTTACATTTGCATGGCTTTTTTTAAAAACTTCCATACAGTGACATCGCTGCAGAGCTCGATCTGTTAGCATTACAGCCGCTTTTACTAATTCAGTTAGCATTTCTCTTCTTCATAAGGCATTAGCTAACACTGATAATCTGACATTAATAGTCACCTTTAGCGAAGCTAGTCAGCACGTCGTATTCATTTCGGCAGGCGGTTAAACTTGTGACTTTAGCACAAAGCTATCCAGAATAGGGCCTCCGAGTGGCGCAGTGGTTAAAGTGCTCGCCCTATCATCCGGAGATCGCTAGTTCGAATCCCGGGTGGTGCTGTAACCTCTCGCAGCCGGAGGTCTAGAGAGAGCTGATTGGCCGAGCTCTCTCAGAGGGGAGGGATGAGAGGTACGTAGTACCCACATTAATCACGGCTCTACAGCCAGTCAGGGGCGTCTGTGAGCTCGCGCTGTCCTCCGAGTGTGTTACGCCGCCCCCAACGGTGCGCGAGCGACCAGTTCGAAAAGATGCGGTCGGCTGGTGTCACGTGGTTCGGAGGAAACACGTGATAGTCTTCGGCCCTCCCGGCTGAGTGGTAGTAGTGGGAGCCCCCTAGTGAGGGGGAGGAATTGGACACGACTAAATTAGGGAGAAAATCGGGGAAAAATCCAAAAAAAAAAAAAAAAAAAGCTATCCAGAATTGTTTAACCTTTACCCTGGTGCTGGTCCCGCAAAAATGCTCACCATGATTTTATCGAGTTTTGTTCAAGATAAGATGACAAGATTGCTTCTGTGACTGGTTTTAAATGTGGGTTTGGCAGGTTCACCTCAGTACTGTGGGCTTTCACCCATCCCCTCAGTTAGTGTAATTAACATCTGTAGAACACCTGTAACACTAAGTGATACATACAGTATAGGTAAACGTCCTAGTGCTGTTAGCATCCATTATCCTCACCCCTGGGATGTCTCTCGTCCAATCAGATTACTCGCCCGGAACTAACTGTTGTATAAGAATGTTTAACTTTAGCGTTAGCATAGTCTGAGAAAAAAAATGCTTGTTTTTTATCATTGGGCTAGTCAGACAGAAATGTTTAACCTTCTCTCCCGCTCTCTTGTGGACGCTGAACAGAAGCTGTTTCTTTTCTTTCAGTTGAGTGAGACAGAGAAATTTTGAGTGTGTTAAGTTCTCTTAGTCTGTGTCCTGTTTCTAAGTTCGGCCCAGTGGGAGCGCCACAGAATTCAAATGCTGCTCGAGAAACTGTGTGAGTGTGTGTGTGTGTGTGTGTGTGTGTGTGTGTGTGTGTGTAAGGATAGAACTACAAATAGCCAGAGGCACAGTTCTGCAGCATAACAAGATCTTCTTTGTTGTTTGTTTGCTTTGTTTGGTGTTTTCTTTTAAAAAAAAATAAAAATTTAGACACTTAGTTCTGGACTTTGTTTGTCCTTTGTGTCGTTTGTATCCCGGTGCTGTAATTACACAAGATACAGAACCAAACCCGAGCAAGTAGACGCCTAAATTAAACACTTAGAGTGGATATGACGGCGTATGATGATGACATATGACGACACAGTCAGAGGTTTTCTGTGATTGGCTAATCAGCCGATCAGTCGATTAAAAAAAAAAAAAAATCCAAAGAATAGTATCACAAAATCTCCTGAGGTGAAAAACGCAGGAAGTGAACAATAACAGATCATACACATAAAACAGCGCTTTCCGTTAAAATTCCTCATACGCCTCGCGTATTACACGTGGACACGCAGCACACGTGTAAATATTTTTCACGTCTTCATACAGTCAATTAATTAAGACAGCAGTAACCCTGACTCTGCAGCCCAGCCCCCTTATTAGCAAGCCTCTCTTATACGATCGTTGCTATGATTACGTCTCTAAGGAGATTTCTTTACTTAAGGTAACTCCACACACTTTCACATTGTTTTCTGTAAGTATATATAAAACATCACATGAAAATGAAATAAAAAAATATCCTTATGTTACCATACATCTCACACACTTGTATGGGCATGTGTGTATATACTGTACCCTGTGTATATGTACATACATAAAAGTATCCCAAAAAATTTACAAGAAGTGTAAAAAAAAAAGTGTAAAATATTTTTCATTTAATTCTTTTCCATTTAATTTAGAAACTCGAAGATGGGGAGTCATTCTTAGTGATGACGCCACATTTCATACGAATGGCAAAATCAACAAGCATAATGTTCGCATTTGGGGGAAAGAAAGTCCTCATGCTACACTTGAGCACATGAGGGACTCTGAAATTGAATGTGTTGGAGCTGGACTACCAACTTCACGTGAGTCGTGTCGCAAGTGGTGCGCATGTTTGTCATATCGTTATTATAAAACTTATATCCATTTGAATATGTTGCTGGAATTTTGACAAATTGATCTTTTGTTTTTGCACATGAAGCCTATTTCATTTCATTTTCCTAGAACATGTGGGTACTCAGGGATTCATATTTCATGATGTCAAATTTTTTGGGACACCCTATATATTCACAGCTCCGAAAACAAGCAGGTAAAAAAAAAAATAAAATAATTAGTCTCGTGTTAGTGTTAGCGTGTAAAGATGAGAAGTTTAACGATACTTTCAACGATATTTAGATGTCAATATTTTAACATTACAACATAGCTAGAGATCAGAAATCTGTTTTTGATCTCCAGACGTTTATTCGCAGGACGAGATGATCACAAGCTCTTTATATTACTGACAATAACAATAGCTAGCCTGCAGTAGCTAGAATATACGAACCAATGTTTAGGTTGCTATGGCAACAAAACCATAGCAACCATGCAACATGCGCATATTTGTTGGTTCATTTATTTATTTATTTATTTATTAAATGTTGGAAAGTGCTCCAGTCAGCGCCTTTTCTGCAGCAAAAAATGATTTAATAACCAGTGACATTTCCATGGGTTAAACAAGGCTCTGTGTGTGTGTGTGTGTGTGCGAGAGAGAGAGAGAGAGAGAGAGAGAGAGATGTAATGAGTGGGAGGTTAGGAAAAAAACAAGACAAACAACCACCAAAAACACACTCAAAGCAAACTCAGAATATATACAGGGAGAGAGAGATTCTACATGTATTAATTTATCCTTTCCTTTTATTCTTTCTCTCTTTTCCTGTTCTATATGCACGTTTTTTTATTATTTCATTCCTCCTTGTTGCCCTTTTCATTCACTCTTTCCCTCTGTTCTACACGTCTCCATGCTCTCCACCCCCCCCCCCTCTCTCCTGTAATCTCTCCATCCTAGTCTTTTTCTCCTTAATCCCTTTTCCTGCTCCTTTTACCCTTTCTTTCCCCACATCTACTCCTCCTCTTCTTCTTCTCCTTGCTCTGCTCTTTCTGTTCTTTCTTTCTCCACCTTCCTCTCATCTTTCCCCTCACCCCTATCTTTTCATTCGTTACATTTCTCTCCTACTTCCATCCTTTGTTTCTTCACGTTTCTGCTTTTCTTGTCTTTCGTTTCTCCTCATCTTATCTCGTCTCACTCTTTTTCCACTTTTCTCCTATCTCGTATCTTTTTTTTCACTTTCCTTTTCCATTCACTTTACTCCTCTTTCCTGTTCTCTCCTCGCTCTGTCGTTCTTCAGTGAATCGGAGCGCCGTGCTCTACTGAGCTGGAGGAATTTGGACATCGGCGTTGAGCAGAGAGAGAGAGAGCGAGAGAAGAGAAAGAGGAGAACCTCCTTTAAGCCTCACCCCCACCCTTCTGTAAATTCCTGGATCACAATCAGGCACAACAAGGAGAAAACACACACACACACACACACACACACTCATGCACACAGATATAAGATAGTGTTTCCAGTCTCAGAAGTAACTACTGGTTACTCCTTACGAGATTAAAGAGGGAACAGTCATTGTCACGGAGCAGATTTACAGAACCCTGGGTTCTAATGAGACAGCCGTAGGCAGCGGAGGAACATGAAAGGAACCGAGATGACGAGGCATCGGGACCTTCACTCGACAGAGCAGATCTGATTTACTCCTTAAATCCTCCCGCTTTACTTACAAGTGACCAAATTAGATTTTTACACTGGTTGCTATAGTAACCATGCTATGGAAGTGGAAGTTCCACTAACTGGGAGATAATATATTACATACATATGGATAACATTTAATCTAATCTAGTCTAATCCAATCTAACATAACACAATCAGATAACAGCAGGAATGAAATTATTTCTCTTTCTCTCTTGAACTAACTTTTACTCTCTCTCTGTCTCTCTCTCTCTCATACACACACACACACACACACACACACACACACACACACACACACACACACCTATCAGTGACAAAATTCTAATTTGTCTGACTCACATATTGAAATGTTTGGATTTTATCAGATTAGAAACTAGATACACTGCTTTCTTGAACTGAAACACTGTTTAAATAAAATTGATCCACATGTGTAAAATTAACAAACAACTAAAATAAATAAACAAACTGCTCCAATATAAATGCCAACTTTTAATTCTGGTGAAAGTTATTCTTGTGTTTAGGAATTTTTCTTTAGATACACAGTCTCTCAATCAATCAATCAATCAATCAATCAATCAATCAATCAATCAATCAGTCAATCAATCCCAGTGTATTGTATCCTGCATATTATATATTTTATTTTATGAATTTTATGAAAATTAACAAAACAGCTAAAATGAGATAACAACTGAAAATAGTCTAATAATGAAGAAAATATAATTTATTAATTAGAAAAAGAGGCGACACAGTGGCTTTGTGGTTAGCACTGCCGCCTTGAACCTCCAGGGTCCGGGTCTGATTCCCGGCCAGGTTCGATTCTCGCCACCTTGTGCATGAAGTTTGCATGTTCTCCCAAGCTTAGTGGGTTTCCTCCAGTGGGTACTCCAGTTTCCTCACAAAGACATGCACATTAGGGTAATTAGCCTTCCCAAATTGCCCATAGTGTGTGAATGAGTGTATATATGTGTGTGTGCCCTGCGATGGATTGGCCATCGGTCTCCAGGATTAAGCAGTGTAGTATGAGTGAGTAAATGAGTGAGTGAATAATTAGAGTTATGCTCCGAAACTGACTCACATGCAAGACTAAACAAATAAATGCTGATTTAAATATTTTTTTAAATATTAAATAACAAAAAAAAAACTCTATTTGCAGTTTTCAATATGTTAGTGAGTAATATCTAGGACACTGCAGTGTCCAGTGTGAAAAGCCAAGGAACTTCCTCACTCATCCTCACACACACACTGGATTTGGTCCACTGTAACATATGCATTGTACAAATAATAACAGATTCAATAAACACACCTGATTTGTGCGGTATACACTTCTATTTATATAGTCCCCAGTGTCACACGTCAGATAAACACCGGATTCATTTACACATGTACAGAAACTCAGGTCTGACTTTTTCTTTCCTTTTTAGAAAAAAAAAAAAATCTGATCTGAGTCACTTTCAGCTTGTCATGGAGGTGTAGAGAGTACACTAGTAAGACTTCTGTTTAATCAGATTATAATGTAACACAGGCTTACAGTTACAACGGTGTTACAGTCTGCATAAAGAGTGAAAGATGTGAAGGATGGGTTAGTGTGAGGGGGTGGGGTTAGTCTAAGGGATAGCGTCACTTTGTACAGTAGGGTTATTCTAATCGATAAGGTCAACGTGTGGGGTGAGGTAGGTCTAAAGAATAGGGTTAATGTAAGGAATGAGGTTAGCCTAAATGATAGGGTCAATGTGAGGTGTGGGGTTAGTCTAAGAGATAGAGTCAATGTAAGGGGAGGGGTTAGTCTAAAGGGTTAAAGTAAATGTGAGGTGTGGGGTTAGTCTAAGAGATAGAGTCAATGTAAGGGAAGGGGTTAGTCTAAAGGGTTAAAGTAAATGTGAGGTGTGGGGTTAGTCTAAGGGATAGAGTCAATGTAAGGGGAGGGGTTAGTCTAAAGGGTTAAAGTAAATGTGAGGTGTGGGGTTAGTCTAAGAGATAGAGTCTATGTAAGGGAAGGGGTTAGTCTAAAGGGTTAAAGTAAATGTGAGGTGTGGGGTTAGTCTAAGAGATAGAGTCAATGTAAGGGGAGGGGTTAGTCTAAAGGGTTAAAGTAAATGTGAGGTGTGGGGTTAGTCTAAGAGATAGAGTCTATGTAAGGGAAGGGGTTAGTCTAAAGGGTTAAAGTAAATGTGAGGTGTGGGGTTAGTCTAAGAGATAGAGTCAATGTAAGGGGAGGGGTTAGTCTAAAGGGTTAAAGTAAATGTGAGGTGTGGGGTTAGTCTAAGAGATAGAGTCAATGTAAGGGGTTGGGTTAGTCCAAGCAAGGCTTAACCAAAGGTGAGGTTAGTCTAAGTGATAGGATCAATGTGAATGGAGGGGTTAGTATAAGAGATAAGGTCAACGTGAGGGGTGGGGTTAGTCTAAAGGATAGGTTTAATGTAAGGGGTGGGGTTAGTCCAAGCAATGGTCAATGTCAAAGGTGGAGTTAGTCTAAGTGATAGGTCAATGTGAAAGGAGAGGCTAGTATAAGGGATAGAGTCAATGTGAGACGTGGGGCTAATCTAAGAGAGAAGGTACATGTGGAGGTGGGGTTAGTCTAAAGTATAGGTTTAATGTGAGGGGTTGGGTTAGACCAAGATATAGGGTCAATGTGAGGGGTGGGGTTAGTTTATGGTATAGAGTAAATGTGATGGGTGGGATTAATCTAAGAGATAGGGTCAATGAGAATGAAGGGGTTAGTATAAGGGAGAAGGGTGAGGTTTGGGGTTAGTCTAAGGGATAGGGTCCATGTGAGGAGTGGGGTTAGTCTTAGGGTTAGTGTAAAGAATGTGGATAATGTAAGTTATGACATAAGGGTGACGAGTGTAGTTGATTTAAGGTCTAGAGTTGATGTGGAGGTGGAGTTTATGCAAGAGGCAAGGTTAATATAAGAGCTTGGGTTTGTTTGAGGGGTGGAGTTAGTATGAAGGGTGGGGATTTTTAAAATGGTTTGGGACATTTATAATAGTGATTAGAGACTGCTTGGAGTTTGGGACATGTCCACTATATAATAGTGAACAGAGTATGGTTTGGGACAATTCCAGTGTGTACCAGTGAATAGAGAGAGTGGTTTGAGACACGTCCACTGTATAATAGTAAGCAGACACAATGTGTTTCGGGACATGTTCACTGTGGAATACTGAACAGAGTGTGGTTTCTGTTACTTCCAATGTGTAACAGTGATTCGAGAGACATAGAGAGACATTTGGGACATATTCTCTGTATAATAATGAGCAGACAGTGTGATTTGGGACACGTCCAATGTGCAACATCCAAATAGAGAAATTGTAATTTCGGACATGCTCACTGCATAACAGTGAATAGAGAGAGTATGGTTTGGGTCACATCCACTGTGTAACTGTGAACACAGTGTGGTTTGGGGAGCTTCCAATGTATAACACTGAGTAGAGAGAGTGGTTTGGGACACGTCCACTGTATAATAGTGAAGAGAGTGAGTACGGTTTGGGACAATTCCACTATATAATAGTGAATAGAGGGAGTGGTTTGGGACACAGCCACTGTATATTAGTGAATAGAAAGTGTGGTTTGGGACTCAGCTTCTGTATAATAGTGAATAAATAGAGTAAGTATGGTTTGGGACACATCCACCATTATAACAGTGAACAGAGTATGGTTTGCGCCTCGCCTCCTCTGCGACTCAGTTCCAGCTTACAGCTAGCTAAGGTTTGTTAACCTGGAGCAACCAAGCAGGTGTAAATAAAATTATAGCAAGTTAGCAAACACCAAGACCAGTCAGCACACTAATCGCTCACACACTCAACACACACACTACAGCACTGAAGATCCCAGCTTTTGAGCTAAACTGAAACGGATCATCATCTGATGTTCTGCTGTAGCAAGCACCAGCGACAGGAGACAAATCAGGACAAGCAGGACACAATCGATCAGAGCGCAGGAATAAAAGCACGAAACAAACCCCAGAGATAAATTACTGCAGCTAACAAAATGGAGATTATGTAAAAAAAAGAAAAAAGAAAAAGAGGTTTATACTTGAGGCATATAAAAAGAAAAGAAACACATACACACACACACATTACTGAGAGCATTTCCAGCATACACGGGGTTCTTTTAGGCTTCATTGGACATTGTACTCAAGGTTCTTCTCTATGTTTCTACACACACACACACACTAAGAGATCAGATACATCATGGTGAAAAAATAAACAAACATAAATAATGCAAATAATTTCCTGCAAAATCATTTAAATTACAAACAGATTTATTTAAAGAAAAACAAGAAAGAAGGTAATAAAAAAGTAATAAAATGTGGATTATCTTTTTATTAGTATTATTTTTTTATCTCTATAGCATATATATATATATATATAAAATTTAATTTAATAACACCGTTTTATTCATTTTAAATAAAACTTTTAATGCACGGGAGCTGCACTTTTTCCCCCACACAGCAGGATGAAAATATTATCAATAAATAAATAAAAAAAAGTTATTTAAAGATGATGATATATTTTTTTCTTAAATTGTAATTTTTATAACAATTTATTTGTATTTATTTATTTATTTTATGCACAGGATTTGTATTTTAGTTTTTTTATGGTAGTATTAATGAATGAATGAATTTGTCCTATTTATTCTATACGTATTTACACTTATTATAACTCATTTTGTTAATTTAATACATTTCACTCACTGTCAGTAGGTGATTTATCCTGGTCTGAACCTGGAGGAGCGATGGATCCTGATCTAGTCCTGTGAAAACACCAGGAGCCAAGCGAGAAAAACTCGTCCTGGATTTGATTTTACTCCAATTTTATTAAATTGAACTATTAATTAATAATAATAATATGATTTTTACATAATATTTCAAAATATAAGCACAAACACGACAAATATTGAATATGAATATGACCAGAAATTATTTTAAATAATCACATTTTTATTGCGCATTACGCTGCAGTGCAAGGGCGTACGAGGGAGAGAAGTAATGGCGCCCTCTCTGACTTGTCAATGCGGCTAGAACATAGGAACCTCAGACCCGTATGGTGAAGACGCTGTGTACTGATTCTGTGTACTACCGTGCATTTAAAAGCATATTTCCAAATGTCGTTGCGTCCAAAATACTAATTTAATCAATGAAATATTTCTCTCTATATATCTGTGTACACGAAGGGAGATGAATAAAGAGCAAAGTGAGTGAGAGTGCTGTATAAGCGCTGCTGCGCTGCATAACAAATGACTTATAATATAATATATATATATATATATTACAATAAAGTGCTGGAGGCGGTAAAAATGAGTGCATATATGTGTGTATGTGTGTGTGTGTGTGTGTGTGTGTGTGTGTGTGTGTATGTGTAAAGCAAGCTCTTAATTCAGACAGAGATTTATGACGAAGTTTCAAACTTCATTACCTCTGGCTCAGAGCCGGAGAGTCGCAATCAAACACACACACACACACATACACACACACACACACACGGTTAATTAAATGCCAAAAAACATTTTGCAAGGCTGAAAGAAAAAATTCAGCGCGGTGATAAAATACAACAAATTCAGCCGAGGACGCGAAAATTCTGAAACGTAATAAAGATTTTTCAATTAAATTATAAGACTTTGTCTTTTTTTAAATAAACAATTTGCTTTACTGTATTTCGGTGCTGTGACACGTCAGACCGGTAGTTTTTGCGTCTAAGCACACCACCTATCGGCTTTATTAAAAGGAAAAAAAAAAAAAGGAAAATAAAAAGGACATTTTTATTCTTCACTGAATTTTTTCTTACCTATTGATTAAATAATATTGCTCTGTATGTAAGCTAAATAAAGATATTAAAAACTACACTCATTTATATTTTATTTATAAACTCCCGAACACTCAGATCAGTTTGCCGTCACGGTGTATTTTACACCACAGCGTTAACCAGCACAAACAAAACCCTGCAAAAATTAAAAAGAAATCAATTAAACTCATAAAAAAAGCTATAATATTTACATATATTGTAAGGAGTTCATTTTATATTAAAGGACAAAACGCAGTGTAATTTTACTTTATAATGAAATTGAAAAAAAAAACTGCCTATTTAGGGAAAAAAAATATACTGTAGTTTTACAATTAAATTCTCTAAGTTTGTGTATAAAATGTATTCATGAACAAACAAACGAATACACACACACACACAAACACACACAAAAACACACACATTGAGAGTGATACCGGGAAAGAGCAAGAGAGACAGATAGACAGACAGACAGATGGATGAGAGACAGAGAGAGAGAGAGACAGATTGAGCTCATCAGGACACACATTGAGATAAGGCCCACTTATTCACACACTTCATCCATCTTACACACTTCACTTCTCTCTCACTGTGTGTGTGTGTGTGTGTGTGTGTGTGTGTGTGTGTGTGTGTGTGTGTGTGTGTGTGTGTGTGTGTGTGTGGTGTGTGTGTGTATTTTCTCATTCTTGGGGCCTGGTGTGTTTTATTTACACGTCTCAGGTGTGAGGGACAGAAAATAAAAATTCTCGACGCGACTCGTGTTTACTCTAATAATAATAATAATAATATTGTTGTTTATTATTATTACTATTATTACTATTACTATTATTATTATTATTATTATTTACACACGCTCTGTGCCTCGGGCCTGGGCTGCACTTCTCACTCCTCAGGTTTTATTTCATTTTATTTATTTATATTTGACATTTTTTTTTGTGTGTTTTGGAGCCGCTTGTCCCGAGCCAATCTTCCTCTCCATGAATTAAATATGAACCTCCCAGTGTATAAACGAGAACCTGAGAGACTCCACCTGGCCATGCTGGCTCCAATCACACACACACACACACACACACACACACACACACACACACACACACACACACACACACACACAGACTTGTCCATCTTACGGTGCCGTGAATCAACTGACATTACAACGACGTACAGCTCGGAGTTCTTACACACATACACACACACACACACACACACACACACACACACACACACACACACACACACACACACACAAACAAGAGAAATGGAGAAATAGAGGAACGGAGGAAAGGTTGCTAGGAGATCACTCCGTTTGTAAGAGGACAAAGAGAAAAAGAGAGGGAAGGGAATGTAACTGGTGGGTTTTACACAGCGCAGGAGGAAAGGGGACAAAGTGAGGACAGAAGGAGAGACAAAAAGAAAAATTAGGAAAGAATCTAATTAAAGGAGAAAATATTAAAAGAAAAGGAAAGATGAGAGAAAAATAGAGAAAATTCTCCCCTGCTAGTTAAACTCTTGCGGGGGGAAAAAAAGAAACCGCAATTTTGGCTTTGCTCTAACGGCGACACAATTATCTCCTGCAATTGTTCGTGTTATAAAGGAATAAAAAAGAGCAAGAGGAAATGAAAGCATTTAGAATTAAGGTTTAATTAAGAGGGAAAAAATAGAGGAACGGGAAAGAAAGGATAATGAGAAGAAAAAAACTGAAGAGAAGAGTGAACTGATTTCACTGTCTGGGCTTTTACTTACTACAGTGGATTTCATTTACGTATGAAACTAATGATATGAGAAAATACAATAATTAATGAAAGCGGGAAAAAAGAGTAAAAGACAGATTTGTAAAAGAGAGAGAGAGAGAGAGAGAGAGAGATTTCCTGCTTTGTCAATTATTTTTCTGTTATTCAGTAGAAACCATTTTATTTCCCTTTTGGCCTGAAAATAATAGATTTAGAGTGAAGTGTGTGTGTGTGTGTGTGTGTGTGTGTGTGTGTGTGTGTGTGTGTGTGTGTGTGTGTGTACACACGCACACACACTCACGGAGGCCCAGGGTCACCAGGGTTGACACACAGGTCTGAAAGGCAATATGGCTACATTTTTCCTCCACGCATCCCTCCATCTGTTTCTCTCTCCGTCTGTCTGTCTGTCTCTCTAAAGCCACACATGTTTAACATTACACACACACACACACACACACACACACACACACACACACACACACACACACACACTGCAGGTTTGCTTTACAGTACGATTTTAACCAAGCCTGACACACACACACACACACACACACACACACACACACACACACACACACACACACAGTCCCTTACGCTGTAAACACACACAAGAGAAATTCCATCACAGCTCTCATCAGACTTGAGATAGATTTCATTTCAGTTACAAGTGTGTGTGTGTGTGTGTGTGTGTGTGTAAGAGAGAGATTAACTGTGGGTGTGTGACAGTGTGTGTGTGTGTGTGTGTGTGTGTGTGTATGTATGTGTGTGTGTGAGTGAGAGAGCATTCCGAGCGCTTCGCTTCTGAAGGTAACGGAGCGTGCACGAGCTTCCGATCTCGGTCCTGTTTCCAATTAAGCTGCGCCGTAAGTGGAGCGGCATCGGCGCGCGAGAGAGCGACGGAATGAAACGAGGAAGAGCAAGGGATGATGGAGTGATGGAAGGACGGGTGGACAGATCGAAGACCTCTGAATGAGTCGGAAAGTCTTAAGGAGCGATCTTGAGGATTATTTTTTTTTTTTTGGTTTTGTTTCATTTTTGTTTTTTGTTTTTTTTTAGAATGTTGTGTAAATAAATACATTAATTAATAATATATTTTTTTTAAATAACAGCAGCAAACAAGTCAATTAAATTCAAATGAAAAAGAAAGAAAAGAGGGCGAAGAAGAAAAGAAGAGAGGTCTGATTTGAGTCTCGGGCTTGGAGAGGATTCAGTGCACAGAGATGTTCGCGTAAAGAAACACACACACACACACACACACACACACACACACTTCGACACACTCTAACACAAGAAGGGTTTAAGATGTTTCCAGACATACATGAAGAAAGAGAAAGATGGATAGG
The DNA here is from genome assembly GCA_030347435.1 of Clarias fuscus. Lineage (NCBI taxonomy): Eukaryota > Metazoa > Chordata > Actinopteri > Siluriformes > Clariidae > Clarias > Clarias fuscus. The sequence goes on along the minus strand of CM059211.1, from coordinate 7,300,482 downwards.
AAAAAAAGAAAGAAGGACGGGAAAAAGGAAAGCAGGATTAGACGGAGTGAGAGCGAGATCGTGGACATGCAGCAACAATGCAGCACAGCTGTGCAGACAGATGTGCACAAATAACAAAACAAGACATAAGGAAACAAATTAATTACGAAAAGAGGAAGGAAGAGGAAGGATGGACGGAGTAATAAAGGAGTGCGCTACCTGAATCGGGACTCCTCCAGCAGTGACCTGAAGGGTTAAAGCGAACCCCCCACTCCAGGGCTGCGGCGGCTCATCAAGACCCAGCCGAGATCACTTAACGTCCTCTTCTCATTCCACACACACACACACACGCACACACACTCTCTCTCTCTCACTCTCACAGACACACACACACACTTGTCTTGTGCGTCCGCGCACACACACACACACGCAAAAATGCAAAGATGCGTATCTTGTATTGTCCGGTGGAGAAAAAAAAATTAAATCAGCAAAATGTAGATCACTCGGGACTCGTCTGTCAGGAGAGGACAAGAAAGAACCACCAGGAAGAATGAAAAAGGAAAGATCGAAGAGTGATGTGTCTTGTTTAAATTCTCATCACGTTGTTTCTCTCTCTCTCTCTCTCTCTCTCACAGTCTCTCCGTTTATCTTGCTGCTGCTCTCTCTCTCTCTCTCTCTCTCTCTCTCTCTCTCTCTCTCTCAGTGTGTGGACACGACAGAGGCTGCACACACACTGCCGAGTTCGCAGCTCACAATCAGAGCCCCCGTTATGCATCGCCGCCCCCGAGCCTCCTCAATGGGCGCCTGGGATGTCAATCGGGTTTGGGGGCGGAGCCAAAGGCAGGACTTTCATTCCATTCCAACCACTTGGAGCAAGAGGACCTCCTTCTCTCTCTCTCTCACACACACACACACACACACACACACACAGCAGCTGTTGGCGGGTAAAACACAAAAGGAGCGCACCTTGACACACAGTTCACTCCTTCTAGAGTTTCACTATATACAGAAGAGCATCGAGTCTCTCCCTCTCCGTCTGTCTGTCTGTCTCAGTCTCTATATGTCTCACCTGCGCTCTCTCTCTCTCTCTTTTCCCTTCCACCTCTTTCTCTCCCCATCTACCTGTCTCTCTCTCTCTCTCTATCCCTCTACCTGTCTCTCTCTCTCTATCCCTCTACCTGTCTCTCTCTCTCTCTCTATCCCTCTACCTGTCTCTCTCTCTCTCTCTCTATCCCTCTACCTGTCTCTCTCTCTCTCTCTCTATCCCTCTACCTGTCTCTCTCTCTCTCTCTATCCCTCTACCTGTCTCTCTCTCTCTCTATCCCTCTACCTGTCTCTCTCTCTCTCTCTATCCCTCTACCTCTCTCTCTCTCTATCCCTCTACCTGTCTCTCTCTCTCTATCCCTCTACCTGTCTCTCTCATTCTGTCTCTTTCTCTCTCCCTTTCTTTCTTGCTCACTCTGCCTCTCTGTGTCTGTCTGTCTCTTTACCTGATCCTCTGCCTGTCACTCTATCCCTATATATATATATATCTATATCTGTCCCTTTCTTTCTGTCTCTGTCTCTATCTGTCTCTCTACTGGTTTCTCTCTCTATTGATCTGTCTGTCTATCTATCCGTCTCTCTCTATTTCACTCCCTCCATTCCTCTAACTCTCTATCTGTCTGTCTCTCTATTCGTTAATTTCACTATTGATCTGTCTGTCTGTCTGTCATCTCTCTCCTGGTCTGACTTTATTTCTCTGACTCCATATCTGTCTCTCTCTCTGGTTTCTCTCTCTATTGATATGTCTGTCTGTCCCTCTCTCCTGGTCTGACTTTATTCCTCTAACTTATAACCTGTCTGTCTCTCTCTACTGGTTTCCCTCACTCTTGATATGTCTGTCTGGCTGTCTGTCTGTCCCTCTCTCCTAGTTGGACTCTGCTCCTCTAACTCTCTATCTGTGTGTCTCACTATCTATCGTTTATCTCACTACTGACCTGTCTGTCTCTCTCCTGGTCTGACGTTATTCCTGTCTGTCTCTCTCTACTGGTTTCTCTCACTCTTGATCTGTCTGTCTCTCTCTTTTCCTCTCAGTGTTAGATTTGATTCAGTTAATTCATAGTACACTGTGACAAATAACAGGCGTCAGGGCTCGGTTTAAAAACTGTCCAGATGTTAAACAGGAATAAAAAAAATCCTGTTAAACAGTAAACTGTGTAAAATAAAATAAAATAAAATTAAATAGATAGATAGACAGAGAGATAGGTGGATCGTTCTCTGTTGCTCCTCCTCCAGATGTTCCCTAATGATCCTCCTGAACGGTTCCATGAACGCTGTAAGCAGCGTGATAAAGGTTTTTCTCCAGCGTGGCCTGGTTTACGGGTTCTGTGTAAAAGTGAATTCCAGAGTGGAGAAGATTCTAAGCAGAAGCTTTGTAAGAAGATAAGAAGCCAGAGAAGCCACGAGGAACCTCTGAGGAACCCTGATTGACTAAATAATATCCAGAATCATTACGGGTGAAACCATACTCGCAACTACATCATTTAAAAATCTATTAATCTATCGTATATTTATTTATCGTGTTTGTTTGCTTATGTATGTCTCTAAATGAAAAAAAAAATTGGTAAAATGTAATTTTTTTTTTTTTAAATTATTATTATTATTATTAAATATAAACAAACTTTACCTTTGAGAAGATTTGCAAAAAAAAAATGTTTACTGGATCCAGATCCATCTCAAAAAAGTGCTTGTTTACAACAAACAAAGACACAAACAAACACAAATCCACACACAAAATAACAATGAAATTAATTGCATTCATTACGTAGACCTTTATGATGATGATCATACACACACACACACACACATTTGTAAGTCATGGTGTGAGAGCAGCCTGATATACAAAAAAAAAAAGAAATGTTCAGAAACCATTTTGTTTGATCGAGGAGCCGAGGCCAAGAACACAACAAACAAACACACACAGATACGCACAAACACACACACACACACACATAAACACCACAGCGGTGCATAAATGTATGAGTTTATGAGCGCGTGTCACCTCCGGGTGTGTTTCAGGAGAACCAATTAGAAAGAAGGAGAAAGAGAGAGAGAGAGAGTGTGTGTGGTGTGTGTGTGTGTGTGTGTGTGTGTGTGTGTGTGTGTGAGAGAGAGAGAGAAACTACTCCATCACATTCCTCTCGCTTTGTTTCTGATTAGCAGCTTGGCTAATAACCGTATTCCCTCCTTCATATTTATGCTAATTGCCTTGGCAACTGATCCTGAATTAATCCAAAAAAAAGAAAGAAAGAAAAGAAACAGACGTAGATAAGCCGTGTCTCATATCACACCCAAACGTACTACTGCTACCACTCCTACTACACCACATCGTGTGTGTGTGTGTGTGTGTGTGTTTATGCATTACAACTGATGATCTACACAAACAAATGCAGAATAAAAAAGTGTGGAATAAAAAGGTGTAAGGGAAAAGGGGCGGGGCTTATAACGAGGAGGGGGAGTGGTCTAGTTAAACATCTGTTTACTGCAAGAAACTTGACCACAACAACAATTACACTTTATTTCCAACATTAATATGGAAATGATGACGTACTACATGAGATTGTGATTCACCACGGCACTGTATTCTGTGTGTGTGTGTGTGTGTGTGTGTGTGTGTGTGTGTGTTTAGTGTTTCAAACTAACGAGAAATATTACCCCATATTAATAAGCATTCTGTTGTGCTCTAGTTATTTATGTTTTTTTTTTTTTTCAAGCAAATGAGTGTCTGTAAAAGTGAGTGTATATTTAGGCGCCCTTTTAAAATCGCCATCACCAGTGTGTGAGCGCTACACACTGCACTGGCATTCAGCGTCCTCCATAAACACACACTCATTTAACATTAATAAGCTCAGTTACTATGTTATTAACTTTTTTTTTTTTTTTTGCTTTCTGAGGAGAACATTAGATTTTTCTTAATAAGGGAAATGTCCGGTTTAAAACAAAAACACGAACCTTCTCAAGTGATATAACAGATATAATAACCACACAGAACTGTTATTGTATTATTTACTCCTTATTTATTACACACCTAATATTATGACACCAGGCGCTTCTGCGTTATGTCACCTAGCGTGTCCATGTTTTGTCACCGGGTGTGACTGCGTTTTGTTACCGAACGTGTCCGCGTTTTGTCACCCGATGTCTACATTATGTCACCAGACATGTCTGCGATTTATCACCTGGCGTGTCCGCATCATATCACTAGATGTCATTAGACGTGTCCATGTTATGTCACTAGACATGTCCATGTTATGTCACTAGACGTGTCCATGTTATTTCAGTAGACGTGTCCATGTTAAGTCACTAGACGTGTCCATGTTATTTCAGTAGACGTGTCCATGTTATTTCAGTAGATGTGTCCATGTTAAGTCACTAGACGTGTCCATGTTATTTCAGTAGACGTGTCCATGTTATTTCAGTAGATGTGTCCATGTTAAGTCACTAGACGTGTCCATGTTATGTCACTAGACGTGTCTGCTTTATGTCTCCATGAGTGTCCGAGCCATGTCAACAGACTTGACCGTGTTACGTCACCAGACGTGTCTTCGTTTTGTCACCTGGCATGTCCGCGTTATATCACCAGACGTGTCCACATTATGTCACCAGATGTCACTAGACGTGTCCATGTTATTGTCTTTGTTTTTTCACCAGGCGTGTTCACCAGATTATGTCACCAGATGTCTGTGCGTCATGTCACCAGGCGTCACAAGACTCTCCGCGTTAAGTCACCAGATGTCTGTGCGTCCAGGTGTGTCTGTTGGCATTATGTCACCAGACGTGTCTATTATACGTATAGCTATGTTTCTAGCTATGTTGCGTGCTAATGCAAAAACTACCTTAAAAATCCACATCTCGTTTCACAAAGAGACAGTCTAAGCTAAGTCAGTAGCTAGCTGTTCATGTAATAGAAAAAAAAGCAGGTTGAAGAGTATGATTTCATGTGCACTCTGACATGGAGGTTTGTGGTTATAACTCGGCAGATTGCCTCGTTTACTAAATCACACAAACAAACAAACAAACAAACAATCAAACAAACAACTCTACATTATTCACCGTCTTCAATCCAGATTTGTTGCGAAAACACCAGTGAGTCCTGACATGCCACGCTTGTTTCTTGGCTACTGAGACCTCACACAGCGTGTGTGTGTGTGTGTGTGTGAGTGTGTGTGTTGTACAGTACTGTTGATGACTCCGGCACTGTAACTGGTTCATTAATTTGCAAATTAAGCATATCCACAATGGGGGTAGTGGTATATCCATCAGCTAGTGAAGTGTGAGCATTTTCACAACACACACACACACACACACACACACACACACACACACACACACACACACAGTACAAGCATGCCTGTACAAAGTGACTCTCTGTGCCTGTCTCCTGATACCGCATTTAACATGCAACATTTATTCAGCTGCTTGTGCTCCGTGTGTGTGTGTGTGTGTTAGAATGCATGAAAAATTGACAGGTGAGGGACAGTGATGCAGATGGTGGACAAGTGACTCACTCTAAAACACACACAGCTACTTTACATTGTTTAATTTTCTAAATATTATTTTAAAATATTACTATTGATTTTTGGGTGTTATTACATGGTTATTACCAAATAATAAACACTGCATTAAACAATAGTTACACAAACTATATACCATAGCTATTATATTATAATTAGTGTGTGTGTGTGTGTGTGTGTGTGTGTGTGTGTCAGTCAGGCGCAATAGGAGTGCAAGTTCAATAAGAGGTCAGTATCAATCAGCACAGATGTCAGTGCCCTTCTAGGCTGTCTCCTCCACACACACACACACACACACACACACACACGCACACACACACACACACGCACACACACACGCATGCACACATGCACACAGTGCTCCTGGATAGCACATCTGTGAGCCATAAACACACTCCATAAAGCCTCTGTACAAGTTGGTAAACATGTTGATGTCAATATGGAGACAGTGTTAATTACCGTTTATCTTTTATGTCGTTCACACACACACACACACACACACACACACAAACACAGAAAAATTACATATCTGTCCTAAAGACTCTAAGCTTGACCTCTGAGCGTCATGCAGCGCCGACACGACACTTCCTGAAGCTCCCGAGCTCGGTCCTGAAGCGGAGCGACGTCCGCGGAGACGTAATGGAGGACTGATTGATTTTTCAGGACGTACCTCAGAACCTCAGTGCAGCGTTAATGCGCTCCGGTGTTCTCTGTATTAATAAAACATAATCAGTGTGTGTTTATGGCTTTGACTGGAAGAGAGCGTTGAGGTCACACGGCGTTAGCGGCTTAACACACCGCAGTCTAATCTATCACACACACACACACACACACACACGCATACACACATCATATTTTTAGCATGCATACACTCTACGATTATGGATTAAACCAAAACATTACATAATTCTTAAATACGTTCATCATTCCATCATAATTGAGAACTTTTTACCTAATTAGGCATTTATGAGACACACAGCGTGTAAAAGTCACTCTCATGTCAATGTAATAGTGCGATTATATATAGAACAGCCACAAGCTAAATCCCAAAAGCTTCCCTATTAGACACACACACACACACACACACACACACACACACACACACAGATAGCGGTACAGAGTGTACAGAATTCATTATTTCGTCGCCTACCTACTCAACATCTTCAGGGAGGAAGTGGCTGAATGATAAATTCCCTCCTTTACCCTAAAGATTCATTTTATTATTTACAGGTAATAATATTTAGAGCTTTATATTAGTGTTAGTGCCAAATACCTACACCTAGTGTTGTACCTACAGCTACAACTACACAGGAAATGACAGCTTCACCTACAACTCCTACAGCTACACTTAGCATTACATCTACAGATAAACCTACATTTAGATTTACAGCTACAGCCACCCCTACCCCTACAGGTGCACCTACAGTTACCCTACCCTACCCCTACAGCCACCCCTAACCATGCAGCCATTACCTACACTTACAACTACACCTAGAGCCTCCCCTACAGCAACACCTACCCCTTCACCTACACCTACAGACTCCCCTAAAACTACAGATACAGCTCACCTACAGCCACCCCTACCCCTAAACCTACAGCTACACCAACAGCCACCCCTACACCTACAGATACAGATGTACAGCTATAACTACAGCTACCCCTACCCTTACACATACAGCCACTTCTACCCTAAAACTACAGGTCCAGCTACACCTACAGCCACTCAAACCCCTAGTTAAACCTACAGCCACCCTTACCCCTTACACCTACAGTTACTGCTACCCTACACCTACAACCACCCCTATCCCTACTACTACAGCTACAGCTATACCTACAACTAACCCTACACCTACAGCTACCCCTACACCTACAGCTACACCTACAGCCACGCCTACCCCTACAATTACAGGTATGGCTACACCTACAGCTTAACCCACCCCTACCCCTACAACTACACCTACAGCCACCCCTGCCCCGGCAGCCACAGCTAAACCTACTGTACATTTGGACTTACACCTACAGCTACACCTATAGCTACCACTACCCCATACCTATAAGTACATTTATACTTATAACAACAACTACACTTACTACAGCTACTATTACCCCTACACATACACCTAGACATTAGACTTACACTTAGACTTACAGCTACACCTACAGTTACACCTACAGCTACCCCTACCCCTAAAACTTCAGGTACAGTTAGACCTAGACTTAGACTTACAGCTACAACTACACCTACAGCTATACATACCATTAGACTTACACTTACACCTACAATTACCCCTACAGCTACAGCTACCCCTATACGTAAATATTATAATGAGTCCTGGTCAGTATGAGCCTAAAAAAAATACTTTTTTCTTTTATACATTTATTTTGGGGGATTTGCCATGTTATATTAATTGTTTGAGCTGAATTATAGGCTTATTGTAAGTCTTTGAGGTGAAGTTTACCATGTACACCTTTAGATAAGATGAGTTACTGTACATATTTCAAGATTAGCTATGTAATAGTTAAATAAATGGGTTTGAATTTTTTTCCAACGTATAGCTCATGAAGCTCCGCCCACAGGATCATGAGCAGGTCTTCAGGTTTCTTTCCTAAAACTCTTATCTCACCCTTATTTTTTTTTCTTTCCAGGCTGACCCTGCACTCCGACACTGGCTCCCTAACTGGGATATGCAGGAAAATGATTTCATCGTGCTCTAAGGTATATGTGACAAAAACAGAAGAGAAAGAATAAAAAAGGGAACTCCTAGAGTAAGTGTTGCTCTCCTCCATCTCATCACACACTTTCATTCTCTGTAGTTCTGTCTCCATCCCTTCTTACACTCAATATTTTTTTATAACTGAATTTTATTTAGATATATATTTTTTCTCTCTCTTTTTAAAAACTTTTTTCTCTTCCTTTTCCCCCACACTTTCTCTTACCATTAACCAAATTCTCTCACTCCGTCGTCCTCACCCACTCATGTCTATCCCCCCGCCTGTCTCGCACCTTCTCCCAATTATCTCCCCTCTCTCTCTCTCTCTCTCTCTCTCTCTCTCTCTGCATATGCTGCTGTACTGTATATACTGTCATGGATATATTGAGTTATAGCTCAGTGTCCATATACATCAGAACAGGGATAAACAAACAAACAAATCCATACATTTAAATAGTGTAATTGTTTTGCTTTTTTATATTTCTTTTTATGCATTTCCCAAATATTTAAAAACTTTTTATTAACTTTTCCCCAAGTAATTCTTCCCATTTTATTCCTCTTCGTATTTCGTCTCTCTCTGCATTTTCCACATTCCCCAGCTCTCTGTCTCTTTCTCTCTCTTTCTCTCTTTTCTCCTTTCTCACATTGTTCCTCTATTCTCCTTCTCCAAATTCTTTATCCGTTCTTTGTACTACAGTATATTCTGCCATTTTCTTTTACCAATTCTCGCTCTCTCCATAACTCAGCTATGAACCTATCACTCTAGCTTTATCTGTTGCTCTTGTCCCACTCTCTCTCTCTCTCTCTCTCTCTCTGTCTCAGTGTGTTTGTTGTTTGTGCCTCATGCCGCTTTCACACAATCTGGATGATGTGGGTGGAGGAGTGCAGACGGAGGAGGGAGCAGCAGGGGGCAGGATCAGCTGCCACTGCCCCCTCACTGGGGTAGACCCCCCGGAGCGTCCTGAGGGAGCGGGCGAGCGAGGGAGAGAGCCAGAGATAAGCCGCTCCATTCAGAGTCACCGCGACTCCCCGCTGCTCTCGGTCCGAGGGCTCGTCCTGAGTGAAAGCCCGAAAAAAGAAAAAAAGAAATATGAAGAAAAAGAAGGGCTTAAATGGGGCCTGCTCTTCTGCTCCGGTGCGCGTCGTTATAATTGTTGCGATGTCAGAAAAAATCCCAGCGCAACAACGACCCGGGTGCGATGAGAAAGGACAAGCGCAGCTCGACTCGCTCTAATCAGGAGTCCTGCGGCGTCACGGAGCCACAACGCAGCAATAACCGAATACACGCCTCACTAACGTCCCCGCTAACGCTGCGCTAAACCGAGCAGGTGATTTCCCAGCATGCCCGAGAGGCGACTAATCACACTCACACGGGGCGGAGGAGGGGGATGTAGAAGGGGTCGGGGTGAGACCAAAGTAGAACTCTAACACTCTCTCTCACACACACACACACACACACACACACACACACACACACACTTTACTTTCATTCATTCATTTGTTCCTTCACTGGTACTTGTTTTTTTTTTTGTTCATTTCTTTTTCATTTCTATTTGATAAATGATCTCTTTCTTTCTCATTCTTTCTTTTGATCGGTCTCACTCTCATTTCTGCTCATTTGTTCCTGATAGAAAATGAAAACCCAAATACGTTTCAGCAGGAAACAACATGTGTTACAAAAACGTTTTTTTCCCCCAGCAGATCCTCAAAAATGAATGAATCAATTAACCAACTAACCAATGAATGACCTGATTAATTGATTAATAAATTTCAAAGTCCCAGATTGATGAAATAAAAGGCTATCAAATACAAAAATTATACACACATTATGTCTTCTTTCCTCCCTGTCTGTGATAAACGCTGCATATTCCTGCTGTAAAGTGCTTATTTTTCTCTGACTGCAGAACCCCAGGTGCCGAGTCACACACTCCCGCTGAATCACACACACACACTCCTTCTATTGTTCGTTTGCTCCCTGAACCTTTTTCTTTTTCCTGTTTGTACTTAAGACTTCCTGTGTAAGCTCATGCTCATCACATCAGCACTGTGATAGGCCACGCCCACCTGCACAACCCGTCCCTACATATTACTGTAGTCATCACTTCCCAGTGCTCCCAGTCTCCCAGACGCGTCTACCACTCACCTTTATCTTCTCTTCTGAAGACCCGAGATCCGAGTGAGAGCAACCGAGGTGAATGAAGCTGAGAGACCAACAACACACCAATCGCAGCTTTGAAGAGGAACTCCACACTCTTCACACTCTGCAGATCAGAAAATCCTCCCTGTTCATTTTATTAGTTCTCTCTCTCTCGCTCTCTCTCTCACACACACACACACATTAACACACACGCTTTCTCTTTGTTTTCTCTGCATCTCTTTCTCTCTTCCATTGTCTGAACTTGCCCATACTTTACCTCCTTTACTGTCTAGTCTAAAACAAACTCTCTCCCCCTCTGACCTGAACACTCTCCTCCACTGTCTGATCTCACACACTCTTTCTTCCACTGTCTGATCTCACACACACACACACACACACTCCTCCACTGTCTGATCTCACACACACACTCTCCTCCACTGTCTGATCTCACAAACTATCCCCTCCATTGTCTGATCTCACACACTCTCTCCAACACTGTCTGATCTCACACACTCTCTCTCCAACACGGTCTGATCTCACAAACTCTCTCTCCAAAACTGTCTGATCTCACACACTCTCTCCAACATTGTCTGATCTCACACACTCTCTCGCCAACACGGTCTGATCTCACAAACTCTCTCTCTCCAAAACTGTCTGATCTCACACTCTCTCTCCAACATTGTCTGATCTCACACTCTCTCTCCAAAACTGGCTGATCTCACACACTTTCTCTCCAACACGGTCTGATCTCACAAACTCTCTCCTCCACTGTCTGATCTCACACACTCTCTTTCCCACTGTCTGATCGCACACACTCTCTCTCTCCTGTCTGATCTTACACACTCTCCTTGATGGCTGATTTCACACAACATTCGATCACATATATACTCTCTCCGTTGTTGTCTGATCTCTCTCCCTCAATGTTCAATCTTAAATACACTCCCTTGTCCTTCAAGTTTATTTAATTCTTCAGGACATAGTATTGTGTAAGTGTTGAAGTATTGTGTTGGGTTGTCTAGTGTTGTGCGGTAAGTTGCGAGTAGTGCTGTGTAGGAAGGTGCAGGTGGTGTAGTATTGTGTAGTGTTGTATAAGAAAGGTGTGGGTGTTGTGTAGTGTATAAGTATAAGAAAGGTGTGTAGTGTTGTGTAGTGTTGTCTAGTAATGTGTGTGTGGTGTTGTACTGTGTAGTGTTGTGTAGTAATGTGTGGGTGGTGTAGTAAAGTGTGGGTGGTGTAGTATTGTGTAGTGTTGTGTAATATTGTGTAATGTTGTATAGTAATGTGTAGGTGGTGTAGTATTGTGTAGTGTTGTGTAATATTGTGTAGTAGTGTACTACAGGGTTGTGTAGTAATGTGTGGGTGGTGTAGTAATGTGCAGTGTTGTGTAATATTGTGTAGTGTTGTGTAGTATTGTGTAGTGTTGTGTAGTAATGTGTGGGTGGTGTAGTAAAGTGTAGTGGTGTAGTATTGTGTAGTGTTGTGTAATATTGTGTAGTGTTGTATAGTAATGTGTGGGTGGTGTAGTATCGTGTAGTATTATGTAGTGTTGTGTAGTATTGTGTAGTAGTGTACTACAGGGTTGTGTAGTGCTGTGTAGTAATGTGTGGGTGGTGTAGTATTGTGTAGTGTTGTGTAGTATTGTGTAGTGTTGTGTAGTAATGTGTGGGTGGTGTACTAATGTGTGGGTGGTGTAGAATTATGTAGTGTTGTGTAGTAATGGGTGGGTGGTGTAGTAATGTGTGAGTGGTGTAATAATGTGTGGGTGGTGTAGTATTGTGTAGTGTTGTGTAATATTGTGTGGTGTTGTATAGTAATGTGTGGGTGGTGTATTATCGTGTAGTGTTGTGTAATATTGTGTAGTGTTGTATAGTAATGTGTGGGTGGTGTAGTATCATGTAGTATTGTGTAATGTTGTGTAGTATTGTGTAGTAGTGTACTACAGGGTTGTGTAGTGCTGTGTAGTAATGTGTGTGTGGTGTAGTATTTTGTAGTGTTGTGTAGTGATGTGTGGGTGGTGTAGTATTGTGTAGTGTTGTGTAGTAATGTGTGGGTGGTGTAGTAATATGTGGGTGGTGTAGTATTGTGTAGTGTTGTGTAATATTGTGTAGTGTTGTATAGTAATGTGTGGGTGGTGTAGTATCGTGTAGTGTTGTGTAGTATTGTGTAGTAGTGTACTACAGGGTTGTGTAGTGCTGTGTAGTAATGTGTGGGTGGTGTAGTATTGTGTAGTGTTGTGTAGTATTGTGTAGTCTTGTGTAGTATTGTGTGGGTGGTGTAGTAATGTGTGGGTGGTGTAGTATTGTGTAGTGTTGTGTAGTATTGTGTAGTGTTGTGTAAAAATGTGTGGGTGGTGTAGTAATGTGTGGGTGGTGTAGTATTGTGTAGTGTTGTATAGTAATGTGTGGGTGGTGTAGTATTGTGTATTGCTGTGTAGTAATGTGTGGGTGGTGTAGTAATGTGTAGTGGGGTTGTGTACTGTACAGTTTGTGTGTATCTGACACAGTTCCATGTGGCTCTGCTCTCAGCCTGATTCTCTCAGCGAGTCTCACTGAGATTATTGATGAGTGTAAAAGCTGCTCTTTACACACAGAGCTAATCCGTCCACTATGACTCCGCCCCGTCCTCATAAACTTACCCTGCCTGTGTGTGTTTGTGTGTGTGTGTGTGTGTGTGTGTGTTACACCCTAAACACTCATACACTGACATTTAACACACTCACTCTGCCACACTAGTGATGGATGTGTTATACACCACCTGTCTCTCTTTCTCTCTGTTTCTCTGTGTCTCCTCCTCTACTTTTAATTATTTGTCTTTCTTCATCACTTGTTTACAGTTTTGCTTTCTTTCTCTACATGTAAGTATTTCTGTACTTTATTTTCTGCACGTGATACTTTTTACTTCTACTCAGAACATTTTTCTGATGCAAAACCTGTACTTTTACCCGCTATACTTTACACAAAGACTTGGTACTTTTCGGATGATGATCACACAAAAGTGCGTTGATTTTCGAATCTAAACATAAGCGTTCCCGCTGTCACTCACACCGCAGCATGACCCGAGCTCCGCCCCATGCGATGAGGACAGGAACAAAAACAATTCCACTAATCCTAGTTTACAGTAATGACTGGCAGTTTAGTATGAAAGTGTTGATTCTTTACTGCACCAAAGCGATTCTCGGTTACTTGGGCAACAGATCCCGCCCACTTGACCTCTGGGCTGCGGTATCTTCTGGCTCCTTTACAGGCCTCTTGATCAAGTGCATTTGTTAAAGTAAGATTAGAAGTGATCAAGCTAACCAGCCATAACACTGAGCAAGAGAATTATGAACTCTTACTTGTATGGTTCGTATTTCACGCCAATAACAACATCGTCCAGCATGTTTAATTAGTGGGTAGCAACTAACTAGTTTAATAACCCAAGTAATTCAAGATGCTAACAGTGCTGCTCGCATCTAATTAATGTCAAATCTTGTCACAATCAACACGTCATGGCATCATGTCCAAGCCTCCTTTCCATTATTTCCAGTAACTTAATAATCTCTCAGTTGTTCTTTCTTCAGCCCTCTTTTGTGAAAAAAGGAAATTTCTCTGGGTTAATTTTATTATTTCAAGGCATATTGCCAACCACTACAGCACTGACTATTAGAAGCTGAAGGCTTTCATTTTCTTAAACAAGTTAATCAAGGATTTATTTTTAGCATCTGGAAAGCCACAGCTCCCTTGAAATGAAACTACAGGCAGGGCATAGCAGCTACTTGCACTGTTGTAATGTGTCTCTTCTTAAAACCCATAAAACTCTTAAAATCCATAAAACTCACCCGTGCTGAAAGTTATTCAACATTCTAGCCGTAATGTCCTTGGTCTAAAAACTTATGCAGTGTCAATCCTCTCTGCCCTGCGATGTCTAAACCAACCAGGCAAATCAAAAAAAGTTGCACTCACTAATATTTTCTTGGACCGCCTTTTGTTTTGATTACGACTGTGGCATCGTTTCGATAAGCTTATGCAATGGCACAACGTTTATTTCCATCCTGAGTCGCATTAATTTCTTTCCAAAATCTTGTATTGATGATGTCGGAGTCGGACCGCTCCGTAAAGTCTTATCCAGCACATCCCAAAGATTCTCAATAGGATTAAGGTCTGGATGTGAGAATAATGTCTCACGCTTCCTGAACCACTCTTTCACAATATGATCAATGCATCCTGGAATGTGCCAAGAAAAAATCCCATTGATGGAAAAACCCGCAAGGACATTCAGTACATTTAGGTCGTCAGCTGACCTTATTTTTTGGACACAACACTGCTGACTCTGGACCTGACCAACTAAAGCAACCCCAGATCATAACACTTCCCCCTACATGCTTGTACAGTTCGCACTAGACATGATGCAGCCATCGCTCTGGAATGGGGTAAATCTGGACTTATCAGACCTCTTTATAGTGCATCACAGTCCATTCTTAATGCTCTGAAGCATAAAATGAAGCCTTTTTTAGTCTCACTGATATGTGGATTCCTTAAGGCCCACAGCTGTTTAGTCCCAATCCCTTGAGTTATCTTCATATTGTTCATGTGGAAATGCTCTGAGTTCCCCTATTAAACATTGCCGTGAGTTCTACTTTTTTATTTTATGATTTTATTTATTTTACAACTTGATTTCACTAAGTGTTTAATTGATTCTCATTAAGTGATGCTCATTCAGGATGACATTACAATCTTGATGAAGATGAAGGTGCACCACTATCCCTCCAGTTTTTAATAATGCATTTTATGGTTCTTAACCCAGTTTTAGTAGAGTTTCAGCAATCTCCTTAGTTGTGT
This sequence comes from Clarias fuscus, assembly GCA_030347435.1. Taxonomy (NCBI): domain Eukaryota; kingdom Metazoa; phylum Chordata; class Actinopteri; order Siluriformes; family Clariidae; genus Clarias; species Clarias fuscus. The sequence goes on along the minus strand of CM059211.1, from coordinate 7,285,283 downwards.
GCTTTTCTTGATGCAGGAAATAATTTGACCCATCTGAAACAGAGTAACATCTTTGCCACGACCACAGGATGTGTGAACCCTATTAATCAACACAGTAAGTATCCAATGGCACACTTTGAACTACAGTGGAACCTCGGATTGCGAGTAACTCGGTTTACGAGTGTTCCGCAAGACGAGCAAAAATTTTACATTAATTTTGACTTGAAAAATGAGCATGTCTTGGTTTACGAGTGCCGAGTTTTTTGACACCGACACACACACACACACACACACACACTCTCGCCTTTACACCCCCCCTCCCCGGCCTCACACAGACACACACTCTGCTCTACACAGAAACTCTGCTCTGTCGCGATTCTTTTCAAAGGTAACGTGTTGGTTCATTTGTTCTGTTTTTTTTTTTTTTACTTTACAGCAGTGATTCCGTTAGTCTGCGCTCACGCGAGTGTCATTAGAGAGATTTCTTTTTTCCCCGTTAAAACAGTGTTTCCGTTGTGTGTGTTTGTTGTGAAACTTAAAAAGCGAGGTGGAGAGAGGGAGGAGGAGCTTTACTGTGTAAGACGAGGCAAGGGAAGGGGCTAATTTAAAAAAAAAAAATTTGTTTTCATTATTTCTTATGGGAAGATTTGATTTGGTTTACGAGTGTTTTGGGATACGAGCCCGCTTCCGGAACGAATTATGCTCGTAATTCAAGGTTCCACTGTATTTGCGCAGTTAAATCCAGGTGGTGACTTTTATTTAATGCATTTTAAAAATCTCTTGTAATGTCTACCTGGTTTGATAAACTTGTAAATAATCTGGACAAAGCTGATACATTTTACATTATCTTAGTGACTAATAATTCATCATTTTAAACAATGGAAATTGTTTTACAATTGAATACTAAAAAAAAGAAAAAAAAACTGTTCACGTTAGAGAACATAAGTTCTTGGATGTGAATAAAAATGCTGAAGAGTTACTTCTACTTGTACTTCATTGTCATTTTTGGGCAAGTACTTTTACTTGAGTATTGAGTTTGTGTACTTGTGCCACCACTGTTTAACCCCCCCCCCCCCCCCACCCACACCACCCCCTTCGCTCCAACAACATTTCCTTCTGTTCCCATTCCAGTTTCTCTTATTTTCTCATACATATTATCACTCCCTCCCTTGTCATTACTTTCACTCCGTCTCTCTCTCTCCCTCTCTCTCCGTCTCTCTCGCTTTGCATCAGTCGGTTAACCTTTCGCTGGTTTACGGCTCTCAGATTGCAGAGCGCTGTTTTAAATGAACAGATGCGAGCTCATGAATAAATTAATATTTACAAAACAGATTGGCGGTGATAAAGGAAAGGTCACGGAGTGTGTTGTATGTTTTGTTCTCGTTATCTTTTCTCTCCCTCTCTCCGTCTGAGTCGGAGTGTCACACTGCTTATGTAACAGAGAGACAGATCGATAGAGTATTCGCCTGAATCTGTGATTAAATGTAATCAGTAATTCATTAGCGTTTGGCTTCAGCCTCATCCAGATGGTCAGTAAAGCACTAACACTCCTCCACCTCTCGCTTCATCCTTCCTTCCCCTCGACCGACAGAGGGGGATGAATGATTTTAGCTTAGCCTGCTAATGACTAATGAGTCTTGATTGACAATCAGTCTGTGTGTGTGTGTGTGTGTGGCATTCATAGCCATGTCTCATGAGCTGCTTAGAAACACTGTCAATTAAAACAAGACTTGTGAAAAAGTTGAACAGTTGAAATGTGTTAAACACACATCTTTAGCAACTAATGATGTCTAACACACACACACACACACACACACACACACACACACACACACACACACACACACACGCACCCACCTCACTTGAAAATCTTGAGGTCATTTAAGCCACATGAGAGTCTGAGCGATAGTGTGTGTGTGTGTGTGTGTGTGTGTGTGTGTGTGTGTGTGTGTGTGTGTGTGTGTGTGTGTGTGTGTGTGTGTGAAATCATGTATTTCCTGTACAGGCCAATCTCTACACTGCCGGTGTTACTCTGGGACACAGCAATCAACAAAAAGTGACATGAATAAAAGGATGAAAACAAGGCCATTGTATGCAGGTGTGTGATTAGTTCTGTGCTACAGAGTGAGGGATTAGTGAAGGATGAGTGGTGGATGAAAGGGATGAGTCATGAAAGGGATGAGTCCACACATCCTTCCATCCCTATACTTTATTTACTTATTTCACACCTTATTGCTCGTGACTCCCAGAGTCCAAAAAGTGAGAGAGACACAAAAAGGTAAATAAAAGAACTACTCACTGTGTGTGTGTGAGAGAGAGAGAAAGAGAGAAAGAGACCGGTTGTTTTTTTGTAGATCTAAGACCACTTACCATTTTGTCTTTAAAGACAGAACCTCTCTTACAAAGGTACAGAGGCCACGCCTCCACTGTGTCTGACAGGAATGAGGGCCACACGTCATCTACAGTGACTGAGACACCACGCCTCCTTCTCTGTGACGGACAGGTATGGAGGCCACACCTCCGTCACTGTGGCTGAGAGGTATGGAGGCCACACCTCCTTCACTGTGGCTGACGGGTATGGAGGCCACACCTCCTGCACTGTGACTGACGGGTATGGAGGCCACACCCCCTCCACTGTGACTGACGGGTATGGAGGCCACACCTCCTCCACTGTGACTGATAGGTATGGAGGCCACACCTCCTCCCCTGTGACTGACAGGTATGGAGGCCATACCTCCTCCACTGTGACTGATAGGTATGGAGGCCACACCTCCTCCACTGTGACTGACAGGTATGGAGGCCACACCTCTTCCACTGTGATTGGTAGGTACAGAGGCCATGCCTTCTCCACAATGACTGATAAGCCTTAAGTGTGTGTGTGTGTGTGTGTTTGTGTGTTTGTGTGTTGCATTCCTAGCCATCCCTCCTGAGCTTCTTAGAAACATATTTGCGTCTCTGAATTAAAACACAGCTGCAAAAATGTTTGTGAGTACAAGTGTGTGGGTCCGAGCACACACCAGACTAATGACAACAGGAAGCAAGCGCACACACACACACACGCGCACACACACACACACACACACACACACACACACACACACACACACACACACACAGACAGTCTTACCGAAATAAATCATAAAGGGCTAAAAGGCTGAGTTAATGAGGTCATACCATGAATAAACAATCAAAACCCTTAATCCAAAACCATAACCCTACACCCTGCACCTTGAACCCTAAACCCCACATCCTTAACTCTTAACACACCCTTAACTTTATATCCCGCACCCTAAACCCAGTACCTTAAACTTTATAATCTAAACCCTGCAGCCTGCACCTAAACCCTGTATCCCAAAACCTAAATCCTAAAGCATACATTCTATACCTTAAACCCTGTACCTTGCACCTTAACTCTTAACACTAAACTCTAAACCCAGCACTCTAAACTTTATACCCTTAACCCTAAATGCTTCATACCCTAAAAAAAAAACCCTAAAGACTTTATACACTGAACTCTCCAATCTAAACTTTACACCTAAACCCAAACCTACACTCTTAATCCAAAACCTTTCACTCCAAATAAATATAGAATAAAGATCATTTAATACCCCAAACTCCACACACTACAACTCAAAGTCTAACCCTAAACCCTTCCTCAAGCACCCTAAAAGCCCACACATTATACAATCTAATGTAACAAGCTACATCCTAAACCCTACACCACAAATACACTCCTAACACTTCCTCTCGCACACTTAAATTCTATATTTCCATCCACCTTAAAAGCTATAGTATACTCAATATCCTAAAAACAACAGTCTTCCATTATTTAGTTTATAGGACTTTAACACTTCCAGCACACGGTCAGTCCCCTAAAGCCTAAACCTTACACGCTACACCCTAAACCCTACACCCTTTTAGCGAGGACGTTATCATTTCACCTTCTCGTGACAAAACCAAAACCTCATGAGCATAAACCAAATCTGGGGCTGCATGGTGCCCCCTGTAAACAGTACACCCTAAACCCTACACCCTAAACTCTAACCCCTTCACCTGACACTTCCATGAGTACACACCCTGCTGTTACTTCTTATACCGACCTCCCTGACCTGACTACACTACATGAGTCTATACACATAAACCATGACAAGTGCTAACCCCACCCCCTCAGAACAAAAGGAGTCCGTCTGATTGGTTGGACTTGCAGTGACCTGTGTGCGTGTGTGCGCATGTGCACGTGTGTGTGCGTGTGCGCCCGTGTGCACGTGTGTGTGCGTGTGCGCCCGTGTGCTTGTGTGTATTTGGCGGAAACGTTGGCCGAACAATGTGACTCGGAGGTCCATTCATCTCCCCGAGGCCGAATTCAGTTCCATTACGCTGACTGTTCCTCATGATGGATACACTCACTCTGTAAGTTTCCTCCAGACACACACACACACACACACACACACACACACACACACCTCACTTCAGTTTCACTTTAATGGACTGCTTTACATGCACCGCTGCCAAAAACATCACCGAGCCGGCCAGGTGTCTGATTTTCTCGGTCACATCACAAACCCAGGCTAAGCGTGCTAAGCCATGCTAACAATGCTAACTCATGCAATGCTAATACGTATCGAATATTTTAAGAGCGAATTCCAACTAGCATGTCGGTCAGCGTGGAAAGCAACAGCATTGTGGGTAATGTAGGAAATAGGGGATGGTGCTGAAAGATTTATTATGGAATATGCCGAGTCATTATACCATCACAGATTCTCTATAAATATTCCCAGCATGCACTGCGAGAGAGAGATGAGAATAAGTGAAGATTATTAATAATTTTGTTATTCTTTACAGTTCTTATGGTGAGAATATACTGGCAGTAAAGAGATAAGCATGTACACACACACACACACACACACACACACACACACACACTCTCTCTCTCTCTCCCTCTAAACCCCTAATTTAAGATTCCCTCTAAAACAACAGGGCAGGTTTTTTTTTGTACTACCAGAAGCTGGAAGGTGAAAAATAGGTTCATCCAAACAGTCCTGAAAGGTTAGGCCTCCATTACTGAGAGTGAGCGTGTATAAGTCTGTGTGTGTGTGTGTTTGTGTGTTTTTCTGTAAGAGGGAGAGAGAGAGAAGAAAGACGACGGGCGGATTGATGGCAGCGCGTTGAGTCTGGTTTCACTCTGGGCTTTTCCTGAACTCTGAGACATCATCCATTCTGCTGCCGTACACACACACACACACACACACACACACACACAGACACAGACACACAGACACACATACACGCTGGAGAGTCCACTGTTTCCTCAAAGACATCACAACATCCCAGTGGGCTAGAAAAAAGCAAAAAAGGGATTTAATTATCAGAGAGTGTAAATAAATTCTCCGAAGGTTTTGGCCTTGTGCTGTGTGCTTATTAATTAAAGCCTACACATACGCGCACACACACACACACACACACACACACACACACACACACACACACACACACACACACACACACAGTTTTAAAAGTGTGTCTTCAGCAGGGTGGATTAATCAGTGCTCTATATGTGAATAATAAAGGCATCTGGGTTCGATCAGAGGCACTGTGGGGTGTGTGTGAGTGTACGTGTGTGTGTGTGTGTTTGTGTGTGTGTTTGGGTGTGTGATCATGCCGCCTGAGCAAACAGGAATTTGCTGGATAGTTCATGGTTTCTTAGAGAACATAAAACCTGAGAAAATTTATTTTTCTTTTTTGGATTGAATATTTTGATATAATATTTTTATTTGTTGATTGATTGATTGATGAGGGATGATTATAAAAAGCAAACAGGGCAAAAAGTGAAAAGAGCCATTTGCACGTCACACACTCGTTTGTTCTTTAGCGTGAGAAAATCTGACATGACCATTTTTCTCAGATTGGTTAATGACACTTTGGAGAGAGAGAGAGAGAGAGCGAGAGAGAGAGAGACCTGTGGTCTGATGTGCTATATACAGTATGAGGTATCAGTAGTCTGATCTACTTTATATAAGATACCAGTGGTCTGATCTACTCTATATAAGATACCAGTGGTCTGATCTACTCTATACAAGATATCAGTGGTCTGATCTACTCTATACAAGATATCAGTGGTCTGATCTACTCTATACAAGATATCAGTGGTCTGATCTACTCTATACAAGATACCAGTGGTCTGATCTACTCTATACAAGATACCAGTGGTCTGATCTACTCTATACAAGATATCAGTGGTCTGATCTACTCTATACAAGATATCAGTGGTCTGATCTACTTTATATAAGATACCAGTAGTCTGATCTACTTTATATAAGATACCAGTGGTCTGATCTACTCTATACAAGATATCAGTGGTCTGATCTACTCTATACAAGATATCAGTGGTCCGATCTACTTTATATAGGATACCAGTGGTCTGATCTACTCTATACAAGATATCAGTGGTCTGATCTACTCTATACAAGATATCAGTGGTCTGATCTACTCTATACAATATATCAGTGGTCTGATCTACTTTATATAAGATACCAGTGGTCTGATCTACTCTATACAAGATATCAGTGGTCTGATCTACTTTATATAAGATACCAGTGATCTGATCTACTCTATACAAGATATCAGTGGTCTGATCTACTCTATACAAGATATCAGTGGTCTGATCTACTCTATACAAGATATCAGTGGTCTGATCTACTTTATATAAGATGCCAGTGGTCTGATCTACTCTATACAAGATATCAGTGGTCTGATCTACTCTATACAAGATATCAGTGGTCTAATCTACTCTATATAAGATTTCAGTGGTCTGATTTACTCTATATAAGATATCAGTGGTCTGATCTACTCTATACAAGATATCAGTGGTCTGATCTACTCTATACAAGATATCAGTGGTCTGATCTACTTTATACAATATATCAGTAGTCTGATCTACTCTATATAAGACATCAGTGGTCTGATCTACTCTATACAAGATATCAGTGGTCTGATCTACTCTATATATCAATTGTCTGATCTACTCTATATAAGATATCAATGGTCTGATCTACTCAATATAAGATGTATGTTTTATGATCTACTCTTTATAAGATATTGGTGGTCTAATCTACTCCATATAAAATGTCTGTTTTATGATCTACTCTATATAAGATTTAGTGCAAGAGTTTAATATTCTGTTGAGTTTGCATTTGCAGTGTTGTCTCGGTGTCATTCTTTCAGCGTTATCCTGACATTATCCCAATGCCCTTCCAACGTATCCCAGCTTTCAAAAACAACTCTGTCCCGATGGTGTGCTTTGGGTAAACAAGATTGCAACTCAATTACAGCTATATGACAATATAGTTCCTGCTGGGGCTACTGATGGAGTACGGACATGCAACCCACCCTTTCTCTCTCTCACACACACACACACACACACACACACACACACACACACACACACACACACAATGAAAAAACATTACCAAGACCAAAGACCAGAGGTTCTACTGTTTCAATTACAGTTCCCATTACTGTGGCCAAATCTATATACAGTGTACATGTGTGCATCTGTGTGTGTGTGTCTGTGTGTATATATGTGAGCATGTGTTTGAGAGCCAAACCACTTTTAAGGTCGTATTTAAGCAAGATGGCCGACAGCTGGGAATTCAGTTTGCATCTCCCAAAACACACACACACACACACACACACACACTAGATCCTTTGCGAGTGTGTAAATCATTCTGCAGCACAGACGCAAAGTACACTGTAAACCACAAAAATAATTACAGCCAAGTATGATGTCTCTCCAACCCACACGCAGACACAGACACACACACACACACACACATAATTAACTTTTGTCCATGTGTTTATATTTTACTGTTGCCCCCTTTTCTCTTTTTCTAACTTTAAGTTTACGGATGAAACAGATCTTACCATTGCGACTGTGTGTGTGTGGGTAAAGGAGGGCACTATGAGTTAGTGAAGCTAGCATGTGCTGCTAACAAAGCTAATGCACATTAATTAATGTTTAACAAATTACCTGATTTTACAAATATTATAGACATTGAACTATATAAAAAATATATATACACACTATTTTATATATACACTATTTTTAAAATACTATGAATATACACAAGCAAAAATAGAATACTACAATTTTTTTAAATATATTTTAGGAATAGCTTAGAATCTATATAACATTTACAGATTTTACAGACATTAAAATACACAATCATACAGAGCTGCTCTCAGGAAACATTGGTTCAGGGGTAGCTCAGTGGTTAAGGCATTGAACTACAGTTCGGAAGATCCCAGGTTCAAACCCCACGACCACTAAGTTGCCACTGTTGGGCCCTTGAGCAAGGCCCTCAACCCTCAAATGCTCAGATGTATAATGAGCTAAAAATGTAAGTCGCCCTGGATAAGGGTGTCTGCCAGATGCCTAAATTTAAATGTAAAGATAATTCATGAAGTCTTCACTACTCCATATGCATGGTGTCTTGGTGTGCATGTTTCTATGGTAGTATTATCAATCCCTGCTATCTGACATCACCCAAAATGAGTAAAGCGTTCCTTTAGCCATCTTATTTTGTGGAGTTGTTCCTTGCTGCCATCACCCTCTTTAATACAGTCTGATAGATAGATAGATAGATAGATAGATAGATAGATAGATAGATAGATAGATAGATAGACAATGAAACAAATGTATAACAGCAAAAGTCTTTTCTTTCTTTCTTGATGGAAACAGACAGGTTTTGGTTTGATCATATTAACACAGACGAGAGCATGAATGTGTGTGGGAGTGTGACATAAACGACCTGTGTGTGTGTGTGTGCGTGTGTGTGTGCGCCTAACTATGAGTTAGGCCACCCCTGCACCTTCTGCCACCCGTCGCATATGTGTCTGTGTGTGTGTGTGTGTGTGTGTATGTGTACAAAAATTTAATCACAATATCATGTATTACGTATGGTCTTTGTGTGTGTAAATCAGCAGTGGATTGTTCATCTCTCTCTATCTATCTTTTTAATAAGCTTTTGCTTTAGCTAAAAAACATATTCTTGTTTTGTTTAACTTGTGCCTTTAATCTTGTATCTGTAGTTCTAAAATCCGAAAAGTCCTTCCACGAAATCTCGAACACGTTTCCCGAGGTGTGCAGCGCTACACGTCAGAAACACCTTTTTATAAACGTCACCATTAACCTACATCCTTATGTTTGACATGGGACTAATTCCTAATGGGAAAATCCTCTAAATAATCCAAGGAACTTTAGAAACAAGCCTCATATCAAGGTTAAAATTATTCTGCGTGATCAGTAGCCAGGTGCGATGCTGCAACAATGACATCATGTCCTACTTACACAAGTAATTCCCGTTCTAAAGGCCATGCGTGGCTTCAACAAGCGTTTAAAAAACAAGATGGAGAACATGCTAATTAGATGTTTTTTTTTAATTTCTCATCTTAAAGAAGCAGCTTGATACAGAGAGCGCCTCTTCTGCCCTCGTTAATTGGGGTTAACTTTCTCACACTTCACTAGCATGAACGAGTGTTATTAATATAATTTTTTTTTTTCCCAGAGATGAATTAGCATTGCACACCATGACCGTGCGTTAAGTAACGCCTTCCCACTGGGCCATATGACGAGCCGAACGAGCGCCAAGAGAGCAGGTCACGATGAATTACCAATTCTCATGGAGGAAGCCAACACACACACATGCACACACACTTATTCACACATATTCTCAATTAAAGCTGAAGATCAAAGAGGAATAAATGTCTTTACTGTTAATAGTATTATTTATATTATTTATATTATTTGCACCAACTTACAAACATTATGTGATGCTAATGTGATTAAAGCTAACATGGATTCAATGGTCTAAATTTGAAAGAACTGTTACTATAGAAACAATGACATCGCACAGTGAGCATGTTAGTATAAATACGGCTAGTGTTTAAATTTTCTGACCAATCAGAATTCGACATTGCTGTGGTATAAACTGTACATGACTTTTTTTCAACACTGCTTTTTTTAAAAAAAAAAAAGGAAATGATGTCCCACACGGGATCCCTCCTTCCGCCTGGAAATGGATACAGAGTGTAACACTAGCTGAGCGAGCGGAAATGGTCTACAGATACGCAGCATGAGGGATCAATGGCGCCCTGGCTAACGCACGCTAAGCTATTAGCTTGGATCCAAAGTTCTACTTTTCTGCCACAAACCGCACGCACGTCTAATGTTTCCCCAGTTCCTGATTTGAGACAAAGCCCTTTCCCACAGACGATAAAAACGACGCTCTGAGGGAGGGACAAGGAGGGAGGGAGCGAGAGAAGCTGAATTTCTTCCTTCTGTTCCATGTTCATTACTTCCTCCTCTATCAGCGTCTTTGACTTCTGTCTGTCTGTCACTCTGTATCAAATGATGAGTGTCACTGAGTCATATAAGACAGAGAGAGAGAGAGAGAGAGAGAGAGAGGAATGGTGAAAAAAATAAGAAAGAAGAAACATTATGGCAAAATGAAATGAACATGATGGTCAAAGAAATGAAGCACTGATTTAGGTGTAAGGCAGGAAGAAAAGTGAAAGAGGGAGAAGGAGTAAAAAATGAAGATGGATAAAAAGAAGAAAGGAGACAAAGAGGATAGAACAAGTGGATGGTAGGACAAGCGGAAAAGATGAGAAGAAGAGAAAAAATAAAGCTGGTTAGGGAAAATAATGTAAGAAATACAAGAATGAAATGATGGAGATCAAAAGAAAAGAATGAAAGAAAGTATGAAAGAAAGAAAGAAAGAAGATAAAAAAAACAAAGGAATAGGGGAAAATAAAGCAGAAGAGGTGTGTGTGTGTGTGTGTGTGTGTGTGTGTGTGTCCTTGCTGTGCTCAGTCAGGCAGAGAGAATCTGCGTGCGTTAAAAGCATAGAAACACTTCATCTTTCTGCAGCTCCACTACTTTCTTGGCTTCAACAAAGTGTGTGTGTGTGTGTGTGTGTGTTGTGTGTGTGTGTGTGTGTGTTGTGATGGGGTGTCAGTGAGGTTTTGGTGTTAAAACTGTATTCTCCAGGGATTTTCACTCCCACAATTCCACTCAAGTGCACTTTCATTGCATTGAGGCACACACGCGCGCACCTGTTCATGTGTAACAATATGGCCGGTTCTCAATATGGATCAGCATGTGAAAGTTCTGTTAGCACTTGATGCTAGCTTATGCTTGGTGTTGCCTAGCAACAAGCAGTGCTGTCTACATGGTTGTTTCTCAATACAGCCCTAAAGCCATGAAAGTTCACATAGCACCTGATGCTAACTGTAATTACAGTCATATGAAGCATGTTATTACTAATTTATTAACACTTCTGAGGTAAATGTTGACATTCCTGAGAACTTTATCCAACTCTCACTGTTAGTACATTTATAGATCACTTCTAATAAGTAGAAAAATGCTAGATTATCATTAATCCGGATCATTAGCTAGCTTATGTTTGGTGTTGCCTAGCAACAAACACTGCCTTCAATGTGGCTGTTTCTTGATATACCAAAACCCATTAAATTTTGATTAGCGCCTGATGTTAAGTGTAATTATAATGTAATTACTAACACATGGCGCACTTTATTAGGAACTTATTAACATTTCCGCAGTAAACTTTAACATCATTGATCATTTTATTCAACTTTCCCTGTTCCTACATTTATAAATTACTGCCAATAAATGATTTAAGGTGCTTGTTAATCATTAGTCCTAACAGCTTATGCCTGGTGTTGCCTAGCAACAAGCAGGACTGTAAATATGTCTGTTTCTCAAAGTCATAGAAGTTACACTTAGCATCTGATGCTAAATGTAATTACAGTGTAATTACCGTTATATGAATCATTTTATAACTAGTTTATTAACAAATCTGAGGTAAAAGTTAGCATTTCTGACAATTTTATCCAACTCTCACTCTAACTACGTCATTTTAAAATATTTATAACTTGCACCTATAATGCATTAATTTAGTTGCTTACCAACACATCTGCAGTAAATGATGATTTTCCAGACACCAGTCATATACTAGCCACATAAAAAGTCACAGTGTGCCTTGCTAGTTAGCACCGAACTAACAGACAATATAACTAGGGTTGTCAACTCCATGAAATGGAAATAAGGGATGGGATATATGGGTGGAACCGGGGGGATAAGGCTGTGGATTAATGGGTTACTGATCGGAAGGTCGGGGGTTCAAGCCCCAGTACCGGCAAGTTGCCAATGTTGAGCCCTTAAGCACGGCCCTTAACCCTATCTGTTCCAGGGACGCTGTAACTAGGCTGACCCTGCGCTCTGACCCCAGCTTCCTTACAGGGATATGCAAAAAAATAATTTCACAAATAATTGCGGGGGACATATTTTATAAATTTGGATACCATTTAAACGTATGGGATCACTTCGAAATCTTCCCAAGGAAACACATGTAATTAGTCTAAATAGAAAATAAAGCAATAGAACAAGATATTCTCTGATTCTCAGAGTTAGAAATAATGATTTTGATGGAAATTATAAATGCGTTCTTCAAACTTTGCATTCTAGCTGTTCCAAGATAATCTGATGAGATTTCACCCCATGCTTCCTGGAGCATCTTCCACAAGAGGGATCGGCTTAATGGAGTCTTCCTCCGAACCATACGGTCAAGCTGCTTCCACAATATGTGCTGACTGTGCTTATAAGGGCTACAATTGGTTTTATGTCTTCATTCATTGGAACCACCACAAGTCCCTTTTTGACTTGAACACCCCTCTTATATAATTTTCTCATTCTATAGTATATGTTTAGACTTGTAAGATATTTGCAAATATTGTATATGTAGCACGTATGTATTACTATAAATAAATAATACTATTATTTGCTACTCAATTGGTTTACATTATTTTTTTTTAGTAAAAGTAATCACAGCATACTGTCAGTTCTCCTTTTCTTTTAGTTTTATCTAATCTGTGTACCTTACCTAATGGCATTGACCTTTTCTTCTTATTTATTTATTCAGACATCAGGACATTTAGGCATCAGGACATTACACACTCCCAATTAGTCCAGACGAAACCATTTCCCCTTGTGGGTGTGTATACTGGTTCTATATTATTTTTAACAGAAGAATAGAATGTTCCTGTGAAACTGTACAGTACATTATATACTCACAGTGTTATGAGTGATCTGTGGTATATTCGGTATATACTGTAGTATAGCTCTGCACTTTTTCCTGTTCTGAATTGATGTCCAATAGGCCCATGGCTCCCCATCTCGTACTTCAGAGTGAGAGAGCTTCCCAGTCAATTCTTTCCTGCCTCGCTGTCAAACTAGAATCAGGGCATTAACGAGGTAAATCATCCCACGTGGTGAAATAATGCGACGTGCAAACGAGTGATAGAAAACCGATCACACAAATGTTATCATCATTCAGAACTTTTATTTTATTTTTTTCCCCGCGCACTCAGTGCTGGCAAAATGCCACCCTGGGTCATGAATCCTGTCCAGTGAGCAGTGCATTCCCTGTTTTGTGTTTTAGTAGAGAGCATGGCGAATAGCCTGAGGGAGAGGAGGGGTTTCCTTCTATCCACTGACTGTTTGCTATACAAATCAACTTGTCTTAGTAATCTGACGTGTAATATTTCTCTCCCATAGATTTCATTGAACTGATTCTCAAAAATGCGATGAACAAATGTCTTTTAGTTACCAATCACGGGACGATTCCGTATTTTACGGGACTGTTGGCAACAACAGTAACAACACTGTAACAGCACATATCCAATCAAACATAAAGAATGTCAAAATTTGCTAGATTAAGTTGAAAAGGCTTTACTAGAAGGCATGACTAAAATATAAACAACATAAATGGCAGTAAAGATGCTAACACGACAACAACATTTGAATTGAAACATTTTCACCAGAGTTTAAAAGTCTGAACTAATGGACCATTGGAGTTATAACGACAGTGTGACAGTGGGAATGAAACCAAACTATAAAACGTATTAACACATCCCTCAGATGTGTCACTGAAGTGGTAAAAGAAAGAGCTCCGTCTGTCTGAGGGAAACTACACCTAGCATGAAATGTTAGCCAAAACACCTCAGTGGCGTTGTGTAAAAGAAACAAAAGTGTCGGCTGTGAACCGCTGTCACTTCCTCATCTTAAACGTGACCTCTGTGACATGCTAACAATAACAAAAATAAATCTGGTCTGGTGTGGTGGAGGTTATACGGTTGAACAACAGTGCGAGGAAGTTAATTGCGCCTTGTTAAAACACAGAGTGAGCGAGTGTATGAGGCGCGCAGACTCGCCGCTGAGCGCTGAGGTGTTATGGGCCGGCGCTGGCAGGCTAATGGCATTAGCACAGCGTTTGTTACACTAACACACACTCGTTAAACAGCGGCCATCTCTGACAGAGTGGCAGTTTCATGAGCGAGTTGCCAACACACTGCTCAGCGGGGCTTCGTCCCAAACCTGCCCCACGCTAACGCCGGCCTTTTATTTATTACATCCGCACAGGTCCGTCAGCTCGCTCAGCTCTCTCTCTCTCTTTTTCTTTCTCTCTCCCTCTCAGTCTTTCCATATATACCCCCCCCTCTCTCTCTCTCTTTCTGTCTTTCACGAGGCTCCGAACTGCTCCATATATCCTTCATTGTGCACTTAGTGGGGTTTTCCCCAAGTGCACTTCCTGGGCCAGATGTGAATAGTGTTTCCATGTGCGCTCTTCTTACTTTCTGTTTTTTCGCACTCACACAGCTGGAGCTGAGCTCAGCGCTGCAAGAAAGAAGAAATATTAAAAGTTATAGTGGTAGGAAAAATGGTAGAGCAGGAAGTAAAGGGAAAAAGAGGTAAGAAGTAAAAGACAAAAAAATGAAGAAATTGGGTATGGTGAAGATAACGAGAGAGAGAAGGACAGAGAGAGAATGATGCGAGAAAAAGTTGAAAATGAATGAGAGGAATGAGAAAAATGGAAAAGAATATGAGGAGAAAAAGGGAATAGAACTTGAAAGGAAAGGAAGAAATATGGAGAAAAAAGATAAAGGAGTGTAAAAAGGGAAAGAGGGAAAAAGGGAAAGAGTGGAATGGAAAAAATTGATAGAGCAGTGTAGAGCAGATAGAGAAAAATCTAAAAGTACAAAATAATGTGAAAAAGAGTAAAAGAAAAACAAAGGCATGACAGAGGGAGTGTGTGAAAGGGTGAAAGGATGAGGATAAACAGGGAATGATTGAAAATGGAGACAAAGTAAAAGAAAAAAGGATAAGGTGTGAGAACAGAGAGAAAGAAATCAAAGAGAGAGAAAGAGAGAGAGAGAGAGAGAGAGAGAGAGAGAGGGGATCATCTGCGCTGAGTTTGTGTTCACTGATATGAGATTTGTTACAACACACGGTTTTTCTTAACTCTGAATTCCTTCATGCACGTCTCCTTGTGTGTGTGTGTGTGTGTGTGTGTGCATCTAGCACATAAACAATAAATCAATAGTGTACAAATCACTGGAGGCTCTTAAGTGTTGCATTAAACTCCAGTTAACTCCGTGTTTTTCTTCCGACAAATCAGGAAAGAAGAAACGTTAAATAACTCAAAAGAGACTGGACATGGGCTCCGTCCCAAATACTGTCCAGTCAGGCGTCCTGCTAGCAAATAGCCATTTTCTACATTTATTTTTCCATTCAATTTATTCATTCTTTCTTTTTACAATAACACAATTTAAGCTATTTGGGGTGGAACAGGTATTGATTAAATTGCTTCGAAATGCCACTGACTTTAATTAGAGCGCGTGTTGTTTAGCGTTTACATGAAAACTCATTGATAAGCTAGCTAGCCATTTTTTTTCCCTTAAGCACTGCAATCATTTATTCATTCCCGCATTCATGTACTGTATGACACACCTGAGCAGGTGTTATTATTGGTAGCACTTGTGTGTGATATATTCTACCTCATGTGTATCATTGAATTGTCCAAACCTGAAACCAACTAGACACCTGACTTTGATCCCCACAATAAAGTCGATTTCATGGCGCAGCTGTAGTGCGTCTGACTCCGGATCAGAAGGTTGTGTGTTCAAATCAAATTGGGGTCAGAATCATTTTAGGGGGCAGTGGATTCTCAGCAGGTTAAAGCTCTGCGTTACTGATCAGAAGGTCGTAGGTTCAAGCCCCAGCTGCACAAAGTTCCCACTGTTGAGTCCTTGAGCAAGGCCCTTGCCCCGTCTGCTCCAGGGGCGCTGATTAATGGCTGACCCACGCATCACCTGACGTTCGGGTCCATGGTCCTGGGTTTTCCCTACAAGCTTTATGCATGACCAGAAAATAAAAATAATAATTTAAAGCAAAAGAATGCAAAAACATCAAAGCACCTCTATTTTCTATCGGTTACGTTTGGTTACATTGCTACTCTGTAGAGAGAGAGAGAGAGAGAGAGAGAGAGAGAGAGAGAGTGTGTGTGTGTGTATTACCAAAGAAAAAAACTGTAAAAAGAAATTCCAAGTACTGAGAAAAATGAATAGAAACCGCGAGACTCCACTGAGAACAGATCTGTAGAGAAGTGTGTGAGCCTACATCCAGACACTGAACTGATATTTTTTAAAACCCTTCTGTAGTACAAAACCCTAGATATATACAGTTAACTCTTTCACAGATGAGTGTTCTAGATTTTTTCCCGCAGCGGTTCTCATGGACCTGAAGTGCGAAAGAATCGGAACGACTTTTTTTATTGAGCCGCTCCAGTGTTGGGAAATCTAAACACAACATCAGCAACAAAAATATCATTCAGACAAAGGAAAGAGGCTAAGGGAACTAAGGAGGTGTGTGTGTGTATGAGTGTGTGAGTGTGTGTGAGCGTGTGTGTGCGTGTGTGAGAGGTGATAGGTGATATCAGTAGGTCACTGGGTGAGTTAAGAAACCCATCTGTTTTTCATTTGCCTCAGCTTTACTGAGATACAACACTACATCTATCAGCCACCCTACACACACACACACACACACACACACACACACACACACAGATTAGTCTGGACATGCACCCTCATCGTCTCTCACACACGGATAAAACCAGATATAATGAAGTGTGTTTGAGTGCAGGTTCCCGTCGAGGGAACGAAGGGTCTGAAACTTTAAATACAATAACAAAGTACTTTCTTAAAATAATAATAATAATAATAATAATAATAATAATAATAATAATGCTAAACACACACTACAGCTCAAATGTTTGGGATCACTTTCTAACTCCATAGTCGTTCCTGATTAATTTTTTTTTCTACACTGTAAAATGATGCTGTCGTCCAAAATATGCAATAATCTCCTTTGAACAGTTGATATTGGGATGTGTGTACTACTTATCATCTGTAAATCCTTCATAACGGCTCTAATCTGAGGTGCTGGTTGTCTGTTCCAGAAAGGCTGACCATGTCTTCAAATAGCAACTCTGATTGTTGTTGTTGTTGTAGTTGATGTTAAATAATTACCGAATTCCTTGTGTGTTATTTCATGGTTTTGAAATCAGCAGTATTGTTGTAAAATGTAGAAAATAATCCACTAAACAAAAACAAAGAAATCTGCAAGTGCAATATGTTTGTATGATAAAACAAAATATTTTAGGAATATTTCAGGAATATTTATGTATTTAATAAACGCATTTTGCATTTATTTATTTATTAATATATTATTCGATTTATAACCCGTCTCTTTTATTAATAACACTTTACTCCGTACTGAAATACAGTCCTGATACATCAGAGGTACATTATTTTTCTAATTTCATTATTATTACACACAATAGCAAATGTTGGTGTTGTTCTTTCAGGCTGCTCCTTAATAAATTATCAAATAACTGTTATTATTTATCATCATCTGTTATACTGCAAGGTGTCACACACACACACACACAAACAAAACTGCAAACTTAATAAATACCAGATAATAATAATAGTAATAATAACATCTATCTATCTATCTATCTATCTATCTATCTATCTATCTATCTATCTATCTAGCAGGTCTGTAAATGTGTATGATGCTTTATTAGATATATTAAATGTAAATAACTAAAGGTATAAAACTGAATGATAAATAATTAAAAAACTCTTTCTCTCCCTCACTCACACACACACACACACACACACACACACACACACACACACACACACACACAGACACACACACACACACACACACACACACACAGACACACAGTGGTTTGTATCGACAAAAGGAAAAAAAAAAACATGTTTTCAAGAACTTTCCATAATGTGTGTCTGTGTGTGTGTGTGTGTGTGTGTGGTTTTAAAGTATGTTATTTTTACCACTCGTCTGTGAGTGGGTGTTTCTGTTATTCTCCTCGATGCGCGGCTCTGTGTGGGAGCAGGAGGACATGCAGGAGCGCGGCGGTGGTGGCGGTGGGAGAGACGCGATGGAGGAGCAGCGGAGCGACAGAAACCTCCTCCTCAGAATCAAAATAAATTAAAGCCTGTAATTAGGCGCAACATCGCAATCTGTTCATCAGGAAACTTCAGCAAACACGCATTATGTGTGTGTCAATCACACGCTCTGCCTCAGAAGGAGAAACAACCTACACACACACACACACACACACATACACACACACAAACACACACACACACACACGCGCAAACACACAAACACACACACACACACACACACACACACACACACACCAGCACTATCTATCTACCTATCTATCTATCTATCTATCTATCACACAGACTACGGATGTGTTCATGCTTTTAACATGACGTTGGTGAAGACTTTACTCTATAAATTCTTTAACTGATTATTGCTTTTATTCCTTAAACCTAAATGCTCACCTAAATGTAACCGGCTCAGAGCTGAAGAACCCGTGCACCATGGACCTGGGTGTGTAAAGGATTTTTTATTTTATTTTATTTCTTTATTTTTTATAAATGGAAATGTTTCCATCTAAAACAATGTTAACGGTATTTTTGTTTAAATTGAATTAATTACATTTACACACAATGAAATTTATTATGCATTATTTAAGAAGGAAGCGGAAGAGTTGAATTTAAAAAGCAGTTTTTTAAACCATGTTTTTTTCTATAAAATTTTACAAAAAAAGAAAAACAAATGACTAAATATCAAAGCATAAAGAAAGAAAGATTTAAAAAACAATAGAAAGAAAGATAGAACAAATAAATAAATCCATGAATAAAAAAAGTAACCAATAAAAGGGCGAGAATTAATAAGCAAGCAAAAGAATGAACAAATATTGGAAAGAAATCATAGAAAAGAAAAAGAAAAGAAAGAACAGAGCATAATAAAAAAGGAGTAAAGAAAAAAAGACAAAAGCATATTGAAAGAAAGAAATTAACAAATTAATATAATAAACAAAATAAATGAAGGAACGGCAAGAGAGAAACAGACAAAAAAAGAACAAAGACAAAAAGAAAGAAACTATGAACACAAAGTAATAAAGTAAGGAGCAGGAAAAAATGGACAAAAGAATACTGAAAGTGAGAAAGTAATAAATCTTTGCACCCCTATCAAGCTAAAAATGTCCTGTCAGGTTTCACGTGTGTACGTCCGCGCTCCAGCCTGCGCATGTTAATGTCACATCACCAGGAATCTGCATAATTTTATCTCAGCTGATTTGCATATAGTCACGCCTACAAAACTCCATGAAATCTCACACAGCTGACCTGACCCGTAGAGAGCGAGAGAGAGAGCGAGAGAGAGAGCGAGAGAGAGAGCGAGAGAGAGAGCGAGAGGCGTTCTCATTTTGATTCACAACTATGAAAAAAATCTTATTTAGAGGTTAGGATCTGAAGCTGAAAAAAAAACTGAAAAGATGTGAAAAGAAAAGAAAAAAGGTTAGAGATGAAAAGGAAATGGGTGTGAGATGAACGTTATAAACAGATATAATGAGAGCAGTCAGGTGATGGAGGAGGTTCAGCTCACTGGGGAACTGTCTTTATTACTGAACTTAGTGTCGCGGTGTGTGTCGCTGCAGGAAAAGGAAATGTGATGGGATGTCCGATCATTTGGCACACACACACACACACACACAGACACACACAGACACACACAGACACACACACAGACACACACACGCATCTGATCGCTCACTTATCGCTGAATGTTGACTCTAATGAAGTGTTACAGCGCTGTTTTTGCTAAACATGTCCGGGGCTCGTGTCAAAGAGACTCTGATGTGAACACGACACACAACACACATGCCACACACGACACCTGACACATGAAACACGAGACATAAATGTACGATGTAAATTCCGAGCTGCAGAACCAGAAGTGCTTCCAGAGACATACACATTTACCCACTAAATATCACTAAATATGTTCAAATCAGATAAAACAGTTTAACCAAATTAAAAAAAAAAAAAAAAAGCCTTTTTTTTTGCATTGATTTTTTTGCATAGTAGTGATTGTAGTGAAGTGATTAAAACCAAAATAACAACAACAAAAAATTTATAAATACCAAAGTAAAAGTACAGAGAATTCTAAAAAAAGAAAGAAAGAAAGAAAGAAAGAACAAATTAATATACAAAAAAGAGACAATAAACGCATAAAAATTAAAAAGGGAAGAGAATTAATAAAATAATGAACAAATATTTGAAAAAAAAAGAAAAAAATGTAAAAGAAAAAAGAAAAAAAGAATAAAGGAATAAATAAAAAGATAAAAATCTTTGCATAAATAAATAAATACATACAGATCAAATTAGTAAATGAATACAATTAACTGAAAGAAAGATCAAATTAATGAATTAATTAAAGAATAAAAACATCATGGTAAGAAATAAACAAAGGGACAAGAAAAAAAAGAATTAAACAGATAATGAACAAAAACATCAAAAAATAAATAAATGAAACAAAGCAAAGATTAACAAAAGAACAATGAAATTACAAAAAAGGAAAAAAAAGAAAGAAAAATGAGTAAAAAAAGTAATAAATAATAAATTAACTCAAAAAGGTAATAATGAATGGGACAAAAAAGAGAGAAATAAGCAATGTACAAAAGGAGTGAACTGTGTAAACTTTAGTGACAGTGAAGTAAAATTTTGTATGCAAGGTTTCATTATATTTCACTTAATTTAAAATTAAATATACCTTTTTAGTTCATTCATTCAATCAATCATTCAACACTTTAATGTATTTCTTTAAATCACTGAAATTGTTTTATCTAAATAAATAAATAAATGAATGAATAAAATAAATATGTTAATTAGTGATGAATTATTCATGACATGTTTACGCTGTGAGGTTAATAAAAGTCGAATGCAGTGCGCGTTAATCAGCTGGTCTCGTTTATGATAATCAATTCACGCTTGTCTTCTTTATGTTCTTCACTTGTTGATTGTTTCTTTAGTTAGCGCTAATGATCTACAGTATATCACATTTCAACGCTGATCAGTCGAAGTTCACCATCGTTACACTCCTTACCGCTACACTTTTTTATTTAATTTCTTAAAAATAAACTTACAGGAATTTCCTGAAGGCTAAAATTATCAAATAAAATCTCATACAAAGAAATTCTGAATAAATCTGTTCGGATGTACACAGCTGGATAAACATACAAAAGTGTGTGTGTGTGTGTGTGCATGTGTGAGATATTAACTGTTCTTCTGGAACAAGAAATATGAGATAATATGCTTGGGCAACTTTTCTATTCACCTGGCTTAAGTTTTAGTACATTTATAAACACACACACACACACACACACACACACACACACACACACACAGGTATAATGATATACTGTATGTATGTTTCCCACTCAACACTAAGAAAAATATAGAAATAATAATAAAATAAAATATCAAATGTGTGTAAGAGTTGTGTACTCCTTTGCTGTAATCATCTGGTTCTAATTCACACACACACACACACACACACACACACACACACACTTAGATCCTGTCTAGAGGGCTTTGAGGAAGTGCAATGTTTCTCAGCAGACAAAATCGTGGCTATCGATGTGTGTGTGTGTGTGTGTGTGTGTGTGTGTGTGTGTGTGTGTGTGTGTGTGTGTGTGTGTGTGTGTGTGTGTGGTGAGGTGAATCACTGATGTTGTGAGTTCATGACCCCCGTAAGTGAACAGGCTTCCCACAGAGCACACATGGAGACGAAAAACAAAAGAAAAAGAACATTTTTACGTTATTTATTCAATATTAATTATTTTTTTATTTAATTGAGATTGTTACATTCAACTACAATTGAATATTAAGTGAATTAAAGCTCTATATCAACTATATACACACACACACACACACACACACACACACACACACAAATGTAGTTTAATATTTTTTCAATTTTCACATCTATTTATTTATTTATTTACTTTCCTGAACATGGGCATAGGAGTTTATTTTTTCCTGAACATGAATTATTTCAATAGTTGAATTTGGGAGTGGAATAACACACACACACACACACACACGGGTTGAGGTTCGGTCAGCTCTGTCCTTGTCCTTCTGTGCCAGTGCACTCCAGGTTTTTCCGCTTTGCTCTACATGGCCCGAACTCAGCTGGTGTTTTGCTTTTTTTTCTTTTCTTTTCTTTCTTTTCTTTTGGAAAACAAACTCCTTCCTTCCTGCCTTCAGGCGTGTAAACACACACCGTTATGTTTCAGCGCTTCCACAATGACTCCTGACAGAAGGGGAAGCTCTGAGATGAGCGTGCGTTTGTGTGTGTGGGGGTGTGTGTGTGTGTGTGTGTGTGTGTTATTCCACTCCCAAATTTGGCTCCTGTGGAAATAATTCTTAAGGGCATCTCCAAATGCCTATAACAGTGGAGGCGTGGCCTATGTCATAACTAACAGTGGAGGAGGCGTGGCCTGTCACAACTAACAGTGGAGGAGGTGTGGCCTGTCACAACTAACAGTGGAGGGAGGAGGCGTGGCCTGTCACAACTAACAGAGGAGAAGATGTGGCCTATGTCATAACTAACATTGGAGGAGGTGTGGCCTATGCCCTGTTTAACATTGGAGGAGGTGTGGCCTATGCCCTGTTTAACAGTGGAGGAGGTGTGGCCTATGAGCTAACAGTGGAGGAGGTGTGGCCTATGAGCTAACAGTGGAGGAGGTGTGGCCTATGCCCTGTTTAACAGTGGAGGAGGTGTGGCCTATGCCCTGTTTAACAGTGGAGGAGGTGTGGCCTATGCCGTGTTTAACAGTGGAGGAGGTGTGGCCTATGCCCTGTTTAACAGTGGAGGAGGTGTGGCCTGTGCCCTGTTTAACAGTGGAGGCGTGGCCTATCTCCTTACAGTTCAGGAGGTGTGGCCTATGCCCTGTTTTACAGTGGAGGAGGTGTGGCCTATGCCCTGTTTAACAGTGGAGGAGGTGTGGCCTATGCCCTGTTTAACAGTGGAGGAGGTGTGGCCTATGCCCTGTTTAACAGTGGAGGAGATGTGGCCTATGCCCTTTCTAGCAATGGAGTAGGCGTGGCCTCTGATCTTGTGTATTATCCTGATTTATTTTGATAAAGCATTATAAACTGAAGGGGCGGTTTTTAATGACTGTGATTGGGAGAGGAGGCAGGGTGAGGTCAGGGGTCACTTTAGGAGCGGTCATGTGTTGTGTTGTGTTGTGTTGTGTTGTGTGTGTGTGTGTGTGTGTGAGAGATCACCCAGAGGTTCCTCCTCGTGTCAGTGCGCTCTCATTTCCTGCACCACTGACACCTTTAAATCCTGCTTTAATGCCTGAAGATTTCCCTCAATGGCCATGGAGTTTTTCTTAAGGCTGCACTGATTCAATACATAGCTATAACACAAATCGTGTGTGTGTGTGTGTGTGTGTGTGTGTGTATGTGTGTGTGTGTGTGTGTGTGTGTGTGTGCGTGTGTGCGTGTGCGTGTGCACGTCCGTCCCCGAGTGCAGCATCCGGGCCTGACTAAGCCGGTTAAGATATTTACAGGATTTATACCGCTGTTGACACATTTCTCTTAATCTCATTACGCCGCCGATGCTGACCTCGACACACGGCCGCTCAAAGAGATGCGAACTGCGAACGCTGGGCTTTACCGACCGGAAAATCACTTACAGAGAGGACTACAGAGAGAGAGAGAGAGAGAGAGCGAGAGAGAGAGCACGAGGGGGCAGAGAGCAAGGCAAAAAAGTAAGGCCGGTAATAAAAAAGAAATAAAGCTTGTGTGGTTATGTGGGGAGGGAGGAGGGGAGAAATTGAAAAGGATCGAAGAAGAAACACACACACACACACACACACACACACACACACACACACACACAGGAAAAATGTTACAGCTTTACCTCTGACACTGGAGACTCCTTCCATAAGTTC
>CM059211.1:7146038-7258538 GCA_030347435.1 Clarias fuscus | reverse complement strand
GCCGGTACCGACGGAGTAGCCGCGATGGGGGAGGCCCATCTCAGAGCAGAACGCTAACCCGCGACGCGTGGCCGGCTCACAGATCCCCAACTGCCTCAGGGTGAAGTTCTGACCTGTGGTGCGCACACACACATACACACACACACACACACACACACACAGGGGTCATCTGACATTCTACAATGGTACAGTCATTTAAAACTACATTACAGTGACAAGGCAAATGTCAAGAAGATTCAAATTTACATACTGTACAATAACCAACCAAACAAACTAAATACATACAAATTCAATTATAAGTTTAATACTATTTATCATTAAATTAAACATTTTTAGCTTGTCCTTGGGAATTACTTAATGCATTAGTTTTTTTTTTTTTTGCTTGTTTGTTTTCAAATATTAATTTATTTATTTTCTGAAATTGAATTAAAAAAAACTTTTACTTATTGCAATTATTTTGCTTTGCTTTTCTTTTTTTCTGTCTTGTTTCTTCCGTAATTCCTTAATTGATAGATTATTTGATTTAATTATTCTTAAATTATATATATTTTTTGAATTAGAAAAAAAATCATATTATAAGACTTAAATTATTGTCTTTCATTATTTATTTCATTTACTACTTTCTAATTTGAGAATTTTTATTTTATATTGTTGTTTATATCTATCTATCTATCTATCTATCCATGACCGCTGTCCTGGGTTCCTGAAGACGTCCTCATGTTGGAAAGTTTCTCAAAATGCTGGAAGCTTTTTTTTTTTTTCTTCCCAAAAACTCTGAATGTAGAGATCTGTTCCTCACAGGAACTCAGGAGTGTTTCAGGAATCCAGGAACCTTTCGATTCAGTTCCGCTGGAGGAGCATTACAGGAATTACTGCAAGACTGTTTTCAGGAATCCAGGAACCTTTAAGCACCTGGGGAGCTTCACACACATTTCCAGTAACTCAGGTCGGCTTTTAGAAACGTCCACCACAGGAACCGTTTCAGGAACTCAGGTAGCTTTGCAGGAACCTTAGACGCAGTTCCTGAATGTGATTTGGGAGTTTACGACCTTAGGAACATTTCTTTAGCAAGGTGCGTGTGTGTGTGTGTGTGTGTGTGTGTGTGTGTGTGTGTGTGTGTGTGTGTGTGTGTGGAGGGTGGCGGGATCAGGTGTGTTTCGCTCGGTTGTTAAATAAGGAGTAGAGGCGGGGTCGAGGATTGAGTTGACGGGAAAATGGTGCATCAGGGGAGGCTTTCAGCAAGTGAGAGAGCGAGAGAGCGAGAGAGGGAGGATGAAAAGATGCAGAGAAAAAAAAAAGAAAAGAAAAACAAAAGTTGGAAGGTGATAGTGCTGCGTCTCTTTTTTTACTCATGTCTCCGCGTCTCAATAAGGCCTGTATCAACTGACCGAAAACTCACACATGGGCTCCTGTAAACACCCCATTCTCTCTCTCTCTCTCTCTCTCTCTCTCTCTCTCTCTCACACACACACACACACACACACACACACACACACACACACACACACACACACACACACACATACACACACACATACACACACACACCACAAGCTCAACAAAAAAAACACACACACAACATATGTGGAACAAAGAGACTATCAAGTCTCATCATACACGCAGGCACAGCAGTTTGTTCTTACTGAAGCGTACAAACACACACACACATGCGCGCGCACACACACACACACACACACACACACACACACACACACACACACACACACACACACACACACACACACACCAAACCTGCACGCCCAGACTTGCTCACAATGCCAGATAAGACATTCTCTCTCTCTCTCTGTCTCACACACACACACACACACACACACACACATACATTTATATCTAATATAAAATCTAATGCTGCACTAATTGCTATTAATTATCACCATGGCAACTGCGAGGGTGTGAAGACCGTGTCTCACATGCACTGCAATGAAATAAATAAGATTCTTATTTTTGCTTCTTCGTCTGATAAAAAAAAAAAAAGTGATTTTATTTTTTTTAAATAAATAAATAAATATGCACAGATGCAATGCACTGTATCGTGAATAAGATGCTATTTGTTCTTTGTAAAAAGATGTAGATTCTTTAGACAATAAATTGTGCTTGATTATTATTATTATTATTTTATTATTATTACTACTATTATTATTATTTTATTATTATTACTACTACTACTACTACTACTACTATTATTATTATTATTATTATTTTATTATTATTATTATTATTACTACTACTATTATTATTATTTTACTATTATTATTATTATTATTATTATGTGATACTGAGTAGCTGATTTATGATGTATACTGAGTACAATGTACACACTCGGCATGCAGTGAGGCAGTGAGAAGCTTTCGTGTGTGTGTGTGTGCGCGCGTGTGTGTTTAACTGCCATATGACCCTCCAGAGGTCTTAATAGGAAGCATTTGGAGAGCCGATGGGAGAAAAATCACTCTTGGCACATCACCGTCTCCGTCATTTGGCAATTTTACAATTAGATTCTAATCGTTTTTAATTGCTTCCAAATTACTAGAAGATTATCAGTGCGATTCTAGAGTTGACACAGACACACGCACACACAAGCACAGAAGGGTAATGTGGTACAGATGGAGTAAGGACGCCGTGGTGCCGCTCGGGCTCACAGACCTGACGATTTCAAAAGAATTTCCAGGTCAATAAACGTAGAAATGCACGTTGGAGGAAAATCTGTTACCTTGGCAACGACAACAACAACCCTGGAGACAGCTAGCAGGAACAGGGACGACACGTAGCACACACAGTGGTGGTGTCAGTGTACTGAACAGCTGAATAAATGTACGGGTTTTATCTGAATTCTGCAATGTTCAAATGTTTTCTTTTTTACTGAAAATTTTTTTATCCACAATAAAATTTACTTTTTTTTGAAATTTTATAATTTGTATCAGCTGAAGCTCAAAAATAAAGTGATGCTTTTCTACATGTTTATTCCGTCCCGAGAATTTAAAAACCGAGAATAAAAAAAAAACCATAACTTTATTTTAAAAAGAAGCAAAACAATTTAAATGTGGAAAAAAGCCAGACATTATAGAAACAAACAAACAAACAAACAAAAAAAAATATATATATATATATATAAAAGTAAACTGTAACAGATTACATTAGACTACAGCTACAAACGTAATTTCAAATGTAAACATCCTATTATTGTATAGACACAAAAATAATACAGTTTTACCACAATTCTGCATATTTTACAAAATTTTACCTTTACATTTTTGATCCTCAATACATATCAGCAGATCCAAATTTTGAATGACTGTTTTTGAAAAATACATTAATACAGATGGTGAACTATTTTAAATCCACTCTGTACCATAAAAACAGCAGAAATTGTATTTAAAAGAAATTTAAGGGAACTTAAGAAAAAAAAAAGAAACAGAAAGGGGAAAAAATACAATAAAAAAAAACTAAATGATTGTAAAAAGGTTTAAAACGGATATAAAATCTAATCTGATACTAGCACTAAGAGGTAAAGCAATGTGCATTGTAATATGATAATATGCAATAAAAATGCATTATAGTGATCTGCACTCATAGTCTAATTTATTAGAAACACCTTTATTAATCTGATCAGCCTGTCGTGTGTCAGCAGCACAACGTATAAACTCAAGCAGATGCAGGTGACGAGCTTCAGGTGACGTTCACGTCAAACATCAGAATGTGGGAAAAAATCTGATCTCTTTACTGTGACTTTAACCGAGATATAACTGGCTGCTTTGAGTTTTGTAGAAACTGCTGATTTCACACACGACAGTCTCTAGAGTTCATACAGACGAGTGTGAAAACAAGCATGGCACAGTTAAAGGACCCGTTTTTCACTTTTTCTTTAACACCTTAACACAGAACATGTGAGGTGTTTTAATACTCCAGCTGAAATCCCCCTCAGATACTCAGATACGTTATTATTCCTCAAACCACCTCTGTTTCACTCAAACGTGCTGCGTCAGTGACTACGCAAATGAGCTCCTGCTGAGCCACGCCCCTCCAGAGAACAACAGAGCAGAGCGGTAACGGCAATGGGGACGGCCTCTACTTACAGCATGTGAGGTCACATTAGGGGAAATGTTTAAATACAAAAAAAAAAAAAAGAACCCTAATAATAATAAAAAAGACAAGAAAGCAGGGAATGTTTCGTTCTAATGTTTGTTATTTGCACACACAGAATGGAGAGACATCTGAATGCCTAAACTTAACTAAAGGAATTCATTTGGCTAAATATTTCGGTTTTTTAACATTATAAGATCACAATTTTACCTCGTTATGTTGCATGATGTGAGCATGGTAAAGGCTAACGGTGTTCATAATAAAGTGGAAGGTGTGACTATATATACTGTAGATTTTTTTAAAAGTAGGGGGAAAAAACTGAAGCAGGAAAATAAAGGACGTCCTCTTGAATGATTCACAGAAAATTATAATAAACATAAACAAATAAATTAAGAGTAAATCAGCCATCAATGATTTTATTAAGTTTGAATATCATTAGTGAAGTTTCACTTCTAAAAAAAGTCAGAGATTTTATATTAAAACAAGCCGCACATTATTCACAAATGATTAATGTTAAGAATTTAAAAGAAGTTATTAATAGTAATAAAAGTGATACTGAAGTCACACTGGTGAACTACACTCCAGATCCTGCTCATATAATTGCCCAATAAGAATCCGAATAAAAATTTCCTTTATACTGTAGAACAAAATAATCCTATATTTGAGTTTTAGTCCGGTCCTTTCCACACTGTGTTCTGATTAACACAATCCAATCAGTTTTAGTGAATTATTGAGTCATGCAAACAAACAAACAGATGAATGATTACATGTTTATGGAGTGCATTTAGGCATTTTTTGGTGGGTGATATGAATTATTTTATTAAAAATGTGAAATGATTTATTCGGACAAAAATAGCAGAATTATTCACTGCATAATAAAACCCAAACATGCAGGAAGTCCTAATGCTTCTTTAAAACAAACCTTCTTTATACCGAACACCTTTACGTGACCTCGGGACATGCTGGAGGTTCTCGCTGCTCATTAGGCAAATCTCTGGCTCTGGATCATAACCACAAAACACACACACACGCACGCACACACGCGCACACACACACACACACACACAAACACACACACTCACTTCCCATGTCCTGAGATAAGCCAGGCGTGAGACAGGCAGAGAGAGACGAAAAGTGGAGATAAAAAGAGCGATTCATTCATAACAAAAGCAACAACAAAAAAAAAGAAGAAGAAGAAGAAATAAAGATTCCAAGTCTAAATAAATAAATAAATAATTAAATAAATAAATTCCCCCCATTTAATCTGGATGTAATCATTTTGCACATTTTGCAGCTAATTGTTACCAGTAATTAGCTGCGTGTGAGTTTGTAAAGTGCTGAATAATTTATTTATGATTAACGTTTATGGCCGTGTTGTGAAGCAACCTTATGAAAAGAATTTAGCGCAATAGGAAGCAATGTGTATGTCTGTGTGTGTGTGTGTGTGTGTGTGAGAGAGATTGTTATTGAGCTGTGTACTACAAAAATAAAAAATAAAAATACAATGATATCTAAGAATGAGAAACAAGGTATTATAATAAATTAGTAATGACATTATTAATTATTAATGATAATATAATAAACTAATTTAATAAATTCTGAATAAGCATTTCAGTCAGAAATCTAAAAGCTAGACAGCGCATAAGTAATTCTACTGCGGTGCTCTCTCCACAGTAAGTCATACGTTAGAATATTTATACTTTACTGGAGTATCAAGCAAATTAAATACTGGAGGTAAGGAAGAGAAGCTGTCCTGTAGGTGTAAACATCTATTCCGCTTATCGTATGGAATTTATTGACCCTTCAAAGCTTTTGCCGTGTGCATGATATAATAGAAAATATAGTTGTGAGCGACGATGAGCGGGCCCAAGCACCCTGCACCATCGCCACCCGGGCGCACCGCACAACCTGTTTGTCTTTTGAGCGTGTTAAGACCTACAAACGGCCATCCCTGCCCGGAGTGAGAGAAGTCTGTGTGTGTGAGTGTAAACATTTGTGATGTATGAGTGTGTTTATGCATGCGTGCATGCGTGCGTGTGTATCTGTGTGTGAGTGAGAGAGAGAGATGTGAGTGAGTACGTGTGTGATATTAGTGTGTTTGTGCATGTGTGTATGAGTGTGTGCGAAAGAGATGTTGTTTGAGTTATCAAAAATCCCTCTAGAATTTCTTCTAGACATCCTCAGTGTCTTTAGATCACATCGGCCCGGTTTGGTAGCAATTGTATAACTTCCATAGGAGGAGTATGTCAAAATCCATTGGGTACGTTTTGAGTTGTAGTCATGTGACTAAGTACTTAAATATTATAACGATCCCTAGTCATGTGACTAAGTGCATAAATATTATAACGATCCCTAGTCATGTGACGTGTACTTAAATATTATAACAATCCCTAGTCATGTGACGTGTACTTAAATATTATAACAATCCCTAGTCATGTGACGTGTACGTAAATATTATAACAATCCCTAGTCATGTGACTAAGTATTTAAATATTATAATGATCCCTAGTCATGTGACTAAGTATTTAAATATTATAACGATCCCTAGTCATGTGACTAAGTATTTAAATATTATAACGATCCTTAGTCATGTGACTAAGTATTTAAATATTATAACGATCCCTAGTCATGTGACGTGTACTTAAATATTATAACGATCCCTAGTCATGTGACGTGTACTTAAATATTATAACGACCCCTAGTCATGTGACTAAGTACGTAAATATTATAACGATCCCTACTCATGTGACTAAGTATTTAAATATTATAACGATCCCTAGTCATGTGACTAAGTATTTAAATATTATAACGATCCCTAGTCATGTGACTAAGTATTTAAATATTATAACGATCCCTAGTCATGTGACTAAGTATTTAAATATTATAACGATCCCTAGTCATGTGACTAAGTATTTAAATATTATAACGATCCCTAGTCATGTGACGTGTACTTAAATATTATAACAATCCCTAGTCATGTGACGTGTACTTAAATATTATAACAATCCCTAGTCATGTGACGTGTACTTAAATATTATAACAATCCCTAGTCATGTGACGTGTACTTAAATATTATAACGATCCCTAGTCATGTGACTAAGTACGTAAATATTATAACGATCCCTACTCATGTGACTAAGTATTTAAATATTATAATGATCCCTAGTCATGTGACTAAGTATTTAAATATTATAACGATCCCTAGTCATGGGACTAAGTATTTAAATATTATAACGATCCCTAGTCATGTGACTAAGTATTTAAATATTATAACGATCCCTAGTCATGTGACTAAGTATTTAAATATTATAACGATCCCTAGTCATGTGACGTGTACTTAAATATTATAACGATCCCTAGTCATGTGACGTGTACTTAAATATTATAACAATCCCTAGTCATGTGACTAAGTACGTAAATATTATAACGATCCCTACTCATGTGACTAAGTATTTAAATATTATAACGATCCCTAGTCATGTGACTAAGTATTTAAATATTATAACGATCCCTAGTCATGTGACTAAGTATTTAAATATTATAACGATCCCTAGTCATGTGACGTGTACTTAAATATTATAACGACCCCTAGTCATGTGACTAAACACATAAATATTACAACGATCCCTAGTCATGTGACATGTACTTAAATATTATAACGATCCCTAGTCATGTGACGTGTACTTAAATATTATAACGATCCCTAATCATGTGACTAAGTACGTAAATATTATAACGATCCTTAGTCATGTGACTAAGTATGTAAATATTATAACGATCCCTAATCATGTGACTAAGTACGTAAATATTATAACGATCCTTAGTCATGTGACTAAGTATGTAAATATTATAACGATCCTTAGTCATGTGATTAAGTACGTAAATATTACAACATGCCTTATTCATGTGAGTAAGTACTTAATTTTTATAACGAGTCCTAGTCATGTGACTAAGCACTAACGATTCCTAGTCATGTGAGTAAGTACTAACGATTCCTAGTCATGTGACTTAGTACTTAGATATCATAACGACCCCTAGTCTCTCTTTCTTTATATCTTTCTGTTTCTGTCTCTGGCTGTGTAGCAGAAGTGTGATGTAGCATTTAGTAGCATTAACTATAAATTAATTTATGCAAATTTACTCACAAATATTTATTTGGAACTTTTAATGTGCATTAGGATTACTGAGAGTCGATTAATTGTTAATTTATTCTTATTGAAGTATAAATCGATAAGGAATATGGTAATGATCAGTGCAGATAGGCAGAGCAGAGGAGTGTGTGTGTAGATTAAAGAAGGAGGAAATAAAGTGATGGAATAAAGACGAAGTTGAGGAAGAAGGTAAGAGTTTATAAATGAACTTTTTTTCCTCACAGTTTTAATGTTGGTGTGAAACTTTGAGTGTTTTAATAAAGGAAAGAACAATCTGTGATCTATTAAAGCGAAAGTAAACGCACCATTAGCTGCAGAAATAATTGAAGTTGTGCAGGAGTTCGATGGAAAGCGTATAAATTCCAAATGAGCACCAATTAGTGCAAATGAAATCCTACATGATAAGATAATTAAGCAATTACGCTCTTTGTGGTGAAATATTTATGAAGTCTTAATTCGAGTGTGTGAGTGATCCATGAACTGCTAATGACCTCTTCTGGAACTTTCTTTCACACACACACCAACACGCTGAACTCTGCCGCATGCCCAGCGCCCGCGCACCTTTACCGAGTAATCACCTCACTGCATACACAAATACAGGCTATATGTGACACACACACACACACACACACACACACACACACACGGATAAGCGGTGCCTCTTTATCAACTAAATACCTCACTACGTACGCGCAAATACAAGCTATATGTGATCAACACACACACACACACACACACACACACACACACACACACACACACACACACACACACACAGTTTTATGGCCATATGTAATCTGATGTCATTGCAGCTGCTTTCTAAAATAAACACACTTAACAGAACTGAGGACGCCACACTGATGGATAACGGGTGCCTAACCTTTACACACACACACACACACACACACACACACACACACACACACACACGGAAGAATATAAACTAATGAGAAGATTTTACTGATTAACTTGAATAAATTAATGAAATAAAAGTAATAATTAAACATGGATCATTATATCCGTCTGTGTGTGTGTGTGTGTGTGTGTGTGTGTGTGTGTGTGTGTGTGTGTGTCTTGTCAACTAAATCTCGAGCAGAAAGCTGCATATATTTTATCAATCAGGTTAATTTGCACTTTAGCTGATGGCTTTTTTTTACACTATGTATGCTACCTTTAAGGTGCGCTCCCGTTTCCATGGCGACGACTGAAGCGAGGGTTTATTATGAAGCGAGGGTTTATTACAGTGTAATAAGAGTGTAATAGGGACGTGTTGTAACACGGAAACTGTAACCGCTTCAGGTCATTGAATCCCTTCTCTCTGTCCGTCTCTGTCTGTGTTTATCTTTCACACCATCATCTTTTTTTTCTTTTCCTTCCTCTCTGGATCTTTCTATTAATTTTTACTTTTCTCTCAGTTTCTCTTTTTTTACTTCTACACATTTCACTCTCTCTCTCTCTCTCTCTCTCCCACCCGCTTTTGTTCTTAGTATATCTGTCTGTCTTAATCTCTTTCTTTCATTTCATCACTGACTTTTTTTCTTTTTCTCTATAATTTTATATTTTCTCATCTCTCTCTTTCTCTCTCGTTCTCGGTCATGCTTTCTGTTTTTATCTGCCTGCCCGTCTCTCTCTCTCTCTTTATTTTTTCTCTCTGTATCTTTCCAGGATTATATACCTTCACATTCTTGTTCATCATTCTTCCTTTTCTTGCTCTCCCTCTCTTTTTTGACTCTTTTTATATCTCTCTCTTTCTTTCTCCATCTTTTTATATCTGTCTCTCTCTCTCTCTCTCTCTCTCTCTCTCTCTCTATTTTATTCTCCTACATTCTCAAACGTTATTTTTATATATAGTTACTTACTCCACCTTTTCTCTCTCTGTATATTTCAGAATCTCTTTCTGCTCTCTCTCTCTCACTTTCACATTTTCTCATCATTTCTCTCTATTGCTCTTTTTATATCTCTCTGTATCTCTCCCTCACTCGTCCTCTTACTTCCATCATGTTTTGTTCTATAGCTCTACCTGAATCTGTGTGTGTGTCTGTGTGTGTGTGTGTGTGTGTGTGTGTGTGTGTGTGTGTGTGTGTGTGTGTGTGTGTCTGTGTGTGTGTACGTACTTATGTGTGTCTGAGCACACACACCTGGCCGGCTGTACTCGTCCGTGTCTCTGTGCTCTCTCTCTTTCGCGCGGCCGCTGTACAGCAGGCGTTGCGAGTCGTGCTCGAAGGCTTTGAGCGTTTCGCTGGAGCTGTAGGATTTCTGCGTGGGGACGCGGCACTCGTCGCTCTCTCCCCCGGACGAGTGTGTGTAGCGCCTGTCCTTCTCTCTGCGACTCTCCCTCAGCGAGCAGTACGGCCTGCGCTCCTTCACATCCATCCTGCATGCATGACGGTGTGTCTCTCTCTCTCTCACACATACACACACGCTCACACACTCACTCACACACGCTCACACACACTCTCACTCTCTCTCTCACACACACACACAGTCACTCGATCTCTGCGTCGGTCTGCTTAGAGCCACAGTTCACCTGAGAGAGAGACAGAGAGAGAGAGAGAGAGAGAGAGAGAGAGTGTGAAGCAGAGGTCAGAACAGCACTCAGCTCTACACTTCATCATTCCAGGATTCACAAATACACTCTACATTTTGCACTGTGTGTGTGTGTGTGTGTGTGTGTGTGTGTGTGTGTGTGTGTGTGTGTGTGTGTGTGTGTGTGTTTGTGCTAAGCTCATTTATTATTCTATTACGACGAAACACTAAAATTTTAAAGTTCTAAAAATCCTGAGTAGCTCAAAGGTCTCTGGAATAGATTGCAAAACTTTGTGCGCCTCTTATATGGTCTTGAGGTCAAAATATATATATTTTTTACAATTATAAAAAAAAATCTGTAACATTACTAATTTAATTGAAAGTATATACTTTTTTTTTAAGCGGAGTACAAACTTTTGAACTGTTATTATTTTAAGATTTATTTTCCGCTACGTAAAGAAAACAGTGAACGAGACACAGCTTGAGAGACAGAAGAGAGAGTCAGACATGTCGAGAGACGCGCGCGCACGCGCGAGAGAGAGAGACACCGAGCTGTAGGACATAATGAGGAAAGAGTGAGACAGATTGAGACAAATAGAGAATATGAGATAAGGGAGAGACAGAGAGAATAAGACAGATATAATAACAGAGAAGACAGAAAGAGTGACACAGAGAGGAAGAGAGACAGAATGAGAGACAAAGATAGATAGAATGAGACAGAGAGAAAGAAACACAATGAGAAAGAGCCAAAGAAAAAGAAATAACGAGACAGAGATAGATAAAATGAGACACAGAATGCGATGGAGGGGGGGGGGGGGGAGAGATAGGAAATAAGACAGAGAGAAACAGAATGAGACAGAGACAGAATGAGACAAAGTAAGGGACTGAGACAGAGAGTTAGAATGAGACAAACTGATTGAATGAGGAGAGAAATAAGGAGACAGAGACAGATAAAATGAGACAGAGAGACACAGAATGTGATGGAAAGAGAGAGAGAATGAGTTAGAGAGAAATGTAATATGACAGAGATAGAATGAGACAAAGAGAAAGAATGAGACAGAGAGAAACAGAATTCGATGGAGAGAGAAAGAGAGAATGAAAAAGAGAGTGGAATGAGAGAAAGCAGGGATGAGACAGAAATAAAATGAAACCGAGTGACAATGAGACAAAAACCAATGAAACAAAAAGAGAGAATGAGACAGAGACAGAAAGAAGGGATGAGAGAGAACGAGGGAATGAGACAGACAGAGGGGACAAGATAGGGAAAGAGGGAATGAGACAGAAATTGAGGAAATGAGACAAAGAGAGACAAGTCAGAGACGAAATCAGATTGTAGAACATAATGAGACAGAGAGCAACGGAAAGAAGAGACAGACAGAGGCAAACCCAATGAGAGACAGACTGAATAAGAACAAGGGACGGAATGAGAGACAGAATGTGAGACAAACAGAGAGCAAGACAGAAAAAGAGTGAGACTGAGAAGGAGAGAGAGAGAGAGAGAGAGAGAGAGAGAGTATGTTAATTAATCACAGCTCACTGAAAGATGAACTGACATTAACATGGATATGTGTGTGTGTGTGCCGGCGTGCATGTGCGAGTGTGTGTGTGTGTGTGTGCGTTTTAATTGATGACCGCTCTCTACTGGCCTCTGATATGTCAAGAGTTACTGATAACCTGGACACGGCCATTAGGGAGAGCGAAGGAAAACACACACACACACACACACACACACACACACACACACACACACACACACACACACACAGAGTTTATCATCGCAGCGAGGACGAAAAGAAGAGAATTCACCACCACCCTTTCATTAAACCCTGCCAGGAAGAATTAATAAAATCTACCTCCGGCATCCTGGGAAATGAAAAGAGAGAGATAGAGGGAGCGGTTAATGAGGGGCGGAGGAGGAATAAACGAGTGCGAGGCCCCGGGGTGTGTTCACCTGTTTATTAGCCTGAGCGCTAACTCCGCGCTGGCCGTTATTGCGCTGTGTTAATTTTCTTTTTTGGCTGGCCGCGTTCTCGAGCTCACACACCCCGGACGTTTCCGGCGCTCGGCTCGTCTCCTCTCTTTCGCTTCGTTTTTGCCGTTCTTCGTGCCGCACGAGCGCCAGAGCCGTCACCGCGTCGGTCCTGACAAGTCTATTTATTTCATTAGTGACGGAGTCACATTTCATTTCATTTCATTTCAGTTCGCCGCTGCAGAGGCAACAGATGTGCGCAGAGCACTTACAGGTAACGGGAACAGATGTTTCTCATGAACAGTTATTGTTTTGGACAGATTTTAATTAACGCGCTAACGTCCTGTCCGAAATATCACACCTCACACGCCGTGTCCCGAAGGAGCGCATCCCGTTCCCTGCTCTTATTAAAAATGTAGCGTGAAGAAATGACTGTAACTCGGCTGTATAAACCGTACTACAGGAATTATATATACAGTACGAATGTCTGGAGTTACAAATCATGTCAGTAATTTAAACTGGTAAATAAATATTTACACGCAAATCTATTTAGAATGAATTTCTAACACACACACACACACACACACACACACACATGCAGCGGTGATGTCTTCAGCACGGATCATAAATATATCTCGCAGAAGGATTATAAATGTCTTCTCATGTCTTAATCTCCATCTGGATCTTTGGCTTATTTTCTTATTTCTCATTTTGTCCCCCGATATGTCTTACAGCTGAAACTGTCTCAATGTCTAGATTGATAGATAGATAGACAGATAAAATATTTATTCCACTTGACAAAGTTTGTACACACGGCATAGCATAATATCGTACGGTACAGTATAGTAATAGATAGCATAATATAGTGTACTTACTGTATATCTATACTATATCGCACGGCCTCTAGTGTCAAATTGCTTTTATACAAAAGTTCAACAAACTGCCGGGACTAACTAACGGCGACTGGCGGAGCTGGAGACCAACAGTTAGTGTAATCAACACGGTGAAAATAGTCTTAAATCCTTACTGGTATTATGCAGCCAAAAGGTGAGGAGAATAAACCATGGTGGACAGTTGGACAGTCCACAGAAACTTGAGAATATCAGCTGCAGGTTCTGGGGTTGAATCCCAAATAGTGTAAAACAGAAAAGCTCTGTGCAGCCTTTTGTGATCAAGTCCATGTCGCTATTTTACATTTTTATGAAATTTGCGCGTCATTGGTGCAGCGTAACACGTCCATAATATAATACAAATATAGGTGTAGTGTAGTATATAGTAGTGTAGTACAGTATATTATAGTACAGATATACAGTAGGTATAGTATCATGATGTTCTATAGTACAAAATAGAGTATAGTGTAGTATAGTATAGTATACAGTACAGACCAAAAGTTTGGACACACCTTCTCATTCAAAGAGGTTGAGAATTTGTATTATGGCAAGAAAAAAGCAGCTAAGTGAAGAAAAAAACGAGCGGCCATCATTACTTTAAGAAATGAAGGTCAGTCAGTCCGAAAAATTGGGAAAACTTTGAAGGTGTCCCCAAGTGCAGTCACAAAAACCATCAAGCGCTACAAAGAAACCGGCTCACATGCGGACCGCCCCAGGAAAGGAAGACCGAGAGTCACCTCTGCTGCGGAGGATAAGTTCATCCGAGTCACCAGCCTCAGAAATCGCAGGTTAACAGCAGCTCGGATCAGAGAGCAGGTCAATGCCACACAGAGTTCTAGCAGCAGACACATCTCTAGAACAACTGTTAAGAGGAGACTGTGTGAATCAGGCCTTCATGGTAGAATATCTGCTAGGAAACCACTGCTAAGGACAGGCAACAAGCAGAAGAGACGCGTTTGGGCTAAAGAACACAATAAAGAGCACAATAAAGAAAACTCGCTGAATGAGAAGGGGTGTACAAACTTTTGCTCTGTACTGTAGAATAGCCGGATATAAATATAGATATATTCAGGCCGGCTGTGTGTCTCGCTCATGCCCGGGAGAACAAATGATCTCCAAATGCCCCCTCCTCCTCCAGCACCACCCCAGACTGTGGACAGGTTGCTGCCGGGCCATGGTGCGCACACAACACATGTTCCATTTGCACACTGAAAAAGAGCTATCCTATCTCCGTCCGCTTTTATGACTGTCGAAAATACTCTATTTAATATTATATTGTTTTCACGTATATGTATTTGTAATAAATTGGTCCGGCAGACTATTTAAAGGTGAGCGTGACTTTTCGGGCCCTCCCTTGAAACAGGACCAGGGACAACTGACCCGGTGTTTCCCTGATGTTGGCAGCCCTGGATATAGTGTAGTATAGTGATGTTCAATAGTACAGTGTAACATGTTCAAGTATAATATAGTGTATGTAGTTTAGCTTAGCCTAGTATAGACTATAATTAAATAGATAGAGATACAGATATAAATGTAAATATAGTATAGTATAGTATAGTATAGTATAGTGATGTTCTATAGTAGTGGTTCTCAAACTTTGTTCCTGCAAATTGTAGTGCTAAAACACTAAAATACGCAGAGCAGTGGGGCAGTGGCACTCGAGGAATAGGGGTGAGAGTGTAGTTTGTATAAGTACAGTACTGAGGAAAAGTCTTTTATCTGTAGTACAAATTTTGTTATGTGAGTTTATTATGTCTGCATTATTATGTACAAGATCATTCCCTACAAAGATACACTACAATTAATGAATAAATAACATTACAGAAGAATATTTGCATGCCCGTGAAGAAAGTGACGAGTTACATGACGGACCAGTTTTCAGATGGGGGAATAAAAAAAATCAATAATGTACAGGAGACTCCTGGGTTTTTCACGAAAATAGAAAGGAGCGAGTGGGAAGGAGCGAAGTTACCAAAAGAACTCGTATTCTCCAGCATGCTCAGTAAAACCTAACAGCTGTTTTATTTACAGTACTGTGCAAAAGTCTTGGGAACATCCAAACAAAAGCCGTATGACATGATGAAACATGATCAAACATTTCTACATTAAAAGAAACTTCTGTAACAAGCTCAATGTAGTGTGTACAAGGATAGTAAAGTAAAGTGTATGTGGCTTAGCCTAGCCTAGCCCAATACAGTATAGATAGATAGATATGTCCATCCCTGTGAATGAGCTGTTACCATGGAAACAATAACGCATTAAAACAAGCTCATTAAAATAAACCTGTGAGCTGCAGGTACGATAATGTCAGAGCTGCTGTTATAGAAAATTAATTACCACATTCAGACCCATTAGAGCAGAATGTGTGACACGGTATTCGTTTATTTAGATATGAAAGGAAAATGAATATTACACTATTGAAAATTCTACCCAAAAGGAAATACACACACACACACACACACACACACACACACACACACACTCATGTCCACAGTGACACTTCGCCATCCACTACTGTTTATCCTCAAACAACAAAAACTACTTAACCCCTACTAAGAAATGCTTCAGGCTGCGTGTGCGTGCATACACGTGTTTCTCTGTGTGTGTGTGTGTGTGTGTGTGTGTGTGTGTGTGTGTGTGTGTGTGTGTGTGTTTCCAGTGCTAAGCACACTGGTACATGTCAGGAGGGAAATCATATGAAAATGTAACATTGGACTTGACAGCATAGATTACTGTCAGGGTAAAGGTGGAATATGCAGTAGGTTTAGCTCTGTGTGTGTGTGTGTGTGTGTGTGTGTGTGTGTGTGTGTGTGTGTGTGTGTGTGTGTGTGTGTGTGTGTGTGTGTGTGAGAGAGAGAGAGTGAGAGAGAGAGAGAGAGGGAGAGGAATCTTTAGTGAAATGAAACAGCAGAAGGAGATATGGACATGATAATAGAGATGTGACAGAGGAAAGCGATATTAGGAAAGAGGAGGATGATGGATGAATGGAACGACTGACAGATGGATGGCGGAGGCAGAACACATATTAGAAAGGCAGAATATGAGTTTAGCAGAGGATGTAAGGGTGGTAGGATGGATGGATGGATGGATGAACTGACTGACAGATGGATGGATGAATGAATCAGTAGATGGATAAACGGAAGGGAAGTTGGATGGATGGATGGATGGATTGACTGATGGATACGCCGATGGATAAATCAATGGATGGATGAATATATTGATGGATAAGTGGGTGAACAGATGTAAGGAAAACAGAAAAGCTCAGGTGATGGATGAATGGAATGGTAATACAGGGTAGATGGATACATTAATAAAATGTATGGGGGGATGAAATATCAATTAAAAAGGATATTTAAAAAAGGGAAAATGAGAATATGGATGGATGTAAAAACTGGATTAGCTGATTCATGGCTGGACAAATTATTGGTTGAGCTGATGGACTGAAAAATGGCCAAATGTAGAGATGGATGGATGGATGGATGGATAAAGGAACCATAGGGTAGGCTGACGGATGGATAGATGGATGGACAGGTGGATTGGGTGGATGGAGAGACCACTGGGTGGGCAGGATGGATAGATGAATGTAAGATAGAGCATAGATAAATTATTGGTGAAGCTGATGGAATAAATGCACAGACTGATGGATGAAAAGATAAGCGGATGGATGGATGGATGGATGGGAGGAATACGGTATGGCTGAAGATCACATGGAGAGAGAGAAAGAGAGAGAGGTGATGCAGTAAAACATAGGAAAACAGATAAAGAGAAGAGAGTGAGAGTGCACAGCTAAGAGTGTTTCTGCTCCTGCAGTGATTCAGAACTTTGCTATCTACACACACACACACACACACACAGCAGATTGAAACCATCAGACTTTCCACTTTTATAAGTGTGTGTGTGTGTGTGTGTGAGTGATGTAGAGCCAGAACACGGCAGTAACAGGAGACAGACATGCAGCTCTACACAATAAAAAGACACTCTCCATAATCTCAAAGAGAGAGAGAGAGCGACAGGGAGGTGTGTATGTGTGTGTGTGTGTGTGTGTGTGTGGAATTGACTAACTAATGTGATCAAAGTGAGGGAAAAAGTTGCGATCTTTTTGTGTTTTTTTTTCCCCCCTCACAAGCACACGGCCATCAGAAGGTCCGTTTCTTCTCCTGCCAACATTCTCCACACGGCTGAGTTACAGAGCAGCAGCTGTGACCTAGATTCCCTTTGGCCACGCCCCCTTTTCCAGCAAACTGCTTTTGTGACGTGGTGACATCATCATGGTCGGGTCAACCACATAAAGAAGCCTGACTGGTCAAGTACGTGACACTCGTTATATTTCACACACACACACACACACACACACACACACACACACACACCGCTAGACGTCTGATCACGTGGGATCCAGACAGCCGGTCCGCATCGCGTCTGGAAATGATCCGCCTCGTGTTCAGCGATGCGAAGATAAGCCCCGCCCCTTAAACGAGGAAATAATCAGGTAATCGGACGAGTCTTGGTCTACACACGCACGCGATACACACACACTTGCTTTGCATTAAATGTTCGAGAGAAACCTCGATTCTATCTCATCTCTGATAACAGCACGACTATGTACTATTTACACTTGTCCGTCAAACAAGCCACGCCCCCTCGTTAAGGGTGACACAGACGCAAGCGGATTAAAATAACATCGTTTTTTTTTTTTTTTTTAATGTAATGGTATTTTGAAAGGAGGATGAGGAGGATGAGGAGGAATGACGGATTTATGTTTGGATGTGGGAAGGAAAAGTTTTAGGGGAAAGTGATGGCACACACCTCCTCATGAGATGACCTAATTACAAATATGCTCCTTTCCCACGGACACACACACACACACACACACACACACACATACGCTATCTGCTAAAATCACACAATGAGATGAATAAACAAACACTGGGTGTGTATGCGGTAGCGGTGCGACTCATCAGCGTGGGAACTTCACCCGATGTTAATGAGACTAAATGAAGTGTGTCAGGGTTTCTCTGAGCGCGCTCGCTAAACGCATTATTCTAACATTAGAACATGATTAGACTGCGGCGCGCTGCTCGTCAGATCTGGACAAGTTACAGCAGGTTTGTTGCTCAATTTGTGCTCTTATTTAGGAATATTATTATAACAGAAAATGTGCTGCACTGACAATCAGCCATGCTACGTTACACCAGACACCATCGTTACTAGTCCTGCAAATAGCGCCACCCATTGACTGGTCGGGACGGAGCGGGATTTTTTTTATTTATTTAAAACTTCCCTGCGACACTACTCCCAGAGTTTCTCCAATGCAGTGTAGAAAGTTTTCTCATCGGACTGTCTGCTTCACTTCACGTCTGAAACCCTGGCCTCCCAGGAACTTGTGGAAATGGCCTGGAGCGAGGTCAGGACTGTACGGGGGACGTGGCGGTAACGATTGTGTTCACAGTACACACAGACAGATGCGTCTCTTCCGGCCCAAGTTGGTGACGAGTTACCCGTTGACTTTTGGCGATCAGACGTTCCACTCGCTGAATGTTAACGACCGCAGCCGGGGTCGTCATTCACAGACGCACGGTCTTCTTTAACACGTTTAAATGTTTTACTGCGGCTAAGAGTCTCATCACCGTCCTGTGATCGTCCTGAAGTCTAATGTAAATGTTAAATGTCACATCTGTAACGTCGCCTGTAAAACTCACAGCGTTTGTAGAAGAACCAGCACTCGCTCGTTAATAAACATACGTCTGTTTAATGTCACATCCGGAACGCCGATAAAACTAGAAAATGATGATATGGATATTGTGTTTGTTTTCAGCTGAAGAGATTACATTACAGGTTATGGAAATTAATTCACAGCTTGTCCAATATCAGTCCAAATGTCACATCCATAACTTCACATTGTTTATATATATATATAATGTTCTCTATATAATGTAGGAGAGAGAGAGAAAGATGCTCAGTGTGCTGCTCCTTCACATCGAAATACGAATAAAAAGAAATTAATAGAAATTATTTAGACCTGGGCGCTTCACTGTTGGGAAATGATGTCATCACCTCATAACCTCCAGAGGTGTGTGTGTGTGTGTGTGTGTGTGTGTGTGTGTGTGTGTGTGTGTGTGTGTGTGTGTGTGTGTGTGTGTGTGTGTGTGCTTGGCAGGTCTCATCTTGACATGTTCAGCTGTGTAAAGGCTGTCCCAGCTGATGGTGTGATGGAGAAATGTCTCACATCCCAGCACTCAATTTCAGACCTCTGTGTGTGTGCGTGTGTGCGTGCGTGTGTGTGTGCGAGAGAGAGACAGACAGAGAGACAGACCGAGAGAGAGAGAGAAGAGAGAGAGAGCATTTGTTGACTCCGCAGGCCCCTGAGGTCAGAAAGAGTGTAAGTCGAGGTTGGAGATCCACTTTTCTCTTCCCTGTAGTTCTCCAAAAATGTGTGTGCGTGCGTGTGTGCGTGTGTGCGTGTGTGCGTGTGAGTGTGTGAGTGAGAGAATGAGTGAGTGTTTGTATGAAAGAGACAGACTGTGGAACTGTGTGTGAAATACTGAGCAACAAACTACATATGATCTTTACGCAATGATGGCTTTCAAACCTCTCTCTGTCTCTGTCTCTCTGTCTCTCTCTCTCTCTGTCTGTCTCTCTCTCTGTCTCTACATCTTGCCATCTCTCTCCATCT
The DNA here is from genome assembly GCA_030347435.1 of Clarias fuscus. NCBI lineage: Eukaryota > Metazoa > Chordata > Actinopteri > Siluriformes > Clariidae > Clarias > Clarias fuscus. The sequence goes on along the minus strand of CM059211.1, from coordinate 7,238,231 downwards.
GTCTTCTCAATCCATATTCCTCACATTTCTCTCCCTCACGCTTTTGTATATCTGTCTCTTGCTATCCTTCCTGCACGTCTCTCCATCTGGCTTCTTACATTTCTCTGTCCCTCTGTTTCTCTCCATCTCTCTATCTATTTACACTCTTCAGTTTTCCCTACTTGTCTCTCTCTTTCTCTCTCTATCTGTTTGTCTCTCTTTTCATATCGTCTTTCTATCATCTTTCCCTTTCTCTCCATTTTTTCTTTCTCTCTTTTACAATCTTTCTTTATCGTTCCCATCTTTCTCTAACCCTCTCTCTCTTTCACTAACTCTCTCTCTCTCTCTCTCTCACTCTCTCTCTCCTCTCGAATTTTTGCTTGTCACATTTCTCTATCCTTGTCTCAGATATCGTCTCAGATTTTTCTCTGGATAATCATTCCTTCCTCTGTCTTTCCCTTTCTCCAAGTCATTCTTTTCTTCTCTTTTCAGATTATCTATCTATCTATCCCTCTTGTTATCTCTCTCCAGCCATCCATCTTCTCGATCCTTCCTCCTCATATTTCTCTCTCCGTTTCGCTCTCTTGTTTGTCTCTCTATCTTGTCCTTCTCTTCCTCTCATTCACGAACACTCTTGACCGCTCTCATTTTTCCCCTCTAACCCCGACTTGCCCTCTCTGTCTTTCTCCTTCCACCTCTTCATTTTTATTTCAGTCCATCTCTCCACATTAATCGGTCTTCTCAATCCATTCTCCTCTCTCGATCATTTCTCTCTCTTTCACTTTTTTTTTTTTTAAATGTCTGTCTCTTCCCACATTTCCTATGTCTCTCTCTCTCTCCATCTGTCTTCCCGCATTTCTCTCTTCCTCTCTGTCGCCTCTTGGCCTCGTCTGTCTCTTTCCCGTTCTCGCATTCGCTCTTTCCCGCTCTTTCCAGATTCCCATTCAGTTTTGCAAACTCTCTTTACCGCTCCTGTTTTTTTTTTTCTCTCTCTAACTCTCACTTGGACTTTCTGTCTCACTGTAGCTCTCCCCCACCTCTTCACCCCCGTCTCTCTCTCTCTCTCTCTCTCTGGTGTAATGATGTCATGTTGGTAACGATCAAAAGGAGAACCTGAAGTTTACGCTCGTCTCGTCTCCGTCTCGTCTCACCTGATGGAAGCTTCTCTAATATGGCGCCAGGTCTGATGTGAAAAGATCGGATTAGACCGTAAACGAATGAATGTAAATGTGAAGACGAAGGACGAGGTGCTTTGAACGGGTTGTGACACCCCGGCTGACGACGCGTCACAGAGGAGAAAGCACGAGTAAATAAACCACGGCGGGAAAGAAATTCTCTGAAATTCTCAGAACGTTCTGGACGGGACGGACTTCGATCGGTCTTAAACTGGAGACTTTATGAACCATGGAGACTCTGAGGGCAGAAGGAGCGTTATTTCTGCTTATCGCCTACATTAAAGCAGCGCTAAACACTTAGTCCTTCAACCCTCCTCTCTTATTCCTTACTCTCGCTCTATCTCTCTTTCTGTCTCTGTTTAAGAGTCTGTTTATGTCTCTGTGAACAAGCTGTTACTACAAAAACCATAATGCATTAAAGCGAGCACATTAAAGGACCCATATTGTATTTGACCATTTCTTTAACAGCTTCTAAGAGCCAGTACCCAACTGTTTGTGTGTGTTAATGCCCCACACAAAGTTTAGGTAAATGACGTCCTGCAGAAAACAAAACAACAACAACAACAACAAAAAAACAGTAGAGCTGAAGCTACAGGCTGGGGGGCGGGGCTTCTTGTATGAGGTCACATTTGACAGAAAATCTAATCGGCTCATGAAAACGGTCAAAAGGAAAAGAAAAAACAAGACTGACTGTATGTCTAACAGGTAAAGTTTGACTTTAGACCTTTAATCCAAAATATTTAATATTCTGATTAATTAAATTATTGAATTATTTATGAATAGAGCAAAATCATCAAGCAGTCTATAAGCCTTGGTCATCTAGAAACCAACTAACAAGGAGCGTTCATGTTGTTAGGATGAGACACAAATGTTAAACAGTTCCGTGCAAAAGTCTTGACCCCCCCTCCCCCCAATACTTTTATATAATTATTATTATTATTTTATTTAATTTATTTATTTATTTATTTTTTATTCTAATGTAGATCAAATGCAAGAAATGGGAACAAATGGTTTACTATGACAGCCTGCAAAATGCCAAAAGATGCAATTTAAAATTTGGTTTGTTTCTCTAACAACCTCGGTTTCTCACCGGTTCGAGTAAGATGTTTGTTTGTTTTTATGCTTACATGAATCATCTTTCTCTGTGTGGCTCAACAAACAAGAAACATTCCTCTGAACGGGGACGGGACTGAAAACAATGAGAGGGGGTAAAGTCCTTCAGGAAGCTTGGAGAACTGTTATTCACAACTACATTAAACATACAAGAACGCTGGCTCTTTGGAAGCAAAATATGGACAAATGGGGGTAGGAGTGCGGGGTGGGGGGGGGGGTCAAGGCTTTTGCACAATATCTAAAAAAAAAAAAAAAAAAAAGATTCAAACATGAAGAAATGCAACATAAAACAACTGGGGAACCAATGCCAAGGAGAAGAAACTCAATCAATCCATCATCTGAGAAGAAACAGGAATGTCTGAAGCCAGAACTAGAATAAAATTAGAAAAAAGAAAAAAAAACAACCACAGCCAGGTCTACCATCTGGAACTACTTGTCCTGAAGGACCAAGAACTTTCAAGGCCAGGATGAGGCTCCTAAGCCACCTGAGAGTCCATGGACAGATCAACAGACCATCATATCCTTGACCTTGAGCTATGAGGGAACCATGAAGAACATCACATGAACATCTCAGTGCTCCTCGTCAAGAACATGACAACACTTTACAAAGGTTCTGCAGAAAGAAACAAGAATAGATTGAAATTGAAAAATTGAAAGTGAGTCTTGCAACAAGACACATCGAGAATTAACAAATTTACAAATCACTGTGAAGCCTGTTTGTGTTTTTCATTATACAAAATAGTGAATATTTTTGCAGATTAAATGACAATGATGAACGACAAAGCGCGGAAAACGCTAACATGATTTGTGATCGCTGCGATCTCTACGAGTCAGGATGTTCCCCGAAGACATGAGAGGACTGAGAGGCATCGGCGGGGGCGACTGAGGGGGCTGAGCGAGGCGACGTTGAGGCGATCATCAGTCCACCTCGGTCGGCGCTAGTTCTCGGACGTCAGCTCGGTGTAGCAGAGCACTAACACATTCTTAATTCCCATCACTGATGTTAAAAGCTCAGATGCATAACTCTGAGTATGTGTGTGTGTGTGTGTGTGTGCATGCGTGGGTGGGTGTGTGTGGCTTCGTACTGGAATGATCGGAGGCAGAAAGTCTGGCAGCGTCTCTGATTGATACAACAACATTACTGTAACTACAGCGGGGTCCAAAAGTCTGAGTCCACTACCAGGAACTGGTTTTTATTATTTTATCAATCTCAGATCAAATTTTTACTCTAGTGATCTTCATCACTGCATGATCCATCCTCCTCACACACACACAAAGACCGTAACCTATGACTGACTGACTGACTGACTGACCCACCGACTGACTAACACCTGATTTAGTCTTTCTTCTGGATCAGGTAACCGAGTTCCCAGATCCTTACAAATTTCCCGTCTTCGTCCTCATTGTTGTCAGACCGATGTCAAACGACTTTTAATGTGTTCTTCTCATCACAAGGTAATTACTGCGGACGGATCCCGAAACAGCGTCTAATTTAAAATCTTGTTGCTGTATATTAAGATTGCGTTATATATATATATATATAAACTTATTTATTCAGGGTGGTTCATTTAAATTATTTTTTACATTACAAGCTCTCTTATACAACAGCAATTTTCCAACAATTAAAACATTGTTGTATATAATATTATATTATGTCATATTAATTAAAAATGTGTCATGGTTTTTAATTCAATTATACATGATTATACTTTGTGTTTATGAATTAAGTCAGTTTTTATTTTCAGTTTCATTATAAATGCTATAAATATTTATTTTTTTTTTTTTTTTTACCAGCCGTTATTTTCCCTCTTATTAAAATTAAAAATACAAAGCGCTCATTGTTATTGTACAGAGAAACCCGAAGGTGTCCGGTACAGTTACAGCTTTACAGCGGGAAGCCGTTGTGTCCGTTAGAATCTCTGATCGGGATTCTGAACCCCGTTAGAAACTTACAGGAGCGCCGATGTGGTCAGATGTTGTGTGAATAGATGTTCATTGGCATAAACACTAGAAATAAATTTCTCACTTTTCTCAGTGTTATTTTATCAAAGTCATTCCAACTTAGTTAATTAATTAATAAAACGTAAATGTCATTGTAATGTTGTTACAACCAAATTATCATGTTTATCTAATTTTATGCTTGTGTTGTCCAGAATGTTCTAGAACAAATGCATAAAAATAATAATAATAATAATAATAATAATAATAATAATAATAAAAGCAGACTGTATCTGACCAATCAGAATTAAATAAACACAAAACTGGAGTTTGATATAATAAAAATTTTAGACATGTTCAATTTGATTTTATTTAATAACACTAAAGTTTAACATTTTCTGATTTCTCTTAAGAAGCTGCATTTCTTATAGGTTATAAAGTTTTAAGTTTTACAGTATAAAACTACTAAAGTACCTAATAAGTTCCAGATCTGAAGGACTTGATCGGCATGAAAGTTAACCAAGAATTACATTGTTGCCAAAGCAATTACAAAAGATTGATTAAATTCTAAACATCATCAATCTGAATTTATAAACATATATAAACCTTATAAATATATTAAATATGAAGCAATAACATCGGTGCATAAACAATAAAAAACAAAAACAACAATAAAAAAAATACATCAATATTAACATTAACTATCAGGTCCATGGCGATGTTAAATTGTAGTTTGTAGGTTTGTGTTCGGGATTAGGGTTAATAAAGGTTAGGGATGTTTAGAGTGCGTCTCACGCCGTGTCTCATATTGTGTCTCACTGTCTCCCAGGCTCTCACACTCCGACACATATTATGCAGTCAGACCTTCTAATTGTTTTTAATATTCTCTTTTTTCTCTGTTAATTTGGGAACATTTGGGATTTTGTGTGTGAAGGTGCTCCTTATATGTTGATATTTTTGACAGCGGAGGAGGAAGTGCAGCTCCGTCTCGACCTCACCGCTCGTACACTGACACACACTCTCTGCTCTCCGGACGCGCGGTTCTCCACAGCCACACTGTGTTCTCTCAGACTGAACCTGCTCACAATCTGTCTCTGCTTTATATCTCTGACCCTGAAGAGATTCATACTCTCTCTAATAAACACCCAAATTAAACTGTGTCGTTTAAATATTCTTGGTTATTACTAAGACACACAGCAAATAATAATACACATTTTGTTACGTTCATCTGATGATTAATCAGCTCTTTATGAATCGAGCATTCAATTTAAAATGTAACAAAGGAACAAAACAGTGATTTTCAACAACGTCGGCGCAGCTTTAAGTGTTTTTATACAGCAGATGTGAGTGAGTTTCCTCTGAGCTCAAAAAGCTTCCATTAAAAAAAAAGCCTCGCTTTTTGAAATTTGCGTTGACTAACATTGTTTGCTTTAAACTGACAAATTCATCGATGATATGATCGCTGTAAAAGCTTTTGTAGAAAACCCAAACTGCTTCCACTTCGAGAAAATGTTTTGCACACATCGCAGTGTTCACGCTGGCGATAATCTCGCGGTGCGCTCGCATTCTCAGTTTCACTCTCACGAAAGAATCTGAACGCAAAATCTTTTCTTTTTTCTTTTTTTTTTTTTGTGCGCAAAATGGAGGCAGTTTGGATTTTCTGTAAAAGCCGTCAAATATTATTGAAAATCGTTAGATTTTTCTAACGTGACGCTTGTACATGAGGTTTACCCAAAATTGTGTAAATCGATTTCGCATCGCGTAAAACATTTAATGACACAAAACAACTTCAAACATCATGATTAGAGCAAATTATTCACAGATGTCCACAAAGACAATTACGTCTTTTAATTCATGCTCTCGGACACACAATTTGCGGGACATGTCTAGCTCTGTGGAAAAGAAATAAGTGTTCCTCTGACAAAGGCTGCCTAAAAACCGAGGGCTACCTAGGGAGCTTTGTTCTAAATGAAGCCAGCAATTATCTCAGCTTGTGCGCTCTGTTTTCTCGTCCCTGTGGTGTTGTGTGAACGACACACACTGTACAGAGTAATATGGATGGAGAAAGAGATGGAGTCGGGGTGAAGAAAGATCAGTGGACTTTCGGACATTTGGACGCGACCGCGACTGTTGTGTTTTCTCTCAGGTGGAAACCGGTAGCCCCGTCTGATGATGAGAGTAATCAGACAGCTTGATTTAACGTCTGAAGCTTGTTATCCGGTTTTGTCTCTGTCTCTCTCGCTCTCTCTCTCTCATGCTGTGTGTGTGTGTGTTCACCGAGTGCAGGAAGGATGGCGCGTTTAACAAAGCATCTATTGATAAAACACCTTTCCAGCTCCGGCGTTCTCTCATCTCGTCTCCTATGACACAATAACGCCATTGTGTCCGTCTCAGTGTAAGTTATATCATGTAATAATAATAAGAACAAATTTAATGCATACACTTTATATAGCGCCAAACACACCGGCTTAACCCGTGTTAACCTCGTTTGAGGTTGGCGTCTGGAATGAACCATTTCTGAGCAATGGGGTAAAATTAGATATGCCCCGATGTAGTTTTACACCAATTCACAGACCTCCAGGCTCCACCGCTGGTCATGTGACCTTAACGAGTTTACCTCCATGAAGAACTCGAAACTTCAACAGGTCACCTTGACTCCTTATTAGGAGAGAATTTAATAAGCCTGGATGACGAGAGGAAAGACGAGCGCTAGCAGGAAACGAGAGAACAAAAGCGGGGAGATTCTCGCCGAAAACCGAGCTCTGTGGTGTGTGCAGCCTCCAGCTGCCCAGCGCTGAGAGAGACGCAACCGGCTTTCTAACGTGACAAACTTCTCGGCTTACTCTCCTTTTCTCTCTCTGATTCTCTGCGACTCGCACTCTGGCTTCCTACCTACATCAAGAAAAGACAGCGTTTCAATTACACACGCATTACACTCTATCAGACTGAAAAGATGGATAGTGAAGGGGGAGCAGAGGAGAAGCCTCGGACCTCTGAATGCGGCCGTAATGCACAGATTAGCGTTTATCATCAGACGCGGTCCAATTATCTCAGCACACCCGACATTATCAAACATTATTTTTGGGTGAAAATATCATTAATTATCAAGTGAAAATAATGATGGATAAATCCTCATTTAGGCATAACACACTTATCCGCCTCCAGAGCTTTTCAGAAGCCCAAAAACGTCATGAAGAAGCTAAGAACATTTCCACCGACAAAACCGTTCCAGAACTTCAGAACTTGTCTCGGACATTCAGCTACATTTAGATCACCAGGTACCTGCAATTTCCACCAATCCAAGAACATATAAAAAAAAAACTAAGAACCGTTAGATACATTTCAAACCCCAAAACATCAAGAATGTGTTAAGGAACCCAGAAACTATTTGAACCTTCAGAACATTTCTGGCACCTGAGAACTTTACACATTTGAGAATGTTGTGTAATTACTGTTTATAGTGTTTTTATGTTAGTTTGTACTCTGAGCGCTACAAACAGCCGGAACCAAATTTCTTGTGAGTGTCAACATACTCGGCGAATAAAACCCGATTCTGACTCTGAACGTGCCAGGGAATCCATGATTAAAAACACTTGTCTGGAACTTACAGGCACATTTGAAAAAAAAAATATATATATATATCACCTTTCAAGAACCTAAAAACATCCCACCACTAGAACTTTTAAGAACAATAAAAATCCGTAAGTATAGGTAAAGTTCCACTCTCAGAACCTTTCAGAAATACGCGAATATGAACATATTCAGGAGCCCAGAATCTTTCAGACACATTTCAACCACAAGAACATTCTTTAAATCCCACAAATTTGTCCAGGAACCCAGAAATTACAGCCACATGTTCACCTCTTAAAACATTTCAGGAAGACATCACTTAAAACTTAAAAAAAATTCCACCACTTGTCCAGGACCTTCAAAACACACCCAAAGAACCACAAAAAGCACACTTCCTGTGCTGGAGCCTTTCACAAACTTTCACACAAAAGATACATGTCTGTGGCCCATGTCCATAACCTTGGAAGATGTCTCACAACTCAGGAGCTTTAGGCATATTTTAACCCCAGGAACCTTTAGGAACCCAAGAACCGATGGAGGAACTTTTTAGTAACTCAATAACATGTGGATAACTAGGAACTTCAGGAACATTTCCACCAACAAAACCTGTGTGTGTGTGTGTGTGTGTGTGTGTGTGTGTGTGTGTGTGTGTGTGTGTGTGTGTGTGTGTGTAATAAACCCTAACACTAACCCTACATTGTTTCAGCTTTAGTACCATCCGTATGCCCTCAAGCCAAAAGTATATGTGAAGATATATAAAGAGATCAAACACACACACACACACACACACACACACACACACACGGTTGTCCCCAACTCTCACTGGGTCAAGTGTAATAATCCAAGCGAGAAAAAGCGAGGAAATCTTCCCCTCCCCTTGTGTCTGTTTACAAATGAGGGAATTATTTAAGAGCGTGATTTCGCTTCATGTATCCGCTGTTTTTAATGTTTGTATTTATGAGTTATAAAACTAAGCAGATGGCAACATTAGGCTAATGCAAAAATAATATCATATGTCATTTCGCTGTATACATCAGCTCCGGGGGAAAAAAACAAACAGTGGTGGAGGGGGACGGGGGGACGGAGGGGGGGAGTCACTACACGTTCTTCTTATAAAGTTCTCCTTGTGCCGTCTGTGGAAGAACGAAGAGACGCGGGCTGGAGCTTAATGTCTTTATCCATATCTGAAGGACGTAAAACCCGACGGCTACCGTGACGTCCACCGTTATAAATGACTTCATGGAAATAAACAAATTGGAAAATGGCTTGTGTAAATATTTACTCCATACCTGGGGGGGTTATCTTCAAACTCGCTTTTGTGCAGCGTTAGCTAATATTTAATAGAGTGTAAGCTGTAGCTCGGCCACTTAGAAGAACCACGAGGCTTTAAGCTAACTTACACACAGATGGTGCAATCAGCGCACAATTCAGCTCACCAAGCACTTAGGGAAAAAAAAAAAAAAAAAAACCTCGATAAGCAGAATCAGGTGTGAATTGTAAGAAAATAAATGTGTAGTCTTACAGCAGCGCTGCAATCCAGATACACGAGATTCATTTAATATTCACATCAAACATCAGACCGGAAGATGGTCGGTGGTGCCAGTTTGAGTGTTTATGTAAATCTCCAGGGGAAATCCAGTGAGAGGTTGTTCTACAAGCAAAGGTTACAGAAGAACGGCCAAATCCGACACTGCTGAGAGAGCCGCATCACCAGAACAGGAGACAAAGAATATATCTAGGAGTTTAAGGATACTTTCACCACTTTCTCTCTTCAGAACATTTCCGGAACCCAAGAACCGGTCTAGGAAACTGTAACTTAAATCACAACTCCACCAATGATATAGGACCTTCAAGAACATTTTGAAAAACTAAATCATATTTTTAAAAAAGGTTAGAATGTTGAGCACATTTCCACCGAAGGAACCATATAAGAACCTGCAAATGTGCCTGAAACTCCTATCTAATGTTCCGCTAGCAGAACCTTTCAGAGATGAATGAACATGTCTAACACCTCAAAACCTTCAGCACCCTTAGAACCTTTCAAGAATCCAATAATGTAGTTCAATAATCAGAAATGTCTCCTTGTTAAAAGAGATTACCGGACAAGGGCCACATTTAAGACTATGGATGGAGCTGCAACACCAGAACAACATATTGAGGAAACCAGAAGCTTTAGGTACATTTTGACCCTGGAAATCCATCCACATTTTCCCCTCAAGAACATTTCAGGTGCACAAGAACTGGTCTAGGAACACGTAACTAAAACACAGCTTCAGCAATAGTCTGGGAACTTCAAGCACATTCGAACTCCAATCAGCTTTTAAGAACTTCAATCGCATTTTCACCACTGGAATTGTTTCCGAACAAAACAATCCATAACTAAAGGTACAGCTCCACTTCCAGACACTTTCAGAAATACATTCACTTGTCTAACAATCCAGGTATATTTAAACCCCCCAAAAACCTTTCAGGAGTTCAACCACTTTTTAACATATTTCCTCCACAATAATTTGTCTAAGAATTTGTAATTAGTAGTAACCCTAGTTACACATTTACAGCATTTGGCAGACGCCCTCATCCAGAGCGACTTACATTTTATCTCATTATACTGTACATCTGAAGAGTCGAGGGTTAAGAGCCTTGCTCAAGGGCCCAACAGTGGCAACTTGGCAGTGCCTGAGTTTGAACCTGCTACCTTACAATAAGAGGTCCAACACTTGGACCACAGAGCTACAGTACCCTTGGCCCAGTTATATCACCAGGCACCCAAAAGATTTAGCCACATTTTAACCACCAGAACCTTTTAAAAGCCTAAGAATTTGTCTGGGAATCCAGGTACTAAAGTCAGATGTTCACTGCAAGAACATTTCACGTACATTTCAAGAACTAGTCTAGGAACCTATAATTGGTTCAATATAAAACCTTCAACTTACAAGAACCCAAGAACTGTATGCACATTATAAAACCTGAAACTGTTTTAGAACCTAAATCTAATTTGCATTAAAAAAAAATTATAGGTACAAGAACCTTTTTAAAAATACATGAACTTGTGTACGAAGCCAAGAACTTCAGGAATAGAATCTGTCAGGAGCCAAAATATATTGAGGAACACAGATTCACTAGAATCTGACAGCTTTAGCAACTCACAACCACGATAAGCAGAAAAGCATTTTAAACATCACACTTTAACCCTTAAGACAGATGAGCTACAATAGCTGAGAAAAACACAGGGTCAGGGAAGAACAGGAATCGGAGGCTGTGGTGGGCACGCAAACTGGATGGGTGGAAGACTTCACCTGGGTCGTGATTTAGGTTTAAAGGTCCGGTTTATTGGTTTAAAGTAAAGGTTTGTCAGGGACACTAAACTGATAAAGTGTGGTGTGTGAAGTTTAGAGCTAGTTATTAATGATAATAAAGGTAACTTTACAGCAACAATAGCTGCACAAAAATAATAATAATAATAATAATAATAATAATAATAATAATAATTATTATTATTATTATTATAAATCAAATGTTAAAATACTAAAAGACAAAAAAGGTGGCAAGAACTAGAAAATAATGGCAAGAGATTAAAGACAAATTAAAAGTTAATTTCATTAGAAAAGCAATTTAAACGGAAACAATTAAGTATTTTTGATTTTTGATTTCAGAACCGTAACTGAAGAGGCACACCTGATATCTATGGGTAGACTGCTATAACAAAGAGCTCAGAGAGCTAGGAGCAGAGTGTGGAGACATCAGGTCCATGAGGAGCTTCAAAAACTAATAAAATAAGCAGGGAGTCAGGGAAGTGAGGCTAAACCTGGAGCCATGTGATCCTTTATCTCGGTGCTGGTAAACAGCCTGGCTGCTCTGATTAGTTCGATTAGTTCGGAACTAATCGAAGGCGAGCTGGTCGTCACGGATTTGCTGGAAACTGACGTAAGTTTTAAGATCCACGTGGACAAAGAGCAGGACTACGTCATGAGCGAGACCTGGATACAAGAACGTACTGGATAACAACGCTGTTCAGGACGAGTGCTCGACCACGCTTCACGATGGTGCTCGTTAAACCAAAAAATAAAAAGTCTTTTGACATAAGAGTCATGATAAGGTGAGTGCTCACTGTATTTGGTGCAACCGTGACACCAGGGCTGAAGTCCTGAGTACAAGTTACTGCAATAATCCAAGTGGTTTAATTACAAATAGAGGATAATAACACTAGTCCAGAGGACACTACGGAAATAAGCGATAAACAGGAACAAAGAAATACTGGAAGCGGCAGAATCAATTAACACAGAACCATTTTAAACACGCTTACTGGAACAATGCTGGCACGGTCAAGAGATCCGCCTGTTCCCTGTGTACTCCTCATTTCTGTACACCTCAGCTCCATACTGTACGCAGTTCCTGATTAAAAATAGTCTTTAATAATAAAATGCATTCATGTAAGCATCTTCAACACATCGCATTTCCACATCATCTAATCAGCATATACACACGTGTGCGCACGCACACACACACACACACACACACACACACACACACACACACACACACACATATAGGCATGACGAAAGAACAGAATAAATGTACTGTAGAAAAAAAAAAAAACTCTGTATAAATAATATGTATAAATAATAAAATAAAAAATAAAGCTACAGAAGTGAATTCTGGGTACTGGGTGTGAGCTTTCAACCTCACCGCTTCAGAAAGCCGGCGTGTCGGAGTGACTGTCGTCGCTTCTCTTCAGTCTATTAAAAATATTCCAATAGTTTTTAAATAATTATATTATATACTACATATATATATATATAAAGTTTACTTTAAAATAACACTTGTGTGTCTTTTATTACAATTTTCAGTACATATAGCATTTATTAAATAATGCTGTTGCTGTGTCAGACTGAGAGATTTTTTTTTCAAATGAACTGAAATGAGGAGATAAATATTACATTAAAATTATATTAAAAATATTACAAAATATGTAATCCATTTTTTTCTTTCAATTATTTTATTGCAATTTTGAAGTTTACTTTAAAAGATAATGTGTGTGATGCATCATATTAAGCTAATATAATATATATACAATTATTATATTTTTATTGTTATTAATTACATTTAATTTTTTTCCGGGAATTGCCTTAAGAAACGTGTGCAATATTTACCTCACCGTGTCTATATTCTCTATAAATAATCTAAAATAATGCCATTAAAATCTGTTAATAAATGTTATATTATAAAAAAGAAATGCTTTTTATAAATGTAAATATTTGCAAAGGAAATTCAAAAAGCTTAAACTTAGAATTTGTTTTTATTTCATAATAATAATAATAATAATAATAATTATTAGTAGTAGTAGTAGTAGTAGTAGTATTATTACTATTGCACATGAAACTAATTACATTTAAATTTAAATCTGAAGGTCACCTGGTGCACTACACAATTGGGATTTAAACATAACACACTCTCATCGCGATGGTAGAAAAACACACCCTGGCGCTGCGAGAGACATGGAAAGTTGTGTTAAACGTCAGGACGAGCGAAAGAGTTTCTGTTTTCACTATCAGAGCAGTCAATCTTCAAAATATACAGTTTCCTAATACACAGGAAACAGATTAGGATCTCACTAGTGCCTGACTACTCTATGAGCATGTGTGTGTGTGTGTGTGTGTGTGTGTGTGTGTGTGTGTGTATGTTGAGAGAGAGAGAGAGAGAGAGAGAGAGAGAGAGAGAGAGAATAATCAGTGTATGTTAGGCCGGTGTGATATTACCTATGATGGACAAGTGAGGTCAAAGGGTGTGAAGGAGGTTTTTACTCAGCGGTGGCCCAGAAACACACGCACACACACACACATACACACACTCACACACCTTATTAAATATCCTGTTCACACACCATCTGCTTCATTTCTTAAAGTTACAGCGTCACTATATATTTCATTCAATCGCTAACACATGTATGTCCTCTGAACTCACACACACACACACACACACACACACACTGTGTGAATACACACACCGTTAATTGTTATGTCTGCCAAATGTTTAAAATGCACGTTTAGTCTGATACTATGTTCAGCTTTCTCCTCGTTTAACATGGCTAGACATCTCCACACACTCACTGCTGCTAAAGCCAGCTCACGAAGCGCTAGTGGAAAAAACACATGAAATAAAATAAAATAAAATGTAATTAAATTAAGTAAAATATCATATTAAAAAAATGTAATTAAGTTGTGGGCTAGGTAATCAAACAGCTGTAAATAGTCCCTAAACCTAATAATAAAATAATATGACAAATACAATACAATAAAGTCAATAGTGACTTTTTTTAAATATATAATAAACAATTCTTTTAATTCAAGACAAACTTTACTTCCTTTAAAGATAAAAGGAGCTAAAAAATGAAAGGGCCTACTGTAAATCTTAATAACTTCTATTAACTGTTAATAAACATAATAACAACAACTAAGACCACACTGCACTTTTACGTTAAAAAAATAGACACATTTTTCAAATGTATTTTCTTAATCCATTGATTTGCATGCTGTTATGTAGAACTTGCACTTCAGTAAGTCAACTGTGTTTTCAACCTGAACAACCCTGTTCACTTCATTTTACATGCACACACAAACACACACAAATGTAGACATTTAATGAAATGTAATTATTCATTTTATTTTAAATGTAAATTTAATAAAGGATAACTTCATGTCTTACTGCCATCTGTGTCAAAAGTGCCCCCTCCCCTCTAAATAATTTGGTTAAGGTATGAAATGACACAGATTTGATATACATTTAATACACTTTATATTTGTTTTCTATCTGTAACATATGAAGCTTTTTTTCTTTTTGTTTTTTCTTTTGGAATTTAGAACAAAGAAAACTCCAGTATACTGACTAACAAGATAATGCTTAGTGGCTAAAGAATGCTAGCGGTTAGCGTGTCTAGGAATTTTTTCTCGCCACTGTCACCCCCAGCTTTCTCATTAGGGATAAACTGATGAATGAACATCCACAACATTTTAACTGCTTTTTCGACAATGTCCGTTGTTAAAAGCACGATACAAAAAAAATGTACTGTATTAGACAATTTTTTTTTTTTTTTGTAGGAATGCTAGCTAGACGCTTTTTGTAGGAATGCTAGCTAGATATGAGCATGGTGAGGTCTGAAACTAGTGTAAATATTTTAGAGAAATAAGCATTAATCAAGTAACTGTAAAAAAATTTTTTTTTAAATTTGGACAGCCGAGAAAAATATTATAGCAGCTAACAAAGGTGTGTTTGTATGTTTCTTGTTAGCCAAGTGTGTAGGATAGGAAACCTTTAAAAGACGCACTTCTTTACCTGGAAACCATCTACATGCACAATCTCTCTCTCTCTCACACACACACACACACATCTCTTATTTTATTACAGTGATCATCATTCC
Source organism: Clarias fuscus (assembly GCA_030347435.1). Taxonomy (NCBI): domain Eukaryota; kingdom Metazoa; phylum Chordata; class Actinopteri; order Siluriformes; family Clariidae; genus Clarias; species Clarias fuscus. The sequence continues at coordinate 7,223,042 of CM059211.1, read as the reverse complement.
CTCCTTCACATCTCCACACTGCACATTTTCATACTTCCACATGACTGGAGCTACGTTTTCATGAAGCAGAATGGGGAATGACGGGAAAGACGCGAGTGACGGCCGGAGCGTGACGCACAAATGAAACAGGAATAAATTGAATAAGAGACGGGTGTGTTTCTGTTTTTCGGCAGGTTAATATTGGCGGGATTAATACGAGCTGTCACGCTGAAAGCGCTTAAGTAAACGCTCCACGTACAAAATGACATTTGAGGAAAAAAATACAGTGATGAAGTGCAGGAGGAGGAAAAAACCTCTCTCACTCACAGCCACACGCTCTGTAATATGCACTCGCATACACACACACACACACACACACACACACACACACACACACACACACACACACACACACACACACACACACTCTCTCTCTCTTCCACATGCAGATAAACTAAAAAGTAAACATATAAAATGCCAAAGAAGATTTCACATTTTAAAAAATGTCAAATTGACATTTCTACAAGCAAAACAATATTTTATAAAATAATAAATTACATTTAAATTTTTGTTTAAAAAATAAAACCCATAAAAAGACAAAAAACTAAATCTGAAGAGATAGCAATGTAATAACATTAATAAGGTCGTTTTTAAAAATCCTAGAAAACTGCCCTTAACTGTGTATGTGTGTTTGTTTTTGAATATTGAATATAAATTGAAGCCCACACATCTAAAACCAGAATAGACAAATTCCAGTTTGTCCATTAGTCCAGAATCTAGTCTATACTAAAATATATACTAATGACAATGACAATCCTAAATTTAAACCATAAAAACATCTTTCATCTACAACCAAGCAAAATATGTCTCTGATCCCAAAACCAAATCCAAGTCTGAAAATTAACCGTCACCCTAAACCATACCAACCTAAACCCTGACTCTAATCCCAAATCATTATTCTAATCCTTAGTCTTAAGGGTGTTCCCACAATCCCAGATTTAATCCCGGACTGACATGGTCTTTAAATTGTAGAAAATCCGTATTATATCTTTAACATCAACTTAAACTGTAATCCCAAAATATAAATCTAATTCTTTATCCTGAAATTAAACTCTAATCTCAAACTATAAATTTAATTCTTTATTGTAATAGTAAACAACAATCCAAACCTATAATTCCAATTCTTCATTTTTATATTCAACAACAATCTCAAACTATAAATTTAATTGTTAATTCTAAAATTTAACAATAATCCCAAATTATAAATGTAATTTTAATTCTTAAAATTCAACTCTAATCCCAAACTATAAATTCTAGTTTCTATTCTAAAATGTAACAATAATCCCAAATTATAAATTTAATTCTTGTTTGTGAAATTAAACAATTATGCTAATATATAAAAGTAATCCCTTATCTTAAAATTAAACAACAATCCCAAACTAAAAATCTAATCTTTTATTTTAAAAATAAAACAATAATTTAATTCTTCATTTTTAAATTAAACTATTTTAAACTATAAACTTAATTATTTCATAAAATTAAACTTTTTTATTGTGAAGTTTAACAAAAATCCCTAACTATAAATGTAATTCGTTACTGAAATATATATATATATATATATATATATATATATACACTACAGTATAATCCCAAATATATAAAAAAAAACTATAAAAGTAATATTTTATCTTTAATTAAACTATAATCTAAAAATTTACATTAAATTCTTTATCGCAAAATTTAACAATAACCCCAGACTATAAATTGAATTATTTACTGTTAAATTTAACAATAATGAGAACCTATTAATGCAATCCCTTATGTTAAAATTACATTTTTATTAATTAAAAATATTTATTTTATTTAATTATTAAAATTAAACAGTAATCCCAAATTAAAATGTTAATGTTTATTGTAAACTTAACTGACAATCCCAAATTATGAATCTAATATTTTTTCTTAAACTATAAACTTAATAATTTATTTTAAAATCAAGTGCTAATTCCGTTTTAAAATTAAACGACAATCGCAAAATATAAACATACAAATTAAACTCTAACTTCAAATTATTAATCTAATCCTACCTCATGAACTGTAATTTAAATTATAAATCTAATCCCTAATTGTAAACTGTAACTTTAGGCCAAGATATAATGCGAATCTTTAATTCTAACCCTAAACTGCAAATCCTAAACCTTTAATTAAATTGTATCTTTGTTAATTTTGAATTCCGATCACCTAAACTTAGACTGTTTAGATTACTGTGTGTGTGTGTGTGTGTGTGTGTGTGTGTGTGTGTGTGTGTGTGTGTGTGTGTGTATCAGCTAAGGCGCATATTGTGTGTCATGTTTGTGGAGGATTACAACCAGCATGTTGTACTTTAACTTCAATCTTAATAAGAGCTCTCTCTCTCTCTCTCTCTCTCGTCTCACTCTCGTCTTCTGTCTCTCCATCGTTCTCTCCGTCTCTCTCTCTCTCTCGTCTCACTCTCGTCTTCTGTCTCTCCATCGTTCTCTCCGTCTCTCTCTCTCTCTCTCTCTCTCCTTGTTCCTCACAGTCTCTTCGTCTCCCCCCCTCCCCACCCCCTCTCTAAATATTATAAACTGATATTGCTACTTAATAGTGAGTTATCAGCAGGGGAATTTAATTTTCCACCATTCCAGTAACACACACACACACACACACACACACACACACACACACACACACACACACACACACACACACACACACACGTGCGGTTAACAAAATGTTTTACGGCCTTGACACATAATAGTACATTTGCATTGCCAAAACATCTCATTCGGTATCGAACGCTGTAACTCTCACACACACACACACACACACACACACGCACACGCACACGCACACACACACACACACTCCCTTCCTTGCTGTCTCTCTCTCACACACACACACTCTCTCTACCTTGCTATCTTCCTCTTACACACACACACACACACACACACACACACACACACACTCTCTCTCTCTCTCTAAACTCTAAACACTACAAACTACTGAACAGCAGCCAGCTATAATTATCCAGCATTCCAGTAACATATTTACACACACACACACACACACACACACACACACACACAGTGCCAGGAAAATGGGATAAAACTAAGAGGTCAAACTGACACCAAGATTGAGAGGCTGAGTGTGACCTGTGCAAATCCCCTCATATTTCTAGTTGCTGACACACACCCAAACACGCACACGCATACACACACATGCACACGCATACACACACACGCACACGCATACACACACACGCACACACACACACACACACACACACACACACACACACACACACACACACACACACACGCGCACAGGGACAGCCAGTAACCTGAGGCTGCCACTGCCACCATGTACTCATTGTTCTTCGATTTGCAAAAGTCTGTTCTCTCTCTCTCTCTCACACACACACACACACACACACACACACACACACACACACACACACACACACACACACACACACACGACCCCTCGTGATGGAGAGACAAAGAAAAAGGGAGAGAGAGAGACAGATGCAGAGACAAAGACAGATATATGAATAGAGACAGACAAAGAGAGAGAGAGAGAAAGAGAGAGAGAGAGAGAGAGCATAAGATGCGAATAGCCAGGAAGAAAGAGAGACAAACTGAGAGAAAGACAGACAGAAAGAGAAATAGTGAGCAAGACATGGACAACGAAGGGAAGCAAGAGAGATGGCAAGAGATGCAGATAGACTGAGAGAGATGGAAAGAGAGACATAACGAGAGATGCATATAGGCAGAACAAAAGTGAGACAAACAGATATAAAGAGAAGGAGAGACAGAGACACAGGAAGAGAGAGATGGTGAGAGGTACAGAAAGATGGAGAGGAAAAATAGATGGAAAGAGTGAGACAGAATGAGGAACAGACAGCCAGGAAGAAAGAGAGAAAAAAACAGAGACAAAGAAAGAAAGATGCAAATAGACCGAGATAGACAGAGAGAAAGGCGCAGACAAAAAGAGGACACAAAAAGAGACAATCAGAGAGAGAGAGAGAGACAAAGGTGAGACAGAGCGAGAGAGAGAGAGAGAGAGAGAGAGAGACAAAGGTGAGAGAGAGAGAGAGAGAGAGAGAGAGAGACAGAGGGAGACAAAAGGAGAGAGACAGAGGGAGACAGAGGGAGAGAGACAGAGGGAGAGAGAGACAGAGGTAGAGAGACAGAGGGAGAGAGACAGAGAGAGAGAGACAGAGGGAGAGAGACAGGAAGACAAAGGGAGAGAGACAGAGGGAGACAAAGGGAGAGAGACAGGAAGACAAAGGGAGAGAGACAGAGGGAGACAAAGGGAGAGAGACAGAGAGATAGAGGGAGACAGAGGGAGAGAGACAGAGAGAGAAACAGAGGTAGACAGAGGGAGAGAGAGACAGAGGTAGAGAGAAGGAGGGGGGGAGACAGGGAGACAAAGGGAGAGAGACAGAGGGAGACAAAGGGAGAGAGACAGGGGGAGACAAAGGGAGAGAGACAGAAGGAGACAGAGAAAGAGAGACAGAGACAGAGGGAGACAGAGGGAGAGAGACAGAGACAGAGGGAGAGAGACAGATGGAGACAAAGGGAGAGAGACAGAGAGAGAAACAGAGGTAGACAGGGGGAGAGAGAGACAGAGGGAGAGAGACAGAGGTAGAGAGACAGAGGTAGAGAGGGAGACGGTGGTTTGTTATTGATTGTGTAACCTCACTGGTTGCATTTCTTAGTTATTATATCGACTCTGTGTTGCTCGTGTGTTACACAGAAGGGAAGGTTCTTATTAAAGCTGTGTTTACCTTCCCCTCTCTCTCTCTCTCTCTCTCTCTCTCTCTCTCTCACACACACACACACACACACACACACACACACACTAAAGGAATGGACACACACACACTCTCCGTCTGTGTGTGAGCTACTTTAGTTCGGTTTTTGTTTACTCTCTTAATACGGGTCAGCCTGTAGGGGCCTCCGCTGTGTAAACACCTTTAGTGAAAGGAGTGTGTCACTCTATACTTCCCACACACACACACACACACACACACACACACACACACACACATGCAGGTGGTCAGTGTGTTCGGTCTCAGCAGACACATTTCTCTCGCTTCCTCTGGGCTCTTAAGAAAAGAGCGGAATCAGTACACAAGGGCAAACAAAAGAAGATATACAATCCTGTGTAACAAATGTGTGTGTGTGTGTGTGTGTGTGTGTGTGTGTGTGTGTGTGTGTGTGTGTGTGTGTGTGTGTATGCACATGTACATTTTTGCACTCGACAAATATCACAGACTTTTGAATGGACATTTTTTGAATGGTTTGTGCTTGTGTGTGTGTGTGTGTGTGTGTGTGTGTGTGTGTGTGTGAGAGAGAGAGAGAGAGAGAGAGAGAGAGAGAGAGAGAAAGAATCTTAATGTGTGTTCCAGATGAAAAAAAATATATATATATCTCCAAGCGCCAAGAAAAATAGACAGCTAACAGGATGACAGAGACAGTAGCAGTGCAGCTAACATGGAAATCTCTCACACACTCCCTCTCTCTCTCACACACACACACACACACACACACACACACACAAACACACAAACACATGTTGTCTCAGAATCAAGTAACAAGGCGAGAAAAGAAGCTCAAGCTCAGAGAAACAACAGGAAGCAGGGTTTCCAGGCGTCGCGTAAAAAAATACGGAATCTGTGCGTATTTTGAAAGGAATAAACCGGATCCGTGGTCAACCGATAGAGGGCGCTATTTGCTCCGTATTTTTGCGAATCAAAGTGAAATCTGTGGCAGAGGAAGATTAGTTAAACTACTAAGACTCGGTGATATGTATGAAACAAGAGTCGGTCAGTGGACAGAAGGAAACCCCTTCCCTCTGTCTCAGCCTGTCTGTCACGGTCTCTTCCAACACACCCAACAGAGAGCGCGCTTCTCATTGGTCGAGACACACTCGCTGTGTGTGTGCGCGAGGCAGGGGACTGACTGGGAAGCGCTCTCACTCAGAACAGAAGTACGAGACGGGGAGGGAGGCGGCTACTGGACATTACCCCAGGTCGCCTGCAGGGGGAGCAGGGAAAAAAAGAAAAGCGCGAGTCTAGGTTTAATTTAATTAAACCACAGATCATTCATAACACTATTAATATTTACTGTACTATACAGTTTCACAGGTACATTTTATCTTCCTGTTCTGTTCTGATTTAGCGAGCATTAGCGACTCATTGCTAGGTTTCTCTTCTGTTGTGCGAAAAGTCCTGGGTTCAACACCCAAACACCAGCCACTGGATGCAGTGCCGGTCCCGAGCCCGGATAAAATGGGAGGGTTGTGTTAGTAAGGGAATCCGGCGTAAAACCTTGGCGTGCCAACGTGTCGTGTGGATTGGATGGTCCGCTGTGGCGACTCCTCGACGGGAGCAGCCGAAAGACCAACATCCACTGTGGCTGTAGAATTTATTTTAATTCACTTTTAGAAAAGACGAAAAACGGAGCCTAGAGAGGCTAGAGAGAGCCGATTGGCCGAGCTCTCTCAGAGGGGAGGGATAAGAGGTACTCAGCGCTCCCACAATCAGGGACGTCTGTGAGGTCACGTAAGCGCCCTCCGATAAGATGCTAGGATAAGATGCAAAAAGATGCGGTAGGCTGGCGCCACGTGGTTTGGAGGAAACACGTGATAATCTTTGGCCCTCCTGACTTGGTGTTAGTAGTAGCCTTAATGTGGGAGCGCCCCTAGTGACGGGGAGGAATTGGACACGACTAAATTAGGGAGAAAATCAGGGGGAAAAAAAACAAACAAACAAACAATTTTTCGACATAATCGACTTGCTTTTTTTTAAAACTCTTTGTCCATCTGTCAAACAAGCTTTCGTATTCCATCGTTAGAAAATGCTTCAGGCTGAGCTGTGAGCCAGGATTGCACCGCTGTCTTCATATCCTCATCAGAAGTTAATCTTTGTCCTCAGTGCTTTTAGGGGACCAAAGTTGATGGAGCCGGATGAGGACTATAGTGAGGACACTTTAACACCTCAAAACAGAGTGCCGACAGCGTGGGTAGACATGCATTGTCCTGCAAGATCGCGACGCCCTTGGACAGCAGTCCTCTTCAATAAGCGTCTCACTGTAACGAGACGCACTGTCGACCGTCGAACCTTTTTCCTGATAATGTCCCAATGCTGGCGCTTACAGAATCCCAGAAAACTGTACGCATTGATGAATTTTCCAGCTGAAGGTTGACTTTTTCATTGTTTTTCGGTCAGAATTAGAATGTTTCCGTTCCATACTCTGCAGTTTCCTCTCAAGCCTGTACTGATGAATCCATGTCTCGTCATTAAAGATTATATTTCACAAATCTCGTCAGGGAGAATCACAGCCGTGCGCTAGCTGTCTGGTGTTAAGAGCAAACATTATGGACTCTTCCATAATTATGACTTGAATCTGTGTCAGGTTCGATCACGTTAGCGCGCTGGCTAGCGGAATCTGTTCCCACGTTCAGACAGCAACCTGAGGAGTTGTAGTAAAAACAGAGAGATGGACGTGGAGCTCCCGAGCGACGGTGACGAATCCGTGGCGAGGAATCCGAGATGTAGGAGAAGCACCAGGGACTGAAACCAGAACTAGACACAACGTGGAAGGTTATAAAACTGGCCTCGGCTCGGAGCGGAGAAGAAAAACCACCGCCTCCGAGTTTCGTCTTGGAAGAATTATGTTTATTTTTGTTTTGAAAAAAGAAAATGTGTCATTTTGACCTGAAGTGTACATCAGGGAGACGGGAAATGAGCACATTTTCTAATAAACAAAGCAGCCAGAGTGGAACCGCGAGAGAGAGAGAGAGAGAGAGAGAGAGAGAGAAAGAACGCCTCCAGTCCAAACAGCACGGAGATCCAAACGCCTCGGACTGGTGTGTCGAGCCTGACCCCTGTGTAATACTCTGTGTGTGTGTGTGTGTGTGTGTGTGTGTGTGTGTGTGTGTGCGCGCTCACAGGAGGCCAAAGCGGAGTGTACAGAGCCAGGAATAACAGCGTGAGGAATAATGCCGCAGCGATCGTCTGAACTCCAGCTCCGTGGCACAGACTGAACCTGAGAGGAGACGGCTGAGCCAGCTCTCGCTCTCGCTTACAGAACAGATTATTCATCTCAATTGGACTCAGCTGGGTAAATAAAGTACATACAATAAAATATGAAAAAAAATAAAATTAACCAGAACTCACTCTCTCTTTCTCGTGTGAGAGAATATTTTCCGCTGTTCTACATCGCTAAGTTGAGATCATGTAGATTTAGCGTTAGGGTGCGTCGATATCGCGATATAACATTGGAATCAGCATCACAGTCTGATCTCATTTGACATGATTGGATGTTCAATTGCATTTTTGTTAATTAATTAATCACTTTGTCACAATGCAAATTTGTGATCGCTTTCGGCAACAAGAAAGAACGCCGTTTTATTGCTATTGATATTGCTTATCTATTGCTATTATTTTTCTTCTGACTTATTTCTGAGGATTATCACCACAAAGGGAAATATTTGTCATGCCAATAAAGCATCTTTGAATCTGACTCTTAAAGTTGAATCTGCAGTTGATCTGGCTGCATTGGTAATAGAAGGGGCGGGGCTTGCAACTGAGCTGGTGGCATTGGTGATAGAAGAGGGCGTGGTTTGTAGCTGATCTGGTTGCACTGGTTATAGAAGGGGCGGGGCTTGGAATTGATCTGGTTGCATTAGTGATAGAAGGGGCGGGGCTTGTAGCTGATCTGGCTGCATTGGTGATGGAATGAAGTGTGTAGCTGATCTGATTTTACAGTTAATAGAAGGGGGTGGAGCTTTTAGCTTTTCTGGCTTCGCATCAGGTAACATGGGCGGGACTTGTAGCTTATCTGGCTTCAGCTCGACAGAAGGGGCGGAGCTTGTTGCAGAACCTTGAAAATGAACATTACTTAGACTTACTATATAATATCTTGCTTTGATTCATTTAAGTGGAAATTTAAATTTCTGAGAGATTTTTTTTTATTTTACTCTCAAAAAATTAATTTTTTTAATTAAAAACATTAATAAAATGAGGACACAAGTCCATAAATAAAAAAAACAAATTAGCAAACTTAACATCCACCAATAATAATAACTTCTTAAGTGTGTTCTGTGTTCCCTAAATGGCTCTTTGTGGAACGTTTCTTGCTAAACGACGGGAAAGACAAAAAATTCCCATCAAAAATGGAGCAAAAGTAAAACTTTCTGGGTCAGAAAACTACTTGGGGAGAAAAATAATAAATAAATAAAGGTTTGCGCTCATCCATCCTTCTCTCGCTGTCCAAATAAAGACCACACTGCGGGCGCATGTATGTTTGGACAGACACACACGCGCTCATGCAGACAGATGTGTGATGTGTGTTAGCGCTCAGTGATGAGTTAGCGTTAATCAGCTGTGTCACAGAGCTGCTCCTGCTGTGAACTTGCAGCCCAACGGCTTCCAGATGGCAGGAAAGAGTTTCCAGATCGCGCGGAGAAATCCCGATAAATCAATAGGAGCTGCGTTTCTCACCGCCACCACCACCGCCGCGCGGGAACGCCGGGAACGAGAGCGGGCTAAAGTGCTCTGTCAGCTACGGCGCCTAATTGGCAAGATGTCGGATAGAAAGAGAGGAACAGGAAATAATCTGATCCCCCCCCTGCAACATGACTCTCTCCATCATCTCTGTGTGTGTGTGTGTGTGTGTGTGTGTGTGTGTGTGTGTGTGTGTGAGCGAGAGAGAGAGAGAGTGAGAGAGAGAGAGAGAGAGAGAGATGGGGCAGCAGGGGGCAGAGAAGCAAGACAGCGTTGACACAAGACAGGAGCTGGGGATAAAAATAGATTGAGAAAGAGGAAAAGAGAGAAGAGGTGAAGAGAGGGCAGGGAAATATAAAAGGAATGTTTACTCTGGACATCTCTCTCTTTCTTCCTCTCTGTCTGTGTGTGTGTGTGTGTTCTTGCACAAAGGCAAATGTCTACAAACATGCAGGCCACAAGTCTGAAACAAAAGTTCCATATCACACTGGACACTCATTTTCTACAGGCATTACACACACACACACACACACACACACACACACACACACACACACACGTTATCTATGCAGTAAGGACACATATAGCTGTAGGACAGCGCACCATTAACAGCATCTTGCGCATCATTATAGCGATTGCATACGTTTTTGTGGAATTGGGATGAGGCTGATGGAGGTCAGCTGCACTCGGACGTCTGAAGGTGTGTGTGTGTGAGAGACGTCTGCGTATGTGTGTGTATGTGTGCGATCATGAGGACGGTCCTGTTCCTCCAGGGGGAGGCGATGCCTCGGTGTCTCTCTCTGCCGGTTCGGGTTAAACAGGACCACGGGCGCTTCTGTTCCGAGACGAGGGGAACCGCGGAGAGCGCCCGACTTCCCATGACGACGTGTCGAAGCAATTAGTACGTCCTTCACAGCCTGGCGACAGGTGGAACCCTGCTGTGGAACCCTGCTGCACATAAAACGGTCCGGTCCGGAACAGTTAGCGGCAGCGTCACCTGAGACCCGGGGCTCGGCTCAGATTATCGACGGTTAAGGTTCTGACGGCTGCAGATCAGAAGGTTCAGAGGGCTGAGCGCTCAGATCCCAGGATCAACGCTCTGATACGGCTCGGCTCCTGAGACACGTGAGCCGCTCTCTGACCCCAGGTTATCCCACCTCCAGACGTGACGTGAGGAGAGCAGTGAGACCTCAGACTGAGGGAGAAATGAAGTGTGAGATAATATTAGTACTAAATGAGCCACAAGCTGCTTAGCGGATTTACACAAGGAAGAGGAGGGGCGGTAATTTCTGTAAGTGTCTCACACAGAGGCGTGGCCTCTGTCAGACAGTGTGAAGTAGGCGTGGCCTCTGTCAGACAATGAAGGAGCCGTGGCCTCTGCCTGTATCTGTCAAACAAGGTGAAGGAAGTGTGGCCTCTGCTTATATGTGTCACACAACAGTAAGGAGGCATGGCCTCTGTCATTCAGAGTGAAGGAGGTGTGGCCTCTACTTGTTGCTGTCACAAAGAGTGAAGGAGGCGTGGCCTCTGTGTCACAGAAAGTGAAGGTGGTGTGGCCTCTGTGTCAAAGAGTGAAGGAGGCATGGCGCTTCTCTGTACCAGTCACTCAAGTGAAGGAGGCGTGGCCTGTGTCTCTCTGTACCCGTCACTTAGTGTAAAGGAGGCGTGACGTCTCTCTGTACCCGTCACTCAGGATGTAGGAGGCAGTACAGACACTCTGTACGACCAAAACAGTGTTTAAATAAAGAATCTTGATTTTAATAACAGTCATTACTGAAGGCAGTGACCTGCTCCATCTGTCACTCTCTCACGCAGCCACCCATTAACACACACACACACACACACACACACACACACACACACACACACACACACACACACACACGGTGCTGATGGTGAGGATGGGCTGTGTGTGAGCTGCAGGTTCGAGCTGATGGAGAGCTCTCATCACTCTGAAGTTGATTATGGTAATGGTGCATGATTGCAACGCTTTAAACTTTCTTTTCTTTTTTTCCCTCCTTCCGTTCTCTAATTGCTCATCAGCACACTCCGTTTCAGGCTGATTTCCTCCTGCACACACACACACACACACACACACACACACGCTCTGATGAGGCGAGAAAACACCACATTTGTCACAAATAGCCCAAAAAAGATGTATTTATCCCTGAGTCCTGTTCTTCTTCCTATCAGCTGAGGTTTCACACTGAGATGGGTGTCGATAAGCTATTAAGAGTGTGTGTGTGTGTGTGTGTGTGTGTGTGTGTGTGTGTGTGTGTGTGTGTGTGTGTGTGTGTGTGTGTGTGTTTGAAGAAGTGATAAATTCAGTGACAGCAATAAATTGTAAATTTGAGATATGAAGAGCGCTACAGAGAGAGAGAGAGACAGACAGAACTGTGTGTGTGCGTGTGTGTGTGTGTGTGTGTGTGTGTGCCCGGAATGGTTTCCTAAAGCACTTGTGGGTTTCTGTGTGTTGTTACTAAAGTCTGACACACACCAGACCCGAGCACTAATAAGAACTCCGACACAAACCAGACACACACACACACACACACACACACACACACACACACACACACACACACACACACACACACACACACAGAGCACATATTAGAACTGATCTAAAGTCAGTGTGCTTGACTCTTATCACTGTAGTGCACTTATTACTGAGTGTACAGTGAAGTGAAGCACACTTGTTAAGGGCCACTTTAACTGCTGATAGGATGCGTGAAGACACACGCACGCACACACACACTTAAGTGTTATAGATACAAGGTCACTTTTACATCCGAGTGCTTACTATGATTTGTACCATGCACACACACACACACACACACACACACACACACACACACACACACATACACACAAATTAAATTAGAAAAAAATACTTAAAATGTAATTATCGATTAACAATTAAAAAGAAAGAACGAATAAATAAATGAATAAATAAACAAACTAAATAAATACATACATACACAGAACCTTAGACATAAATAAATAAATAAATACATATTATAAAATAATAAAAATAACTATAATAATAATACACAACTAAAATAAATACATTCACAAATATTCAGATATAAACAAACAATCAGAAAAACATTTAGGCAAAAATAAACAAACAAATAAAACAAAATAAATTAACAGACGTAAACGTTTGGGCAAAATTATAACAAATACTTAAATAAATAAATAAATAAATAAACAAACAAACACATACATACAGTACATACATACATAGAGAAAGAAAGAAAGAAAAAAAGAAAGAGGACTTTTGTTCACATACAGTTCATAGTATTGTTGACTGCATGCACAGCCGCTTACTTTTCCTTAAAGTAATTTATTTATTAAACTGAATTAATTCTTTTTTTTTTTACTGTTCATAAATATTTTTATTTACATGACATAATGACATTATTGCATATAAAAACTGTGCTTTTTATACAATAAAGCTATGAATTTTTTCTTTGCCTGATCCAATCCTTCCTATTTGCTAGTGTAACCACTATTAAAATGAATAAAATAGAACAGACAAACAAATAAACAAAAATAATGAATTAAAACCCCCTTGGCCGTGTGGGGAAAGGGGGCAGAGATTTAGTCGAGTGCACTTGTATGCTTTACATTGTAAATTTGTTTTAAAGGCGTATAAAACTCACTTTGTCAGACTTAAGAACAAATCCGACTTACGAACGTGCTCCCAGAATGGAACTCGCGTGTATGTCGCGGACTAGTTGTATTCCATTTCTATTAAATTCCAAGTGCATAAAAAAATGTCTCTTTAATAGAATGTGTTTAGACGAATACAAGACTCTAACCTATATGTCAGTAAAATGTTAATTCAATAATTTTATTCATAATCTTGTAAACTGATACAAGATCAATCTATTTATTATAATCTAAATGTTTAGTAAGACTCTGTTGGCTTTCCAACATTCTCGAATTTGATCTTGAATTCAAGATCAATGTAAATTGAAGGAGCTTTGTCAGGAAGTTGGTCAGAGATCATTACGCCTCACTGTGTGAGAATCCGTCATCATCAGAAAGAATTTAGAGCAAATGCTAAAAAAAATCCTTACCTGCCATGATTTCTCATGATGAGTCATGACTCGCCACGAGTTCTCCTAAGAACCGCTATGAACTTCTTTGAGTGTGCGCTCACGATCATGTGATGACACTGACACCATGTTTGAGGACGGAGCGATGATTCCCACCCAACAGAGTGCTAACCAGCATTGTGTGCATTATAAGGAGGTTCGAGCGCTTTATTTACTGTACTCTAAGCACTCTAGTGTGCTTAAACATTTCAAATTCTAGACTGTTCGTATTTTTTTAGCTTCAGTCAACAAAATGTTCAGTCACACCATCTGGATTTAAACGTTAATAAAAAAGATGTTCATGAGGAGGAACCTAAAACAACCAGGTGATTAAAAAAGGGTTACCTTTTATATGTCACAGCATGAAAGTTTGAGATGCTTCGGCAAGAGTCTGGGACGGATAGTAGCGGAGTCCACGTACTGTGCGTCGTAACATTCCGTAGCTAATGCGTAGTGATAGGAGATTAAAGCATGTGATGTCACTAACTGGGGATTTTTGGGAAAAGATGGCTTAGAAAATAAAATGGTTAATAAAACAATAAAAAGGGGGGGGAAAAAGGGGTTACATCAAGTGCCGAGAGTGTGTGCACGTGTGTGTGCACGTGCGATGCTATATCTGGAGTGTGTTTCACAAAATGACCCAGACATCCACATCTGTAACAATAAAACACTCTAATCTACAGCCCCGAGGATCCACTTGCAGATCAAAGTCAAGTGTGTGTGTGTGTGTGTGTGTGTGTGTGTGTGTGTGTGTGTGTGTGTGTGTGTGTGTGTAATAATACGTAATACACACCTAAACCACAACACACAATCACTTCCTGTTAGAAGACACCGTGTGAGTAAACAGTGAAAGTCAAAGTAACATCTCCTGTATTGACAGAGACTCTTTAATTCCTGCTTTCTTTCCTTAAACCATGAAGGAAGAGAAGAAGACGAGTTCAAGTGATCGGACAAAGGACACGGACGCCACAGACGTGACCAGCCTATAATAATAATTATTATTATTTATTTATTTATTTACCGGTAAAAAATAAACTGTGGTAATATTTAAAATATTGCCACAACTAGCATTATGACAATCTCCTGACATGCAGCAAAAACGGAGATATTTCTCTGAGTAAATGAACGTCTGGTCAGTTCATCAGAGTGTTTAACGTCTCGCTGAAACATTTTAGATGTTAAGACTAGGAGGATTCAGCTGTAGTGAGGGTCGCATTTAAATCTTATCAACTCAAATCAAATTATGGGTTTGTGAGTAATAATGGCGAGCGTGTGGATTTTTTCCATAAAAAAAGAACAAAATTCGGAATTGCAAGAAAGAAAACTGTAATTGGTAGAATCTTTTTTCAAAAATTACAGGAATTAAGTGAGACCAAATTTCAACTGCAGGAAAAAAAAAAAAATTGTTAAGTTGAAGTAAGTAATAAAGTAAGAATTGTGAGGAACGAAGACGCAACTGCAAAAAAAAAAATGAAATTGTGAGTAAAAATGTGAAAAATAAAATCAGAATTTAAAAAATAATTTTTGAACTGCATAAATAAATTAATTAGAAAAATTAATAAATAAAGCCAGAATTCACCAAAATAAAAGAAATAAAAAGGCAGAATCAAGAACAATAACGTAAGAATTTCAAGAAAAAAAGAAAAATAAATAAAATGAGAAATAAATAAGTATTAAAGAGAATGAGAATTGTAAGAAAAAAGTAAGAACTGTGAAGAAAAGTTGCAATAAAGCAAAGTTTTTTTAATGCAATAGAAATGAGTCATACCTAAATTAAGGAGAAAATTAAAGAAAAAAAACAACTTAAAATTAATAAAATAAAATAAAATAAAATAAATGTCTAAAAATTGTAATGGAGTTACGGTTCATACTGAATGTGTATCTGGCTATTATTTCAATTACTATTAGCGTACCAATTACTAGCAGTCCGATTATTAGCGTACTCATTATTAGCGTACTGATTATTAGCGTACTCATTGATAGCGTAGTGATGAATAGTGTACTGATTATTAGCGTACTCTTTCACAATGAGCAGATTTCCAGAAGATTCCACAGAGTGTCTGCATCAGGAGACCAAAAAAGTTTGAAGGTTCTATACACATACTGTATATTGAGTTCTTTGTGTTGTGGTATTGTGTTACACATGCAAACACACACACACATACTCTACCTCTCCTTATTGGCCTCAATTTTTGGGACTGTGTATTAAATTTGTGATGACAGTGCCAAAACTTAATGCCAACCCACAGCTATTATACACACACACACACACACACACACACACACACACACACACTTCAGTTAGAATGGCTCCTCGAGCACAAAGCGGAGCACCATTAACCAGACCGCTTCACATTACAGAACATGTTTGTGTGTGTTTGTGTGTGTGTGTGTGTGTGTGTGTGTGTGTGTGTGTGTGTGTGTGTGTGTGTGTGTGTGTGCGTATGTGAGTGTGACTTCACTCTGCGAGCATGAAAACTGGATGAACGAATGAAACAAGCATGAGTGTTTCAGCCTTAAAGCTTTTTTTTTCACGATTTACAACCAAACAATAAATAGAAGAGTGAAACGCTGGGTGCTGCTCCGAACAATGTGGTGTATTGTGCTCTCTCACAAACACACACACACCCACATATAGGATCAATAAAGTATCTATCTATCTATCTATCTACGCACACATACATGCTAATCATGGACACACTTCACCCTTCAGTATCTTCTTATATTAAAAAAAAAAGAAAAGGTCAAAGTTATGTATTTATATTATATCAACGTTAACTCAAACTCATGAGATATAGTCCAACTGCCAGGAAATAAAACGGTACCGTATCACACGTCCATCCTGGCCTGATGTTGATGGTGATTATAATTGTGATGGTGATTTATTATGATGATGGTGATTATTATCATGATGGTGATTATAATCGTGATGGTGATTGTCTAGCAGTGTTTTCACCAGGCCTCCGTCTTCACACACCGCCGGTCTCCACAGCAGTGTCAGGTCTGTTCCGATTGTCCTGAGGTGGTCATGTGACGCACTGCAGACGCAATGTGTGTAAATCGGTCGAGTGTTTTGACTCCCCGTCACTCTCACTCTCACCCCCCGGGGAGTTTAACCGCTTAACACGTTTCACCATTACTGCTTTACTTTTTCACAAATCTGACATTCATTTTTTTATTTTTATTTCTTAAAATTCTGAATCAATTTCTCTGAATTCTATTTCCTAATAATTTCAACTTAAATTTAGATTAAACAATAATTTAATTTCCTGGAATTTGGACTATTTTCTCACAATTTTACTTTTACCCCTTGCACTTCTGACTTAATTTCTCGCTATTACCTTTGTTTTGTTTTTTTTCTTCCTTGCACTTCTGACCTTTTTCTCAGAATTATTTAGCTTTTTACAATTCTTACCTAATTTCTTATAACTCGTAATATTCGTGCTATCGTGACTTTGTCATTCTGATGTTACTTCTAGCTTTGTCATTTTACTATTCTTATGATTTTGACAGCATTTTAAAATTATATTCATTTATACCAAACGTCGAGTGGTACAGCATGTCATTTTTCAGTAAATTTAGGAAACAATTTTACCATCAAATAAGCTGCATCCAGTTCATGTCAAATCAATCAATCAATCAATCAATAAATAAAGCGAAATAATTTTCCACCATTGATGTTCAGATCACATTAGGAAACGTGTAATCTTTTTAACTGTTCAATCATGATCGCAGTTGGATGGAGTTACAACACACACGCCGTGTCAGCTCACCGTCTCAGAAGCATAAACTCCGCGCAGGTTTCCAAACCCTCCAGAGGAAGCTCGAGATGTTTCCTGACTCGACACTGAACACAGAGCGATGAACTTGCGCTGTGCTCGCTGCGCTCCTCCTGACTCTGACGCTCCTCTTTAGCGTTTAGCCGCCGTGATTTGTTCTTCCACAATAAAACTCTCTGCTGTGAGCGTCACTGCGCCGATGTAAACACATCTCCCTGACATGCAAATCACCTAAAACAACTCCTTATCCGTTTCTCTCTCTCTGCGTCCTCTAACATTATCAAACACAACCGCGTCTCATTGTCCTCTCGCGTGTCTTTTTAAACAAGGAGACTGAAATGTCCACTCTTCCCTTGTCTTCTCCTCTCTCCGGCTTGTCGTCCGGCTTTGTTCCTCACGCTGAGAGAAACTCTTCTCATACAGATTCGCAAGTGCTTTCGGATGATAAATCGATATATTTATTTCCCTCTTCTCTCCCAAACACTCTGGCTTTTGTTTGCTCACAGGCCATGCGAAATCAGTAATTCAACTCCGTACAATGGCTCGAATTAAAATGTTTTTTTGTTTTTTTTTTCGCGGCCTAAAGCAGCTCGGGGTGCTTTTACCCTGGCGCACGAGCACTAGCGGATAATAGCTAACATTTATTCAAAACACGTTTGACCTTCTCCGGGCCGTGTTTCTTTTCCAGCCAGGTGATATATTCGGTGGGAAAACGAGCCTCGCGCTATCTCGCTGCACTTAACGCTGAAACATGAACACGCAAGGTTAAAGCCTTCGAGGTATAGTGGCTTCATGGTATCGATTAAGCCTAGCTGGGAATGTTTGCTTTAAGGAAAGGAGCTTTCTTCTTCTTCAAAAAAAAAGAAAAAAAAGAAAACGTTGATTCCGAGGTGGATCGCTGTGATACGGGACGCTTCGCCAAAACTCCAGACAGCAGGAGCTTTATTTCAGTCTGGCACATGGGGTTTACGTCCAAACATCTGAGTCTGTTTAGGTTTTTAGTTTAAACCTGGACGTCTAGTTTAAATTGGGTGTAACCTGAGCCCGAGCGACACTGCAGAAAACGTTCGAGTGATTTGAAACGGAAACAGCTTTGGAAATTCTGTGAGTTTTTACGGACTTAAACAATTTTAAATTGTTTAACCATTTGGTGCTTAAAATGAAACATTTGAACAAAAATCAATATACTTTTTTTTTTTTTTCTTAGTAATTTTGCCTCAAGGCAACATCATACTATAGGGACAAGCTGATCATTTTGATGCATACATATTTTCTCACACATTTCCCTAATTTTCTTTTGATTCTTTAATATTATAACTTGTAGAGATGAAAGAGAATTATATATTAGGTATTATTAATATTAAAACATTTAATGTAAAAAAAAAATCTAATCTATGTTCATCATAAAAGCAAGGACTATTCAATATCTCTCTCCAAAACTGCACTAGCTACAAGCCGGGGAGAGCAAGCGCGAAGGCGGAGACACGTGACGCCACTGCTGTTCACGCAACGCTACAGGACACCGATGATCAGCCAGCGTCGCTGTGACTGATGTGTAAATAAGCGCGCCCGCTCTACTCGCTAGACGCCCGGCTACGGTTTCAAACTTGCAGTCTGAGAGACCTTAAGACCGATCGGCTGGACATGTTTAGCATATTTAACAGAAACTGATACATGTATAAGAATGTGAATTATAATAATATTATGCTTGCGTGATTCCGTTACGGTATTTTGTTGCCACAAAGCATTCACTTCCTCTCAAACATATTTTACCATCTCATGTTCCCCAAGTTCGGCAAAATACTTCTTGACTTACCGATTGGGTCAAATTCTGTTCTTAATTGTTCTTAAAAACAAAACAAAAAAAGAACAGTACGTGCGCATGTGGCATAAGAAAAAGCAAGATGGCCACCACTGGGTCATGTGACCGCTTTTTAACCTTTTTATTGGTTAGCATTGAGGCCTTGTATTAACGTTTTCAGTTATTATATGTAAGGTACAATGCTGTTTTTGATGTATATTGTCATGTTGCCAGGCCACACAGGGTTAACTTTTCTGTCGATAGCGTACTGTACTCACAGGCCAGAAAGAATAGTATAAACACTGACGCTTAAAAGATTTATTACTTCTTTAGTTATTGACCCGTTTTGTTTATCAGGAATGTGTTTGTTGTCTGAGTCTGGATAGTCGTGTCTCCGCGTCCCCTTATGATTTGTCTTCTCTCACTGTTGTATTATATAATGCGTGTTCAAGTCAACGTGGGACTTCGGATTTTGCAGAATAACAGTGCACAGTTCAGTGCAAAATCTCCCATTATTTCTCTATATAATCCTCTGCTACACTAATGCACTTATTCCAGCGTTTCACTAGTGCTTGGACACCATCAAGGTAGAAAGTTATCTAGTCATTCCTGAAATGCTGGCCTCCCAGGAACTCCTTTAATGGCTCAAACATGTGGAACTTTCTTGGAACGAGGTGGGGGATGTGGCAATAACTCCCAGCCGGGTTCTTGTGACATGCAGGTGGTGCTGGTGAACGATTGTGTTCAATTCCCACAGACAGCTGGTGACAAGTTCTCCGTTGATTTTCAGGCATCATTCACTTTCTGAATGTTGACTACTGCAGTGGGCTCTGAGCCACCTCGCACAGGATCGTCGTTCACGGACGTACAGACGTATAGAAAAAATGTTCTATATTGTACCTTCAACATTATTATCACTGCTGTCGTTACGTCATTACATCATGCTGTAAGGGTAGCAGATGAGCGGTTGGTCAGTTTATGGTTGAAAGCATGCTCGTGTGTTCTTTGCTGAGGTTTAGAGTAATTACAAACACTTGATGATTTGACGACACAAATTAAAACGCAAGATAAAGATGCTTCTTCACACAGCAGTATATTTTCTGATATATATTACACTCCATTAGATTTCTTTCAGCTCATCATCTTCTCATTCATACATCATTAGCTGTATTAGTCTTTTATTTATTCATAATCATTTAATTTGCACTTTTTTTTTTTTTTTTTTTTGCATCTCAAGGTTTCTTTCCTCGTTGCCAAGGAGTGCTTGTTTTCCTTCACCACCGTGGCCTCGGGTCGAAATCTCCATCTGGACTCATGTAAAGCTGCTTTGTGATCATGTCTGACTTATAGAAATATTTTGTACAAATCAAATAACTTGTTTTCGCTTCTCAGCAAGGACACGGCCGCACCTTGTTCGTCAATTCCTGCACTCTTTCTAGAGTGGGCGATGCTTGATAGTTAAGAAAGTTGTGAAAGGCGTATATGTGTGTGAGTTTGTTAAGCCTTGGATGGACGTTTTGTTTGAGTTTCAGAATGTTTACAAGGAAATTTAGTCAAGTGTATTTCATCCTGATCGCAACGCGAAGCATGCGAGGAATCTCGATTGAGCCGTTTCTTCACCTCAAGTCATTTTCAGAAGAATCTCATAAATCTTGAGATTTTTTTTATTTTTTGTTGTTGTTAATTATATAAACTCTGAAGGAAAACTCATAACTGTAATTAATTGTAATTAATTACAGGATCACAGTTACGCTTTTTTGGTCGAGTTACATCCTGAAATCAAACCTGCACAGATTTCTTTAGAAAAATGTTGGTCGTTTTTTTTAAGGAAACAAAAATAACAGCAAAAAAAAAAAAAAGAAGATAAAAGCATCTGCTGTAATTAATTTAGCTTGTTTTTCTTTGCTTTATATCGTTTTTGTTATCCTTCCATGAAACGAGATATGACTCTGGGAATATCTTCGGCCTGAGTCACTAATTCATGGAGCCACGACGACCATTTTTGTGCATAAAAGATGAAAAAGAAAAAGAACCGCAGAAACCTGCACGCGTATCTAAAAGCAGCGTCTTGCCGAAGCCGCGTCCATCTCTTATTCATACACATGGAGCCGAGCTAAAGTTTCTCAGTCCTGATGTTTGATTAGGTGCTGCCCCGAGTAAACCTGACCCGGACCGCAGGGGCAAGGCCGAGTAAGGCGACTCCGGCTGCGTCCCGGCCCCAGAGAGAGCCATGGAGCAGCGACGGAGGGATGGAGGGATGGCGGGATGGTTAGAGACGGAGAGGTGCGCTACGCAGGACACGCGATCGGGTTTCGGCACCGGCGTTTCCTCTGATCAGCTCCACATGAGCTTTACCCTCCTGCACTCCAGGACCTGTTTCTCATTTTCCTTCCCCCTTCATCTCTCTCTCTCTCTCTATCCCTCCATCCTAGCTTGTTACAGTCTCTTACATCATTCTTATCCCTGTGAGAGATTAAATTACATGTTGGACACCGTGTTCCTGTGTGTTACGGCTGTCCTCACACTCCATCAGTGAAGATATGCTGGGGGTCTCTGGCTTTCTGGTGCAGCTGAACGACTAATGGAACGGTTTCACCATCATTGAGTGCATTAAGTACGATAGAGATACTCTTATTTCTATTGGTTTACAATGTACTCACAATTCGACGTTTTTAACTCCGGATCCGAGCTGGCCGAGTGAGATCCTGAGGGTAAACAAAGGACGCGACGCGAAGCGGCGGCCCCGAGGAAAACGAGCCGGCGTCAGGAACAGGCTGAGAGCGCTTCTGCACTCACTCTGGACACTCTGGACATTCAGGACATTTGCACACTTGTCCTCACTGCACACCTGCCCACTCATGGGTAGTATGCACACGTCACTTAAATATGCACATAAGCCACTTTATCATTTAAAATGTCACTTTACTGTATATCTGCATATTCAATATTTTTATTTCCACTTGTGCAATTTCAATTTTTTTACCTACTTACATTTTATATTTTTATATTCTTACATTTTACATTTTATATTCTATATTTTATATTTTATTTAATTTTATTTTATTCTCTTAGGTCAGGGCAGTTGCCTAAGCATTTCACTGCATATCGTACTGTGTAGGATTGTGTATGTGACAAATAAAATTTGAATTTGGAATTTGGTTTAGCCTGAAGTTAAGCATTACGCGATCTGCATCTCTCTCTCCCACACACACACACACACACACACACACACACACACACACACACACACACACACACACACACACACTCATCTCAGAGGATCATGTAACTTGGCACCAGTTAGAACAGGAAATTTTTTTTCACGTTAAAAGTTTTTAAAAATCGCATCACTATCATCTTCATCAACATCCGATATAGTTAAAAACATCTATAAATTCATATCAGGTTATTAAATCAGCATCTTTCTTAGCAGAATAAATATTATGGAATATTTTGTTAAATAATAAAAGTAATTTAAAATCTTTTTAAATGCTTTTATAATTGATTAGTAAGTTAGTTGTGTATCTCTATCTTTTAATGTTTACTTTTTTATTCTTTATTTGTTTTACGTTTGTATTTTAAAGTATAGATTAAATGGAACAAAATTTAGTCAACACCATTATTTGAAATCCTTTAAAAAATAATAACATTCTATTTAAGTAATTTCATTAATTAATACAAATATTATTTATATCATTTATTATTTAAAAATAAGTATATTATGCATTATTTACATTTATTTTAAACCTTTACATATTATTATTATAACTTTTATAAATAAAATGTATTTATTTATTTATTTATTTATGTTTTTCTTTTTTTTACTTTTGTAAAATGTGAATTAAAAACATTATCAAATTTCTAGTTTATAAAAGATGAGTTTAAGTCTATTTAGTTGGTTAGTTACATGTTTATCTTTTCATTGTGTTTCGGTTTGAAAACCAGACAACAGATTCTAACATTATGTGTAAACATATTTTCTTGATCAAGTACACTTGATAACTGTACTTAATAAATCTTCATCGGGTAATGACATTTATTTTTATATTTTTTTGTTTGTTTCATGTTATTTCATTTTCAACTTTAAAACATAATATTTTTAAACATTTTTGAATCAGCAAGAATTTATTTATTAATGTTTTGATTTTATTTAATTTAAAAATGAACCGCAGGACTTCAGGAGGCTAATCTAAATAGCTAATCGATGTTTAATTTCTTTTTTTTTTTTTTTGTTCATCCCTTTATTTCTCCTTCTCTCTGTTGACTTGGAACCTTTTTAGACTTTCTGATTGATTAAATTCAATGTTAAATGACACTTCATCTTGCACACACACACACACACACACCCCACCACCACCACCACCACACACACACACACACACACACACACAAAATGGACCTAGTTAAAAATTTTCCCTCTTCTGTTTCGAAATAGTCCACTTCCCTCAATATATCACTGCGCACACACACCCACACAGCCCCACACACACACACACATATCCACACACACAGTGTTCGGTGAGATCTGAGCTGCCTGAACTGATAACTAATTTCCCCGGATGGCAGAAACACGACAGGCTTCTTCCTTCCTGTTTCATTCTGTGTGTATCGATTGGGCCGTGCGTCCTCATCACACACTCGCCCTGTAATCTCCACACAGGGGCCTGTTTGATCATGTCAGGAATGAGAGAAACACACACACACACACACACAAACACACAGGATAGATAGATGGATGGATCACTGACACACACACACACACACACGCACAAATTCTGTGGCTGGAGAGAAAAAAGAGCGGAGAGAACCTGAGGCTGTACATTGTGTGTGTGTGTGTGTGTGTGTGTGTGTGTGTGTGTGTGTGTGTGTGTGTGTGTGTGTGTGTGTGAGTGGTTCTGCTTGAGTCTTCATCACCGCTTTACAGAGAGATTCCGTGACACTGAAGCACGTCTACGACACTACTATACATTTCGCTAGCTAATAATCTCTCTCTCTCTCTCTCTCTCTTTGTGTCTCTCTCCGTGTCTCTCCCTGTGTCTCTCTCTCTCTCTCTCTGTCTCTCTGTCTCTCACTGGGAAGTTTTCGTCTGTAAAAGTCACTACATTCTATTTTCTATTTTACTTCTCTCCAGTGTCTGAGGAGAATCTGCCACTTCAGGCCAGCAGAGTTTACAAACACTGCTTTTTCTCTGTCGTGTGACAAGATTTCAGCGGAAATTTTAACGTAGCTATAAAGGAATAAAAAAAAAAAAAAAATACAATATATTTAACAGATGGACAGATTTTATACTGAGACAAAGAGACAACAGGGAATAACTAGAGGAAGTAATCAGGAAACTAAACGCAGAACAATTACGAGGAGTGTTCAAGTCAAACCAGGACTTCTGGTGGATGAAAGAGTAAAGGTGATTGACATTTACTGAAGACAGGACGGTGATGAGACTCTTAACCGCAGTAAAGCATGTGACCAGTGCAAAACATTTTAAAGAACGAAGTGAAGGACGATCCCGGCCTCGGAGCTGAAAATTAACAGAGAACTTGCAGAAGAGACGCATCTGTCTGTGGGAACAGTACACACGATCGTTCACCAACACCACTTGCACATTACAGGAACTCGGCTGGAAGTTGTTGCCACATGCTCTATACAGTCCTGACCTCGCTCCAAGTCATGTCCACAGGTTTGTGCATTTCAGTCCTGAAGTGAAGCAGGCAGTCTGATCTTGGCTCCGGCATACTTTCTAACTTTCTACTAGGGCTGAAACGATTCCTAGAGTATTTTTTAAATAAGTAAAGTCATTTGAAATACCTTTTTTTAAATTGTTTTATAAGAATAAAAATGTATGGCACTGTAATGCACTTAATTCATCTCAGTCAACTTTAAGCTCTTCCTTGTATTGTGAATAATGACAGTGTTTATTTTTGAAATGCTGTATGCATTTAAAAAAAAGTAGATTTTTTTTACTAAAAAGAAAACCAATTAATCTTTGTTTCTCTTATATAGTTTAAATTGCTGTTTAATTAAGAAAAAGTACATTTTATCCGATTACTCGATTACTCGATTAATCGATTAAATTTTAGGTAGAATACTCGATTACTAAAATACAGTGGAACCTCGGATTGCGAGTAACTCGGTTTTACGAGTGTTCCACAAGACTTGAAAAATGAGCATGTCTTTGTTTACGAGGGCCGAGTTTTTTGACACCGACACACACAGACACACACACACTCTCTCGCCTTTACACCCCCCCCCTCCCCCCATCCCCGGCTTCACATAGACACACACACTCTGCTCTACACAGAAACTCTGCTCTGATTCTTTTCAAAGGTAAGGTGCTGGTTCATTTGTTTTTTGTTTTCTTTTACTTTACAGCAGTGATTCAGTTAGTCTCCGGTCACGTGAGTGTCATTAGAGATATTTCTTTTTGTTCCCGTTGTGTGTGTGTTTGTTGTGAAACTTAAAAAGCGAGGTGGGGGAGGGAGGAGGAGTTTTACTGTGTAAGACAAGGCGAGGGAAGAGCTAATTCCACACACACACATAAACACGACGCCTGTGGGCACAAACGGAAACACTTATCTGTTGGGATTTATTTTAACTTTTTTTAAAGGTAAAGTGCAGGTTAATTTGTTTTATTTTTACTTTATATATTGTATTAATTATTTTTCTGTATTTATTTGTTTGGGCTGTGGAATGAATTATATGAGTTTCCATTATTTCTTATGGGAAGATGTGATTTGGTTTACGAGTGTTTTGGAATACGAGCCCGCTTCCGGAACGAATTATGGTCGTAATCCAAGGTTCCACTGTATTCGATAGCTACAGCCCTACTTTCTACCTTGGTGGTATCCAAGAACTAGAGAAACACTGGGATGAGTGCATTAGTTTAGTAGTGGATTATATAGAGAAATAAAAGACGTTTTCACTCTCTGCACAATTCAAAGTCCCGGTTTGACTTGAACACCTAAGCTTTATCTTAATGTGACGAGTCTAAAGTTCAGCCTAAAGCTTCTTTCTTTAAGGCGTACAGACGGATATATACCCACCCACAAAAGTAAGTACACCCCTCTAATTTCAGGAGACATTTTAGTGTATCTTCTTAAAGGACAATACAATAGAAATGAAACTTGGAGTAGTCAATGTATACGCAGTGCTTGTACTGTATAACCGTATAGATTTACTGTCTTCTGAACATAACTCCATCATACAGCCATTATTGTCAAATGTAGCCTGGCAACAAAAGCGAGTGATAACAGCTGTACAATACATCCTTAACCATGTCACCTGACCTATTCATCACGTTCATGTGTTTGTCAGTGTCCAAGTACTATACGTCTCCAGACCTGAACCCTATTCAGAACCTGTGGAGCGTCCTCGCGCTGAAAGTGAAAGTGGAAGAGGATCCCAGCAACGACATGTGCAGCTCTGATGAAATTCCACGCCCAGGACGATTGAGGCCGTGCTAGATATCGATGGTGCTCACACAGAATATTGACACTTTGGACACTACTATAGTGTTGACATGTTCACTCATTAAAGTCCGCATGTTGAGTTCTTGTTGGAGGACAGGAAATCTGTACTGATATACCGTACGAGCTGCACATGGACTGCTCTAAAGTTAAATTTCTATAGTATCGTCGCTTGAGAACATATAATAAAGTGGTTGCTGAAATGTGAGGAGTGCAGAGAAACTGTATATATACTGTATACACATATATAGAGAGTTCATTCTTGACAGAGAGCTTTAAGGTGTTAAGGACTATCACTGAGCTTTTATTTTGTTCATGAATATCATAAAAACAGCTTCTATGCTACCTAGTAACTGTGTGTGTGGGGCTGTGTGTGTGTGTGTGTGTGTGTGTGTGTGTGTGTGCCTTATTTTACATTTTATTACCAGAACACAGTGAAGGAAAATTGGGGAAGGCCTTTTATTCTGAGACAGGAAGCAGAGAGACTGAAATTGCCTGAGCTGGAGGGCTGTTTGGAGCTAATCATAACAGACTCCCGGAGGAAAATCACATGTCCTCCACTGTGCCTTTATTCATACACTTAAACACTCCTACACAGCCCTGGATGAACCCCTTCTCCAGCTCGTTCTCTCTCTCACTCTCTGTGTTTAAAAAAAAAAAAAAAAAAGGCTGCTTGCTTTCCCGCTCTGCTCACTACAGTTAGCTTTCAGTCTTCCATATAAAAAAAAAGGAAAAAAAAAAGGGAGAATAGAAATAAAACACAACCTGGAGGTGCAGGGCTTTGTTAGAACTCGAAGGAATGAGTAACACTTGAGTGCGAAGCTTAAAATGAAAATGAGAACGTGGTTTCGGGACGGTGCGTCACCGACAAGAGAGCGGCGTAAGTTTTTTCGATCCTGTAGCTTTATCGCTTATCGCGTGCATGCTAATTACCTAATCGCACTCTCAGGCATTTTAATTAGATGCATGCCATCATTTAAATGTCAGATTGCAGCCATTAGAATGCGAGCTCAGCAGTACTATATACACAGAATAATAATAAAATAATAATAATAATAATAATAATGATAATAATGATAAAAATACAATACAATAAGAAACAGGTTCAGCGTTTGAGACACGGCTGCAATTCTTCTGAAAGACGTCCTCTGCTACATGAAGCAGCTCCCTGCTAAAAGCGAAGCCATCAGGAGTTTGAAAATATTCCTCAAGTGTGAGAGAGGAGATGGAAAAAAAAACGAAGCATCAGACGACGGGACAGAAATGTGCCCTGCGCCAGCTAATGCACGCTATTACCAAACGAGAGATGCTATCTAGGCCAAGCTACATTAGACTAAAACAAAAAACAGACACATAAAGAGAAAGGAACAAGAAGATGGAAAAAGGAAGACAAAGGGAAAAAAAAAGCGAGACAGAGAGAAAGAGAAAGCGAGCGAGAGAGGCGGAGAGAGAAAGAGAGGGAGAGATGTCCAGTATTATTACTAGAACATTGCACTCTGGGGTATCATTAAGGGATTCAATTGTGTTAGCGCCGTTAAACATGGCGCTAATTCGGGCCCTCCGAGACGTAATGAGTAATCTGTCAACTGCCATCCAGAGGGGGAAAAGAGAGACACAGCAACTCTAAAAACAGCAAAGACCAATTACGCCTTCGTATCATATTACGCACTGGCAAAACAGCCTGGCCGTGCGAGTGCATTACCACATTAATTAAGTTTCGCAATGAGGTAATCGCCTCCAAGACTCGAAGCTGCTTCCCGAGATGTTGGGAAACAAAAGCGTCTTGACGAGAGACGCGCGGAAACACTCGCCGCGCTCGGAGGAGAGCGAATCTGGGACACCGAAACAGACCGCCGAACACGTTTATATAAAACTATCACAGGGATACAAAGCAGTTTAATGACACGTATTTTCAACACAAACACCTCACGCTGTGTTCCATCCTGACCCAGGGCACTATTTTCATTAATCGCTGGAATGCTGTAAAAAGTGAACAGACACGGGGGGAAAAAAAAAAAAAGCTAAAGAAATTCCTTTTATGTTACGAAACTATGTTTGTCCCTGAAAGTAACAAAGCCGAAAAATACACTTTGTCGATTCGATCTCATCCGTCAGCCGTCAGAAAGCCCGCTGACCGCGACTCTTTATTACCGCTTGAATTGAACGAATAATTTCAACGGACCGCACCGTTCTACATGCGTTAGAATATTTCCAGAATGTTCTCAATCATTTACTGTACGCCGACGTCCTGGAATGTTCCTGAACGCGAATTGCCGCTTTAATCACCGAGCGTGACGGTGAAGGTTAGGACTGTACGGTGTTTGTTGGTAAACGTACAGCGCTTTAGACCCGGTGTTTAGCCATGGGGATCGGTGCATCGTTTGATGGTGGAACATTTTGGTGTTGGTGGATGGAGGTGTTTGGTGATTTGCAGCATCAAAAGTTGATGCTTAAAAGCTGAGAGCGCTGGTGTTTAATGAAGGAGGTTGGTGTTTATACAGTAGGTAGCTCACATGGGTAAAAGCCGATGGTTTAATGGACACACGTGGTGTTTATAGAGGAAGATGGTTTTCATTGAAGAAGGTTGATGATTAAACAAAGACAGGAGGCGTTTGATGGAGAATGCTGGTGTTTAATGTTAGGTGATTAATAGGGAATATTTAGGTTTAATAGAAACAAATGGTATTTGATGAGGAGGCTGATGATTAATGAAGGAGGTCGGTGTTCTCAGGCTGATTTTTCAATAGAGATGAATGTTGGTTGAGAAGGTTTGTTGTTACCAGTGAACGTTGGCCATTTATGGGAGGCAGTTGGTGTTTAATAAAGTGTTAAACAAATTTAGATTCTATTGAGATCGGTGGTATTTAATGATGATGATGGTGTATAATGAAAGAGGCTGGTGTTCATTGTTAAAAGTTGATGGTTTAATAGAGAGAAAAGTAGTATTTGATAAGGATATGCTGGTCGTTGATGGTTATACTAGTGTTTAATGAAGGACGTTGGGGTTTAATAAAGGAGATGATGGTTTGATGGAGACTGGTGATGCTTGATAATGATGCTGGTTTTTGGTGATGGTGCTGGAGTTTAATGAAAGAGACTGGTGTTCAGTAGTAACTGATGTAGCTGATGGTTTAAAGGAGACAGGTGGTGTTTGATGAAGAGGCTAGTGTTTAATGAAAGGGGATGGAGTTTAGTGAAGGAGACTGGTGTTCCTAGTAATGGCGGAAGGTTTAATGGAAACAAATGATGCTTGATGATAATGAAACTGGTCTTTGGTGATGGTGCTGGTGTTTAATGAAGGAGACTGGTGTTCAGTAGTAAAGGCTGATGGTTTAAAGGAGACACGCGGTGTTTGATGAGGAGGCTGGTGTTTAATAGAACAGCTGAAGGTCCTCAGCAAGATGATCAAGACTCAAATGTTTCCAGAAAGCCATTAGTCCATTAAAAACATGTCAGTGCACATTCCTAAGAATTCTCACAGCTCTCACAGCAGATAATTTTTTTTTTTTTAAATCCTAAACAGCAAAGAGCCAGGGGTGGGTTTAGGACTCACAACTTTCTAATAAATTCCAGTCTATGAAATCAGACAAGTAGCTCTAAGCATTGTTTTTTTTTCCTTCAAAAACAACAAGAAAGAAGGATAGAGAAAGGAAGAAGTAAAGAGAGAGAGAGAGAGAGAGAGAGTCCAAGCCAAAAGGAAAATGTGACTAATGGTGTAAAAAAACGCAGGCCTGGAGAGAAGCGCCTCTCTTTTTTGGCAAGCCGGAGTCACATATGCCATCAGGTCTCGAACAGCCGTATGTCATGTTCTATCTCGCGCACAGAACAAGTGACAAATGCTGCCTCAGTCTGTGCTGCAGCTCTGATCTCCCTCGCTTTCAGCCCCTTCAGCGCAGACGAGTGCACAGTCACATGGACGACAAATGCATCTGGTTTCTCAATCGACAGAAATCCCATCATGATAAAACCCTCAGCCAAAAGCCTCCGACTGAGACGAGTGTGAGGGTGCTAACAGGGGACAGCTGGGTATCTCTCCAGGCTGCCATGTTCTACCATTTGTAAAAAAAAATAACTGAGGGGGGAAAAGGCAAGACAGAGAGAGAGAGAGAGAGAGAGAGAGAGAGAGAGAGAGAGAGAGAGAAGCACAAAAAGGTGTTGATGGACTACAGAAGTCCAGGAAGAAAAGTGATTAATAATAAAAACCAAAGATACTCGCCAGGTCCTGTTTTTTTTTTTTTCTTTATAAATCTCTCCTGGACACGGAGTAGAGGTTATACGCACCTTTTTCAACAGTTCAGCCTTCCTAAGAGTTGAATTTTCCCAAAAGAATCAAAAAGTTCATATCTTATTTGTTGCATCTGGTGTTCAACGTGATCCTGGTTCTACCACTAAACCATCGATGACGATCAGATTTCTCCATAGTGGCACCATGGAATGGGATTTGCACACACAAATCCAGGGTTCCTGGTTCGATCCTGAGCTCAGGTTACTGTCTGTGTGGAGTTATGCATGTTCTTCAGTCGTGTCTGTGGGTTTCCTCTGGGTTATTCAGTTTCCTCTGTCCTGTTTAACTACTCTAAATTACCCCCGAGGTGTAAATGCGTCAGAGCGATGCCCTGGCCTTGGAATCGGACTCGTTTCCAGGATCTTTCTGACATGGAGATGTCCAACGCACCAATGAAGAATTAAGTTATGAGTGAATAAAACGCCTTTCAGGGACAAAAACGAGGTGTGAATGTTCAGACTATGAGCGTTTTATTTAATAAAGTAAAAAAAAAAAAAAGAATTTTAGTAGGGCGAAACCAAGGAAATAGTTTCTCAAGCATTTGGCATGGAAAAAGTCTATGAGGTCGGGTTTAAGAGCTGGTAAATGGGGACTTCTGGTTCACATCAGCATCACCGTGAACAAGTCTAAAATTAAGGTAGGGAGTGTAATGGAAATAATAATGATAATAATGACAATAATAATAATAATAATAATAATAATAATAATAATAAAAAACTGTCGATTCTGACTTTTTGGCTTCGCTATTGTTTCACTACTTACATCAGAGGGGGTTTATTCCAGCGGGACTAGCGCTGAAGCTGGAGTCTGTAGTTAGGATGCTAGTCTAGTGCAGGAAGTTCTAGTGCTAATTCATGTTTGTGGAAGTTGAGAAGAAATCAGAGAGCCTGGTTAGAACAGGAGAGACAGCACACACGCAGTAACGCAAGCTCGGGATCGACTCAGGAACCCTGCGAGGGTGCACGGCGCTACCTGCCGCGACGTCGCCAAGCCCTGGTCATAATAGTCATAATAAACAGTGACGGGAAGTCGTATGAGCTAACGTCTGACCTGATAGACGGCAAAATGAAGCGAGAGAAGAGAAAACGAAGGGAGAACGTCAGGCCTCCGTGATGGAGTGCTGGACACATGGCGGGCGAGATAAGCAGCGGTGCAAAAACCGAAGAAGAAAAAAAATAATAATGATAAAATAAAAAAAATAAAAAAAGCAATTACCGTAAAAGTAATTTGCATTAAATGACAGAAGCCATTAAGGGCTAATTAATTCAAGTGGATGTATGTTTCGAAAACAGAGGAGTCCTGCTGGCTGGTGAGGAGAGGGGTTTCGTCAGGAAATCACAAACGGGGGGGGGGGGGGGGGGGGGGGGTGGGGGGGGGGGGTGAGAAAAAAAAAAAAAACAACGGGCATCTACTGACAACTGCTCATTACGGATAATGGGCCGATGGATAGTCACTTACGCTAGAAGAATCATCCATTTCACTAAACAGAGACTGATTGATATTTGGGCAATAACTGGCTCCATTAGGGCCTCGCTGTGGCCACAATTTGCCTGTCACGTCTGTCGTAAACAATGGACTCGACAAACATTGAGCATGATGCAGAGGGAGAGAAAGAAAGAAAAAAAAAGGAAAGGAAGAGAAAAAAAAAACCCTCTTGATTTGCACTTCATAACTGGCAAACATGCGTATGTCGAAAAAAAAAACGGGGAGGGAAATCAAGAGTAGAAAAGAAAAAAACAAAAAAAGGTTCCCACAAAGAACGTGGGCAAGTTTCCCAGATAAAGACAAGACGGGGGGAAATGTCCACAAGCACACACACATGCACACACACACACATACACAGACATGCACACACACAAACACTAAGGCTCAAATTAAAGAAAAACTTGAGAAAGTACCTTTCCTTACAAACCCGTCCTCGGGTCCCATTAACCTATGCTTTGAGTTTTTCTTTGGGAGGCGCAGCAGGGGCTGTAACGAGGCAGTTTTATGGGAGCATGCAGGGGGAGTCGGGGACTTGTCCCCGGCTGAGGGAGCTTGTTAGGCAGCCTGAGAGCAACTCCAGAGACAGATCTGTGCACCTGGCTTCCCATGGACCACCAGAAACGATCTGGGGAGTTGAGAAGCCCGGTTTAAAGCAGAGAGCTAAAGCAGGGCCACTTATCAACACAATCTTGGCTCGCATCGGATGGAGGGGGGGGGGGAAAAAATAAAGAAATCAGTTATTGAGCTAGCGGGAGGTAGAGGAGCGCGCCAAGAACCCCCTCCTCCATTAGACAGAGGTAACACAAAACGAGGGGAGAAGAAAGCGGGGCTAAGAAACAATGCGGTGTAATACGGGTGCGGGGGGGGGGGGGTATGGGGGGGAATAGCCACTCGAACTCCGACCTCGTTCCGCGCTCGTCACTATAGACGCAAACTAAACCGAGCTTTCCGTCCTTCTTTACATAACAGAGAGCGGATGCTGCGCTGAAGTGGACGTGCTTCAGTGCTGAGAGAGAGAGAGAGAGAGAGAGAGAATTAAAATATTGAGGAGTAGATCTTCACATTATATTATACACTTTCTCTCCGGATCTCGTTATGAAACACCCTCTCGAATCCCCTCTCCAGCCAGAGAGCCGAGAGAACGCTGCCGTCTCCCGAATCGATCCCCGAGCTGGAGATATGACCTATAGGCACAATCAGATGCAAAAAATGGAGGAATAAATGAAAAATATAAAAATAAAAATCCCACAGAGCAGACAGAACGACACAGAGTCTATTAGCTACGGGCGGATGTCGGTATTTAAAGCCGACAAGCAAGTTTAAAAATACATTGAATGAAGAAATAGATTAAAACCCACTTTCAAAAAAAAA
The DNA here is from genome assembly GCA_030347435.1 of Clarias fuscus. Taxonomy (NCBI): domain Eukaryota; kingdom Metazoa; phylum Chordata; class Actinopteri; order Siluriformes; family Clariidae; genus Clarias; species Clarias fuscus. The sequence continues at coordinate 7,189,241 of CM059211.1, read as the reverse complement.
AAAAAAAAAAAAAACTTCAGGACAGAAGTTTTCTCTAAAAAACGCTGGATGAGCTTTAGGGCCTGTCAGAAGCCAGCAAGGACCAGGGGACCGGCGGACTGGGGGGACGGTGGGACTGGGGGACTGGCTGATAGAGAGGTATGACACTGATATCTCCATAAATTGCACCAGATTTCATAATACACTTTTTACCTGCACCACATGACCGACCAACCGCCCCCCCCCCCCCCCCCCCACCTACCCAACTCCCCACCCCAAAAAAAAAAGTACAAAAATGACTAAAATCCAGCTAGAGACGTCTCTGTGTTATAGTACATTATAGTCTGATGAAAATACTTGAAAAAAAACTAAAAACTTGAAATAAAGCTAGTGATGTCATACAACAATTAACCATCAGTTAGTGATGTCACAACGGTACAATTACAATCAATGATACTAGTTAGATTAGTCATACTGAGTGTGAACAATACAAATGAAAACAAGTCTTGATGTTTTTTGGATGTTAAAACAAAACAACTGGATCTGTTATTTACATTCATAGAGCTGTGTGCGTGCGTGCGTGTCTTTTATTTATTATTTATTAAATTTATTTATTTATTTACATTTCATACATCATTGCAATGCTTACACTCTAACCTTCAAGAACATAATGATAATCAACTCGATAAATTGCTTAAAATCGCAATAAGCGTTTTATTTTTAATACACAGAGAAGAGCCATGAATGTCAACCACTTGATTTGAAAAAATAATAATTTGATTTAATTAGTTTGTGAGATATACTCATCTTCATAAACAGCGCGCTTACTTCACTAGTGACCTAACAGACACAAAACAAACAAATAACAATAAAACGTTATTGTGTTATGTTACGATATTCTTATAAAAATGTTCATTATAAGGAGTAAAAACTATAACACGAATATACACAACACATGAACACGGCCGATCTGGAGCAGAGGAGCGGACGGATAAATCATCCTCCAGCTCGTCGAGTCTTACCGACGCCAGGCATCTCGCACCGTGTGCTTTCTTTTGCGGGCGGCCGCGCGTGTATACACTGCCGTTTATGTGAGGATAGTTTCTTTTATTTAGCTCGACAAAGTGGACGTGTCCGTGTGTGTGTAAACGAGATAATGAATCACCATTTATTTTAGGTTTAATTTAGCAAAAAATGGGCAAAGATCACCAGGAGTGATGATCTCCTAAACTCATTTATCTCACACGTTCACAAGGATAATTACTATAGAAGAAGAAGAAGTGAAATAAAGGGGAAAATTAAATTAAAAGGGAAAATAAGAATTAAAGGAAGATAAAAATATAATAAAAAAAAACACAAAAGAAAAGCCAAGTCCGAAAAGAAGAAGAAGAAGAAGAATACAGCAAGGGGAGGACAAAGAAATAAAAGAACAATAAAGAATAAAAGTATTTGTTATGTTAAATATGAAAAAATAAATACATAAAAATTATTATAAAACTTAAATAAGAAAAGAACAAATGATGAACAAAATAAAAAATCTAAAGAATGTCAGTTGTTATAGGAGCAAAAAGACTGAATAAAACAGAAGACAAATTAAAAGAAGAGAACGTTGAACAGAGAATAGAAAAGGTAAAACTTATAATGAACAGATAAATATGTATATTATAAGATTTTATAGTATTTGTATTATATTATATAAGAACATATAACTGTGAAGAGAACCACGCGGGCGGTTCAGAGGCGATTCGGGGGGGTTTAGGATCATGTGTGCTTCCAGGACTGGGTTGATTTGTAGGTTTTGTCACTGGCAACGTAACGTCCCTTTTGCTGTCCAGAAATGGGCGGGACCACAGTGGACAGACGTCGTGTCGTGACGTGCAGAAGGTCAGTGGGTATAAACAGTGACGGGGTTTTGTGTAGCGTCTCTCCAGCAGAAGCAGGAATAACTCCAGACAGGAGCGTCTCCTGAACGCCGGCCGTTCCTCCTTCGCCGTCACGTGGTGTCACGGCGCTCGGGATTCTGATCACAACGAGAGATAAGTGTGTGTGTGTGTGTGTGTGTGCCGAGTGTCTCTGACCTCTAATACGTCTGCAGCGGCTGATATCAAGCCATCCATATGATAGGAAAATCAATAGGGCTGCAAAGAAATCTCAACATCGCCGCATTAGATCAAATTGCTCTACCTGTGATCACAGAGCTGCCGCGGTAATGCGATACGACGACGCTCGTGTATGTGTGTGTGTGTGTGTGTGTGTGTGCGTGTGTGTACGTGTGCGCCAAGAGACGCTGGGAGATAAATTGGAAAAGAAATGGAGAACGTTTTCATCACTTGCGATATAATATCAGGAGTGACGCAATACAGAGAACTCGAATGAGAGGAACACACACACTCACACAACACACACACACACACACACACACACACACACGTACACGTAAGAAAGAAGGAATGAAAAGAATCTCATTTCTCATTTCATTTCCAAAAGCACACAATTATATTCTAATAAAATCATGCACTCTACTCGCACCATTAATCACTTTTATTTATTCTTTTTTTAGATTCTCTCTCTCTCCTTCTGTTTCTCTTTCTCTCTCTCTCTCTCTCTCTCTCTCTCTGTATCTCTTTCTCTCTCTCCTTCTGTTTCTCTTTCTCTCTCTCTCTCTCTCTCTCTCTGTATCTCTTTCTCTCTCTCCTTCTGTTTCTCTCTCTCTCTCTCTCTGTATTATTTAAAAACTCTGCATTTTGTGCTGCTCTTGTTATCCACGTCTGTGAGGCTCTGAGGGACGAGCTGTAAGAAACACACCTTGCTGAATCTGGAGAGCTCAGACATCACAACATGAGAGAACACACACACACACACACACACACACACACACACACACACACACACACACACACACATACATACAGTACTGTCCAGGTATACTATAGTCCAAGTATACTATACCATGTGCATATGTAATGGCACCCCTGTCCTCAGTAAGAAAAGTAAGAAGACGGGATGTGGGAGGAGAGATAGAGATGAAATGAGAAGGAGGGGAAATAAAGAGATGGAGAAGGAGGGGGAAAAGGTGAACTGAAAGAAGTGACAGGATAAACAGAGATAAACAGAGACAAGCTGGATTGAAATGAATGAAGGATGAAAGAGGAGGAGGAGAAAAAGAACTGAGTGAATACAGCGACTCTCTCTCTCTCTCTCTCTCTCTCTCTCTCTCTCTCTCTCTCTATATATATATATATATATATATATATATATATATATATATATATATGTAAAATAAAATAGATTTATTATAGTCCCAGCACAAACAGCCTACATTCATGTTATGGTGACCTACACTGGCTCTTCTGCTTGGTCACACCTCCATAGTACAATTTTATGTATATACACACACACACACACACACACACATAAACAAACATATTCACACACTGTCACACAAACATTTATACTGTACACATTCACACACTCTCTCCCAAATGCACACTCGCACACATTCACATATTTTTTATATGATATAGTTTATATACAGTGGCGGTCGGTCAATACCACCGCCGCCCCCATTAAAGTTGGGCAGAGAAGAATGCTCCTTTAACATGTAATTATTTAACATAATAATTATTTATTTAATAATGAAATAAAGTCATTTAGTCACAATATTCCGCTGTATTTCTTAATATAATTTATTTGCAATAAAAAAAAAATCTAAACTGTATTACGTTCATTTGTGTTCGTGTACGCGGGGCGCCGGACAAACGAGTGTCTATGTAGGCGCGTAAATTTTTGAAAAGCATGTGACCTGAAGCTGAGCTCTGATTGGATCTTTTCAAATCATCCTTGGGGCGCAGCTCTGTGCGCACTGAACCCGCCCACTTTTATTCTTAGCGAATCAATATTGTTTTTAAATATTTGGGCTCATGTGATTGGACCGTTCTCAACCAGTCTTTTCCAGCACTTCTTATGACAAGCGGAGCTGCTGACTGGATGCGACGTGAGTCAGGACTTTATTTTTATACTAGTAGTAATGATCACCGCATAATCACCTGATAAATATCTATTTACAGGCGAGTATTAAAAGTTTAATTTTAATTTTGTTTGCACCCCCCCAATTTTTTTTGCACCAGCCGCCATTGTTTATATACACACTCTCTTATGAACTCTCACACACATTGTTTTTTGGCTCACACAAACTTCCACACACACACACACACACACACACACACACACACACACACACACACACACACACACACACACACACAGTCTTCGTCTGTCTGCATCTCTCTGTCACACACAGACATGCATTTACACACACAACTTTACACACACTCTAACCTGCACATAGACTAAATGTTCCAGTACACACACACACACACACACACACACACACACACACACACACAAACACTCTTAATTATTTCTCCTGTAATATACAATCAGTTCTTGCACTTATTATTGAGACCTGCCTCCATTCAGCAGGCTGTGTGTGTGTGTGTGTGTGTGTGTCTGTGTGGGTTAGAGCGAGAGAGAGAACAAGCTCATGAGAGAAGAAATAAAGTACAGATAAAATGTTCTCATCATGTGTGCACACACACATCCACCCACACACACACACACACACACACACACGCGCACACACAAACATGGAGAACCATTGAAAACAGTTATTAAAATCGAGTAACGTCATAGGGTCTTATTTCTTATCTCTCTCTCCTTCTCTCCTCCGTTATTCTTCTCTCTTGTGTTTCTTTCACTCATCATTAATTCTCTCCATCCATCTCACTCTGTGCTCATAAGTATCTTTATTCACTTTCCTCTTCTCCATCCCTCTTTTAAATCCTTCTCCTCCTCTCCTCCTGCTCTCTCCATCACTTCTCAGCCTCCTCTATTCGTTCTCCTTCCCTTCATTTCTCCTCATTTCTCTCGTAATCTCTTTTTATGTTCTCTGTTTATTCCAAAGTTCATCCTTTATTCTTTTTCTTTCTTTTCCTTATATTTGTTCATTCCTTTACTTTTTCTTACCTCTTCCTTTCTTTTTTTTTTTTATTTCGCCCTCTGTCCCCATACTGTTTTTTCCATCCTGTAATGATGCTCTTTGTTTCTTCTCGCTTCTTCTCATTCCCGTCTCACTCTCATTCCTCTTCTCCTTTTCTCAGGTTCCTGTTTTTCTTTTTCTTTCATTTCTTCTCGAGTTTTCTGATCTGATGCGCCTCATCCTTTCATCTGACCTTTTTCTTCTCTCCTCGTGTTCAACTCATTTCTCTTCTCTCTGATTCTCTTGTTTTTTTGTTTATCTTCTATTTGATTTATTGCTTTTTATCTCGTTTTTTTTATCCTACGCTCTTTTTTTCTTTTCCAATTTATCAATCAGTTTCTCATTTTTTCTTAAATTTTTTTCTCATTCCTTTTTCTTATACTTTTTAGGACCGATTCTGTTTTTTTTTTCTTATTTTCTCTTCTTATTCTGTCCATTCTTTTTTTTCCTCCACTTTTACAACTAGTTTCTTTCTCTTTTTCAACTTATCCAAATGATCTGATTATTTAAAGTCTCCCTCTTCTTGTTAATCTTTGGTTTTATTTCCTGTTCCTGCTCTCCTCCTGCTCTCCTTTTCTTTCCTCCTCTCCCTCACTCTTCTCTCAGTCTTTCCAGTTTTTCATTAAAGCAGCATTGACCCTGTTCATTATTCTCTCCCTGTGTTTCTCCACACAGATGTCTGTGTGTGTGTGTGTGTGTGTGTGTGTGTGTATACAGTTTAGATTTTGCACCGTCATAGTGACCTGTTGCTTAATGAGAAAACGATGATGATGATAATGATGATCACTCATTCATCATCTAAACCGCTTTATCCCGTATACAGGGTCGCGGCGGGCCTCGAGCCTATCCAAGGAGACTAAACGCACGAGGCGGAGCACACCCTGGACAGGGTGCCAATACATCACCGGGCACACACACACACACAGGCAATTTAGGAAAGCCCATTCCTAAACACCCGGAGGAACCCCACCAAGCACAGAGAGAACATGTAAACTCTATGCACACTGAACCGGCGCGGGAATCGAACCCTCGACCCTGGAGTTGCGAGGCGACAGTGCTAACCGGCTGAAATGATGATGTTTTTAAAATCATTTAAAATCAACACCACGGCTAGTGCCGAGAAACTGACTTACTCTGTGTGTGTGTGTGTGTGTGTGTGTGTGTGTGTGTGTGTGTTTACTGCACCCAGCTGTACAGATCAGGGTGTAACTCGTCAGAGACGCGAGTGTAAATCGTCCGGGTCTTGGCGAATCTCCAACTGCGATTATTATAATAACGAGTGTTTAAACGAGCAACAGTGTGTAATTAGCGCACTTAATTACCTGCCTTTAATCTGCGCTAGATTGGAGATTGCACATCTCTGGCTGATATTTTCTTATACTTACGAGAGAGAGCGCAAGGAAGTGTGAGGGGGAGGCCTGGTGTGTGTGTGAAGAGACAAAGAGAGACAGAGAGAAAGAGAGAGAGAGAGAGAGAGAGAGAGAGAGAGAGAGAAAAAGACAGAGAGAGACAGACAGAGAGAGAGACAGACAGAGAGAGAGACAGAGAGAGAGAGAGACAGAGAGAGAGACAGAGAGAGACAAAGAGAGAGAAACAGAGAGAGAGAGAGAAGCAAAACTTCACTCAGAGAAACTCGTCACGTCACATGATTTCACACCACATCTGGAATTTCCTTCGGGATCAATAAGGTATCTATCTATCTATCTAAAATGTTACAGCCACCTCATGTGTTCACATGTCTAACTATTGCCTACTAAACAGATTATCAAAAGTTTACACCTCCCCGCCTCCCCCCCCCCCTTATTCAGATCTGGCCAAATCAGGTCAGACTGAGGTGTTTACATGAGCCGGTTTAAGTCCAATTATACGATTGTGTCGATTATTATCGGAATACAAGCATCTGTGTAAACACAGCTAGTGTGAAATAAAAGAGAAAATGTCTAAGCTGTTTCACATAAGAGAAAAAGAGATGAAGAGGTGTACGGTTTAGAAGTTTCATCTAAGCTCAATCAGACTAAACAGAAGCTCCAGCACTAGGTGGTCTACTTGATTAAATCTCCAAAAAAGAAAGAAAAAATGATGAGGAAAAAAAAAAAAGAGTCTGGGTGTGACGTCCCGCTCTGCGAATCAACACATCAGCACCGCGCTCCTCCTCCCGAAACAAACAACAAATGTTGCAGAACCGGAGGCAGAATTACACTAACACATCACCACGTCGTCATTTTCTTTCCTCTCCACCCAGAGATCTCTCACACACACACACACACACACACACACACACACACACACACACACACACACACACACACACACCATCTGGTCACCTCGCGTGCTCGGATCCGGCGACGACTCAGCCGTGAGACAGAGACGGCGCTTTTCTTATTTTATTCCTTTTATTTTTTAAATCTAAAACGTCCACGAACATGGATGGAGGAAAAGCAGAAGTACACTCGCTCCTGATTTTTAAACACGCACACACACACACCACACACACACACACACACACACACCACACACACACACACACACACACACACGCACGCTCACACAGCGGAGTAGAAAGCCGAAAGTGGTGCTCTCGTTTCCCACAATCCCGTAGGGCCCGTATCAGAGAGCCAGCTCTCGGGTTGGGGGAAAAAAATAAAAATAAAAATTAAATAAAAAAACCTCCCTAAACTAATCAAACACGAGACAGAACGGCTATTACGACTCGAGCGCGATAAATGATGTAATAAAAACAGACTGCGGTTTTGTTTATAAGCGCCTGACGCAAACGGTTCATCACTCGGCCCGCCGCGCTGTTCGACGTCCTCTCGTCTCTTCACGTCTCACGTTTGTTTTTTATTCTCTCTAACGCACACGTGTTCACTGTCTCCGTCCCGGACTAGAATTTATTAGTTTTATTTTTATTTGTAGAATTCAAAAAAAATAAAAAATACAGGTTTGGAATTTCTCGCTTTGATTTCCTACTGATGTGATGTCACTAAAGCGTGAAAGACAAATTAACCCTGTTAAGGAAGAGACAAATTTCACTGGATTCATATTCAATTCAGAATTGTGTGGAATTCTTACCACTTTACATATTCTTTAAAGCTTTGTTTTGTTTAATGAATTCTGCAGTCTGATTGGTCAACTGTAAAAGTGTTATAAATAAGCCTTGCCATAACAATGTTATTGTTGCCGTAGTAACAGCTGGGTCGACACCATCAGAAAGTGCCTTTGTTGTCCTCATCAGAATCACCCGGTTATCATGAACACGATACACGATAATGAAATTCTCAGCTTCTGTTATAAATAAAGCCGAAAACTTGCGCGCACATCAGTACAATTACTGTACGAGTCTCTCGAAATGTGTTTCACCACATTCTTTGATTGTGTGTATGCGTGTGTGTGTGTGTGTGTGTGTGTGTGTGTGTGTGTGTGTGTGTGTGTGTGTGTGTGTGTGTGTGTGTGTGTGTGTGAACTTGTCATGTCCCACATGCTGCTCTGCTAATTTCAGTAAGCGAGTGCAGTAAGTGATTAAATAACAAAACATTAAACCACTTTTCACATGTTCTTACTGTTCTCAACAAATTATTTAATAAAACAAATATTTATTTCTTTTTTTAAATTATTATTATTAATAATAATAATAATAATAATAATAATAATAACAGCAAGAATTTCGCTGAAAATCCTCCTGTCATTTTGGGGGAACTTGTCCCAGTGTAATATTAAGAAATATAAAAAAATTCACATTCATAAAAATATTTTAAAAAATTTAAAAAATAAAAGAAATTCAAAATGCACACTAATTTTCTCTAACAAACGCTTGAGAGCTTCACAGAGCAGCTGTATTTATACTGAGATTAGATTACACACATTTGGACTCCACTTACTATCTAGGTGACTTCTGAAGGCTAAGATCAGACTAAGAGTGGCTGTATACAGATTTTTCATCTGTAAAAAAAAAAAAAAACATTTATCTATTTCCTTCCACGTCACAATTACATTCCACTTTGTGTTGGTCTGTCTCATAAAATCCCAACAAAATACATTTACCTATTGTGGACAGACATTTACAAAATGTGTGTAACTTCATGGGGTGTGAATACTTTTGCACAGCACTGTATGTAAACAGTACACGGTCACCGTCAAGAGTGAATCACTTTGCTAAATAAAGGTCCACCGTGTCAACATTAAATGCAAACTTTAGCAAAAAAATGTCCACCGCGTGAAGGTTTTTAATATAGGACTTTAATATTTACAGACTTTACTCATTAACAGATTATATTGTTGAGAAGGAGACAATATATCTTTCTGAAAATGTATTTTTATATAATTTTATAATCGTTATGAGATGAAAATATATTTACGTTGACTTTCTCCATGACAGGGTGGTTGATTTGCTCAGACATTTTCCGCATGCAGTTTATTTATGAAAGCTTGACCAACACACACTTCCAACAGCCTGAGGTCTACTTATTAAAGTTACTATGAAGTTTAATGGAAAATTTAATGGAAAAGGAAAAATGGAAAGTGTTTCTCTCTCTCTCTCTCTCTCTGGGTTTGAGCTTGCAAATGCATTTCGTTGTGCTATTATTCACCCAGCTAATCTACAGGGACGTGCACATAAACAAGTTTTATGTAAATATAATATTCATGGAAGGAGTCTCCAAAGTCAGCGCTTTGTAAAGGCAGATTGTTTTTATTGTGGTATTAATATTAAAGATTTTAACCTTAACATACCAATTTGTTTTTTCTATATTCTTATACTTTTTTTTATTATTTTAACTTGCATATTTTACTCGGGTGGAAATTCTGCCTTTCATTTAACTAAGCTGTTACATGAATTATATTTTGAAATGTAACTAAACGGATTAAAATATGACACACCATGTTTCCAAATTATTATCGAAGTGACATTTCAGTAAGATTTCAGTAATATAAACATTCTGGTTTTACTTTGTGAGTTTCTTTGTTTTATTTCTCATATCTCTAATCTAGGCCTCAGACATAATCTCAGACAGGTTTGTTAATTAGATTACGGTGTTGTAATGTCAAACAGTTTACAAATGAAAAAGAAAAAAAAAGAAAAGAACAAATTAAGGTATGTAATATGTGAAAATTCTACTTAAGTCAAGTAACTTAAATCACATACCTTAAGTCCGTATTTTTATTTCTGCTAACTTTCACTTTTACTCCGCTAAATTTCCTTAGTACAATCTAAACATCTTTGTTACGCGGTGGCAGCGATGAAGGTAACAAGAAATGCAACAGACTGAAGTACTCTTCGTACACTGGGTAATTCTCCTCCGGGGGTTTTCTCTCTTTTTTTCTCTCTGTTTTCTCGAGACCACAGACTGAGCAAAACCGATCCTGGGCGACGCACTCGTGGCTTTGTCGACAGTTTGGGATGAACGTTTCTGGGTCATGTTCCACGGAGGAGTTCATGAACAGAGGAAAATTTTTGGTCGTGGACCATTTTGTTCGTACTCAGGGGCGTTCATGAACCGAGGTTCTGCTGTATTTATTACCGTCAGTAGCTAAAATGTGTTAGCTCATGTCACTGATTAGCGTACAGTACATGCTGCTGTTTATCTACCACACTGATTTCCTCCCCACCACAGAATTCATTTCAAATTTCATGTTTCAGTAGATGTGGGAACCCTGATATCACTAGATATCGCTAAGTTCAGAATCAAAATTAGTAACTGCTCATATTTTATATTGTTACCGGTTTAAATTTAAAAATAAATGTAATATCAAACGCTATTTTTGATATGATTTTCAGTTATTTGTTCTTGATACTCAAGTACAGTAAATTTCAGACTCGTACTTGAGTAATATTCTAAAGTGATTTTATCTTTTACCAGAGTTTCTTTTGGTAACATACTTGTACTTTTACTCAAGTATCGCTTTCCAGGACATTATACTATACAAGACTTTCCTTTTGTCAGCTGATCTTAATTAGAAGGACATCTACTTAAAGAGTTTATTCAAGGCAAGAAAACACAGCTAATATTTCACATACGCTGAATAGAGATAACTGACCTGTTAAAAGATTTATAAACGATTCAAAGCACAGATTAATTTTGTCAGATAAAGGCTTATTCAAAAATCTTTCTAAACCACTTAACAGGATTAATAAAGTAGCTACAGGATAAAAAAGCCACTGCTGATCAGCAAACAGATACTGAAGCTGCTGGTGTCTCAAGAACTTCTTGATGCAGGAGTTTGGCTACGGCCGTACATAAAAAAGACTGAAAGCATGGAATATTACCTTCTCATGATGAATGAGTTTTCAAGCATATTCATCGGGGCAGACTCCAAAATAAAGTGAAGATAAAGTGATATTATTCGTCTCATACTGTGAACTAAACAGTTTTTTGATTCATCAGATTTTATATACGAATCTGTGTGTTGATGGATCTGAAGCTAGTACTTGCATGTGCATTATGACTCAACATCGTAACAGCACCACCCCCAGAAGCAGATACTGTTAATCAGGTATAATTATTTACAGATTTAAACAATGTCTTCAGTGGAGTAAGGAAGCAAAGCGACGTAGTTAGATCTAGTTTAGTAGATTTTAACTTTTGTACATAAAGAACTTTTCGAAACCTAAAACAAACCTAAAAATAAAACAGATTAACCTCCACTTTACCTTTGAAAAGAACTGGTGTTAGACGAGAGAAGAAGCAGGAAGTGTGTGTGTCTGTTTACGGTGTTTAGGGCTACGGTGTAGGACGACTGTCACACACACACACACACACACACACACACACACACACAACTGGAATGACTCTTCTAAACAGATTCACCTCCCGCACTGCTACAGCCTTTTTAGCTTTTCTTTTCTTCATGGAGGCCGTTGTTGTAGTAGTACGGTTGTACAGTTACTAAGGAACAGTCAGTACACTTGGACACAAAATTAAAAAAAATGCTTTACGCGCACGTGGTCACAGTGTTATAGTAAACAGTATACACGCAAATGAATGTTGACTATACGAGCGACGCAGGTGCACTGGAACTGAGCACGGAAGACGATTACCCATAATCTCACAGCGCGAGAGAGAGAAGAACCATTGGCTCAGCTGGGATCACATGACGCGCGGCAGACAACGCGTATACAGACTACATTATTCGTATATCGAGACCCATTTCACTGTAGACAGCTTCACCTTAACGAACACTGTAAATGTAACACAATGAAAAATGTAACAATGTGTGTGTGTGTGTGTGTGTATATATACAATGAAGAAAGTGACATTTCATTTCGTTTAGTAGAAACGTAACTTGTAAATATGTTAAGAAACAACAAAGTGTATTTCTACATTAAAAAAAAAAATCATAAGGATACACATAACTTTTTTTCTTAAAAAAAAAAAAAGGATTGTTCCTTTACATAAGGAATATTTAAATTTGACTTGTGTCTTTCTGCCACTGAGGTCATCACTTTGCTTGTTGTAAAGGGCTCAGGATTGTGGCAGTATAGAATGACGTAAAAAATTGTCAATCTAATGAACAGAATTTTAGTTTGTTTTAAAAAACTACTAAATTAAAAATGGGTCACAAACAAAGAAATAGCACAGGAACACAAGATCATGTGTTTTTCTGGTTCTTTTCCGTTGTTTCAATGACAAAAAAATATGCTCATTTTGAGAGTTCTACATTTTTGCAACGTTATTCCCATATTTTAGTAGTATTTAAAATTTACCCTTTGTAGGAGTAATAATCACTTTTGTTCTACCTGACATATCCGAAAACCCAAATACACAGTTTGTAGTCTGAAGCGTCTCGTTAACACACACCGGCAAGGCAAGTTTATTTGTATAGCACATTTCAGAAAATAGAAAAAAATATCAATAAAACATTTTGAAGAAAATTTTAAAATTTGATTTAAAATAAGAATAAAACTGTTAAAACTAAAAAATAAACATAAAATAGTGCAGTCAGTTTGGACGTAGCATAGTGCTCATTCAATAAACGCACAGCTAAACAGATGAGTTTTAAGTCTAGATTTAAATGTGACTAATGTTTTAGCACATCTGATCTTATCAAGACTTCCATATAAGCACTTTATGCTTTTTTAACTGTCATTGACCCACTGTAGACTGTATACTGTACTGTGTTGCCGGCATAAATCTGTGCTGCTTGAGTTTTAAGGGTAAACAAGTGTGTGTGTGTGTGTGTGTGTGTGTGTGTGTGTGTGGTCAGTGATTTGGACACTCATGTCACAGAGTGGTCTGATCTATACTGATTTGACAAATCAGATCTTTTCTGCGTGGGTTAACATCTGAAGCTTGCAGCTTTCGAGGGGAAAAATGCAAATGATGCTTTTATTCATGGTATTGTGTTAGTGTGAGGGTGTGTGTGTGTGTGCGTGTGTGTGTGTGTTTGTGTGCGCTGTGATTTTCTAGAATAATCTACAGATGAATCACTCATTGCAAAAACACTTCTACTAATAAGAAAATCCTAATAATAACAACAACAACAACAATAATAATAAAAATAATAATAATAACTAATATACTAATAATAAACCACCTCTGAACTTGGTGGTACAGCGAGTGTTAAGCATACCCGTGTTTTGTACTCCTCCGGGCCTGTCACGGGGCTTTTCCCCCTCTAATTCCCCTACTTTGGGTGTTTTAAAATAAAGCTCAGGGTCAGAGGTCAAACCTGCATTCAGCAGAGAGGGAAAAAAAAGAGCTTAAAAAGCGAGTGTGAGAGGACGTCTGCTCGGCTGGAGTGTTTAAATAAGGATATTTCATTCTGGCATTTATTGTGGCTTCTCGTATTAAATTAGGCCGAGAGCGACGACTGTTTTCCAGCAGGATTGGATAAACACGGCGAACAAATTGCCTGCGAGAGCTACGGGGGAAATGCTGCACGCTCTCGTACGAGAATAACTCTCGTCTGCTTTTAAACGAAGACCGTCTGATGATGCCGTCTTTGTGTTTTCCCCAAACTATTCAGCGTGAGACTGCACACACACACACACACACACACACACACACACACACACACACACACACACACACAGACACACACACACAGACACACACACACACACACACACACACACACACACACACATGCGCTTCCTCGGAAAGAGATTAAATAAATATGCTAAGCAATTAAAAGTAAAACCATAAACGTGAAGTTCAGTCGCTGAAATCAACTTTAAATTAGTTTCAGCATTACTTAAAGACTCACCAGGCAATATTTCGGGGCAATTAAAAATTTGTTTATAATACTGTAATAAAGCAGGAGGGAACGTTACAGGAGGTCCTCGGTGAGAACACGGCATGCGGACCTGTTCTCCGCGCAGATCTTTTGCACTTATTATTTTTTAACAATCGTTAACAATCTCTGTGCGTCCTAGAGGTCGAGGAAAGTGACAGACGTTCTGAAGTTAAGCATTAGAGTCACTGTTGCCTTGCACCTGCATGGTCGAGGGTTTGAGTCCCGCCTGGGGTCTGTGTTTGTGTTTTCTCTGGGTACTTCAGTTTCCTCCCACATTGCCGTCTACAAATTTCTCATAGTGTGTGTGTGTGTGTGTGTGGCACCCTGTCCAGGATGTATCCCGCCTCCTGCCCACAGTCTCTTGGGCGTCCCCCCATAAGCCTATACAGGATAAGCGCTACAGAAGATAGATTCAATTCATAATCATCTCCTGTTACTATGATAATAATAATAATAATAATAATAATAATAATAATAATAATAACAAAGTAATAGAAATAGTTGTCTCTGTAGAACTAAATAAATGATATGTGTTTGTAAAAATATACACTAAACACCAAACTGAAACACTGCTGATCTCCATTACACTTCTTGTCCTCATAATATAAACAATTAACAATTATTATGAGGAATTATTACGAGGCACTGATTAAACTAAAGCATCATTTATATCAAAGGTCTGTTTCTGTGTTCATTACGCTTGAACAAACGGCTTAACTGTGCACTTAATATTATTAGCTTAGGTTAATTATTATTATTATTATTATTATTATTAGGATGAGAACATGAAGAGTACATAGTCGATTATTGTTTCATAGCAGATTTTTTTGGTTAAAAGTAAAATAAATATGTTAAAGAGATCTTTAGGTATGAAAAGGTTAAATCTACTAAACTAAACCTATGTCACGTTGCTTATTTACTCTACCTTGGACATCAGTTGCTCTTTACTCCACTGAGAAAATCACTCTGCCTCTTTACTCTACTGAGGACATCACTCTGCTGCTTTATTCTCTCTAGGATATTACCTTGCCTCTTACCTCCACTGAGAACATAACTCTGCCTCTTTACTGTACCAAGGACATAACTCTGTCTCTTTACTGTACCAAGGACATAACTCTGTCTCTTTATTCTCTCTAGAACGCCTTTTACAGCCACTGAGGACATCACTTTGTCTCTTTCCTCTACGGAGGACATCGCTTTGTCTCTTTCCTCTACGGAGGACATCGCTTTGTCTCTTTCCTCTACGGAGGACATCGCTTTGTCTCTTTCCTCTACAGAGGACAGCGCTTTGTCTCTTTCCTCTACAGAGGACAGCGCTTTGTCTCTTTCCTCTATGGGGACAATGCTTTGTCTCATATCTCCACTAAGGACATCACACTGCCTCTTTACCTGACCTAGGACATCACTTTTTCTCTTTACTCTACGGAGGACATCGCTTTGTCTCTTTCCTCTACAGAGGACATATCTTTGTCTCTTTCCTCTACAGAGGACAGCGCTTTGTCTCTTATTTCCACTAAGAATATCACACTGCCTTCTTACCTTATCTAGGACATCACTTTGTCTCTTTCCTCTACGGAGGACATCGCTTTGTCTCTTTCCTCTATGGAGGACAGCGCTTTGTCTCTTTCCTCTATGGAGGACAATGCTTTGTCTCTTATCTCCACTAAGGACATCACACTGCCTCTTTACCCTCCCTAGGACATCACTTTTTGTCTTTACTCTACGAAGGACATCGCTTTGTCTCTTTCCTCTACAGAGGACAGCACTTTGTCTCTTATTTCCACTAAGGATACCACACTGCCTCTTTACCCTCCCTAGGACATCACTTTGTCTCTTTACTCTACGGAGGACATCGCTTTGTCTCTTTCCTCTACAGAGGAAATTGCTTTGTCTCTTTCCTCTACAGAGGACAGCGCTTTGTCTCTTACCTCCACTAAGGCCATCACACTGCCTCTTTACCTTACCTAGGAAATCACTTTGCCCTTTTACCGCCAATTTTTATTCTACAAAAGACATCATTCTGCCTCTTTACTCCAGGAAGGACAACACTCTGCCTCTTTTCTCTGCTGAGGACATCTGTTTGTCTCTTTTTTCAGCTTAGGACATGATCCCTGTTCTCCATTGAGGACATAATTCTGCCTCTTTACTCTAGCCAGGACATCAGTTTGTCTCTTTTTTCAGCTTAGGACACCACTCTGCCTCTGTTCTCCACTGAGGACATAATTCTGCCTCTTTACCCTACCCAGGACATCGCGTTGCGTCCTTACTCCACGATAGACTCTACAGAGGTTTGCAGGCTTCACCATGGGCACCATGCCTCAGTAATGCACAGGAGATCCCGCTGCCTCAGGGTTTAGTAGAGGATGTCACGCCTCCTGCTGACTGCGCTGAGTGTGGCACTCCCAAAGGACCACGTCGACCCGAAAGCCTTTATCAAAAAGTGACTCATAACTGGACTGATATAAACACTGTAGGAGGAATTTTGCTGTCTATCTGTCTATCAAACAAAATAAGAGAAAAAACTTTCCCTGCTATTTCAGCCATTCTGATCAGACTCCCCATGTGACCTCATACTTTGTGTGTGTTTGTGTGCGGGGGGGGGGGGGGGGGGGGGGGGGGGGAATGAAAAAAAAACATTATCTGAAAGGGATTTCAGCTGGAGCATTAACACACACACACACATACACACAATCTATCTATCTACTGTATTTTCTGACCTGCCTGCATTTCTAAGATTCTCCGTTAAACCTGATCACTTTCCTGACTCCGTTAAACACCACCACTTTCCTGACTCCATGACAGAGATGTGACTTTTCAAGGTTGTCATCAATCACATGGTGTCTAAAACACACACATGTAATGAGACAGATGGTCGTGAAAGCACGGCTTGTACTAAAATAACCTCTGTGCAAAATGCAGATGCGATCGCTCGCTCACGCGCACATCCACGGATTATAATTAAGTCTTCTGGCAACCCGGGGACAGGGTCAGAGCTGTTACTTTTTTTCAATTTAATTATATATTTATTTTATATTTATTGTTTTGCTGCGGCGTCTAACGTTGTTATTATGACTTCACATCCCATCAAAGACTTCTTGAATGTGAAATAATTTTAGCTTACGCTGATGAAGAAAGCTTTTTTTTTTTTTTTCAAAACGAGAGGCGGTACATATTGACTGACAACCTTTCGCACACTGTCTCAAAGCTACAGTAGATCACAAATTTGCCAGAAACGTGACGGCTTGGGGTGACGCAGTGGCGTAGCGGTTAGCACTGTGGCCTCTCAGACTTTCAGGTCCGTGCATGTTCTTGGGGGGGTTTTGCTCTGGGTACTCCGGTTTCTTCCCACAGTCCAAAGTCATGCAGGGTATTAACACACGTGGACAAAATTGTTGGTACCCTTCGGTCAATGAAACAAAAACTCACAATGGTCAATGAAATAACTTTAATCTGACAAAAGTAATCATTTAAAAAAATTCTATGAATGTTAACCAATGAAAGTCAGACATTGCTTTTCAACCATGCTTCAACAGAATTATAAAAAAAAATAAACTCATGGGAACAAGCCTAGACAAAAATGATGGTACCCCTAACTTAATAGTTTGTTCCACAACCTTTTGAGGCAATCACTGCAATCAAACGATTCCTGTAACTGTCAATGAGACTTCTGCACCTCTCTGCAGGTATTTTGGCCCACTCCTCATGAGCAAGCTGCTCCAGTTGTTTCCAGTTTGAAGGATGCCTTTTCCAGATAGCATGTTTCAGTTCCTTCCAAAGATGCTCAATAGGATTGAGGTCAGGGCTCATAGAAGGCCACTTTAGAATAGTCCAATGTTTTCCTCTTAGCCATTCTTGGGTGTTTTTAGCTGTGTGTTTTGGGTCATTGTCCTGTTGCGAGACCCATGACCTGCGACTGAGACCCAGCTTTCTGACACTGGCCAGCACATTTCTCTCTAGAATCCCTTGATAGTCTTGAGATTTCATTGTACTCTGCACAGATTCAAGACACCCTGTGCCAGACGCAGCAAAGCAGCCCCAGAACATAACAGAGCCTCCTCCATGTTTCACAGTAGGGACAGTGTTCTTTTCTTGATAAGCTTCATTTTTCCGTCTGTGAACATAGAGCTGATGTGCCTTGGCAAAAAGTTCCATTTTTGTCTCATCTGTCCATAGGACATTCTCCCAGAAGCTTTGTGGTTTGTCAACATGTAGTTTGGCATATTCCAGTCTGGCTTTTTTATGATTTGTTTTCAACAATGGTGTCCTCCTTGGTCGTCTCCTATGTAGTCCACTTTGGCTCAAACAACGACGGATGGTGCGATCTGACACTGATGTTCCTTGAGCATGAAGTTCACCTTGGATCTCTTTAGAAGTCTTTCTGGGCTCTTTTGTTACCATTGGGATTATCTGTCTCTTTGATTTGTCATCAATTTTCCTCCTGCGGCCACGTCCAGTGAGGTTGGCTACAGTCCCATGGATCTTAAATTTCTGAATAATATGTGCAACTGTAGTCACAGGAACATCTAGCTGCTTGGAAATGGTCTTATAGCCTTTACCTTTAACATGCATGTCTATAATTTTCTTTCAAATCTCCTGAGACAACTCTTTCCTTTGCTTCCTCTGGTCCATGTTGAGTGTGGTACATACCATGTCACCAAACAACACAGTGACTACCTGGAGCCCTATATATAGGCCCACTGACTGATTTCAAGATTGTAGACACCTGTGATGCTAATTAGTGGACACACCTTGAATTAACATGTCCCTTTGGTCACATTATATTCAGTATTTTCTAGGGGTACCATCATTTTTGTCCAGGCCTGTTCCATGAGTTTATTTTTTTAAATAATTCTGTTGAAGCATGGTTGAAAAGCAATGTCTGACTTTCATTGGTTAACATTCATAGAATTTTTTTTTAATTATTACTTTTGTCAGATTAAAGTTATTTCTGTGACCATTGTGAGTTTTTCTTTCATTGACCGAAGGGTACCAACAATTTTGTCCACGTGTGTATATATAATTGCCATTTCCAAAATTCCTGTAGCGTGTGTGTGTGTGTGTGTGTGTGTGTGTGTGTGTGTGTGTGTGTGTGTGTGTGCGCGCGCTTGTGGCCTGCCATGGATTGGCGCTACGTCCAGGGTGATCGGCTGCAGACCCCACACAACCCTGAACAGCATAAGCTGTCTTGGACACTGTCTTGTGGTGTAATCATTACAGAAATGTGCATAAATATTCACCCCTCACAGCTGTAATCCTACTGCCACTGCCACGCTTCACACCGGAGAAGTGGAATTCAGGTCCAGCTTGTCCAAGCTGATTAGATTTTCCCCTCCTAATGTGACCTCATGTGTTTATATTGTATCTTTTCTATACGAGCAGCTCGAACAGTCGAGCAGCTACAAATCACAGGTGTGAACGTGTTATTTATTTTAATCAGTGTTGGGGGACGTTACTTTTTAAAGTAACTAATTAAATTACAAAATTACAGTCTTTAAAAAGTAATCCGTTACATTACAGCGTTACAATCTGATAAGAGTAACTAGTTCGAGTACTTTTCCATTGCAGAAAATGAAAACTCCTTTGTGCTTCCTCGTGCATGTTGTTTTAGTCAAGACCTTTATAATTATTCTACCATCATCACTCAGCGAAGTTTGGCTCATAATCTGTTAACTACTAATACCCCTATTTCACCTAAGCAGTTTCACGCCGTCGCTGTAAGTACGGCTCATCATGATTCACCGCGAGTTTCGGCGATGTGATTAGGGTTCCATCTTTCCGCGCGTCGGTCCTCGCATAGACAATTTATGTAATTCGTGAGCCAGACAGAAGTCATTCCCAATCCATTAGTGTGTGTGTGTGTGTGTGTGTATTAGGAAGTCGTCATACAAGCCCCGCCCCCTCTGTTATTCATGCTGTTATACCCCTATCACACCTATGCGGTTTGGTTACATAAATTGTCTGAATAACGGATTACATTTTTGAAAAAGTAACTAATTAACTGAGTACTTGAATGTCGGACCTAACGCGTTAGATTACTCGTTACATCAAAAAAGTAATCTGAGTACTCGAACGTGTTACACCCAACACTGATTTTAATACATTATCGTTATCTAATGTGTAGGAACAGAGAACAGAAGCGTGACGGCGTTACAGCATAACAGTCTATTTCTTTTTGTACTGTACTCTATAAATCACACATGACACACTTCTCAGTGACGTGACAGACTGCTATAACAACATTAAATGCCATGATGGGCCTTAATGAGCTCTTGGAATTTGATTTAAATATCCTATTTTAGCTTATCTTCATAATTTGACGCCACTGAATTTCAAATAAAAATATCCACCTTCAGCTGTATTCGGACTGGATCGGTTTATCAGCCCGAGTCTTTAATAAATATATATATTTTTATCAACACAGGAGAATCTTGTTAATTGCATTTTCTTCAATCCCCCTTTATTTCTCTAAAGAATCCTTTGCTACACTAATGCACATATTTCAGTGTTTCACTAGCGCCTTCTACTTTTAATATAGGACGTTTTCCCAGTGCGCCGGAGCCATGACCGTACTGCCTGTTTCACATCTGAAACCCCGGCCTCCAGCTTGGGGCGAGGTCAGGACTGTACAGGGGATACAAGAAAAACTCCCAGCCGAGTTCCTGTAATGTGCAAGTGGTGTTGGTGAGCGGTCGCGTGTGCAGTTCCCACAGACAGGTGCATCTCTTCCGCAAGTTGCTGACAAGATATCTGTCTATTTTTAAGGAACAACTTTCTTTAAAATGTTTGCACTGTTTAAATGTTTTAATGCGGGTTAGAATCTCATCAGCGTACTGTGCTTGAGGGCTAATGTAATTGTTAAGCTAACAGTTGTAAACAGCCTTCGTACAACAGCGCAAGAGTACAGACCAAAGTAATGGTTTTGTACTGGTTTTGTTTCATGCCATCAGAATCAGAATGCGAAAGAGAATAAAGCTCGTATGAGGAATTTGTTTTGGAGACAGACGCTTCCAGGGACGACAAAACTGGATCCGCAACAGGAAAAAAAAACAAAAAAAGAAAAAACAAATGGAGTAGGATGTGAGGTTTAATGTGAGATATCAAATACATATCAGTAGTATTGCAGAGTATCGCACTTCTTCCGCATCTTAATATTACACATCTATTTACTGCACAGTTTGGAAAATGTTGAACTGTTCATGAGGTACAGTAAATTGCCTTGGGGGAAACAAACCTGTTCTTGTGACATGGTGTAAGTGTCTGAATATCTGAAGGAAGGGCTCTGACACAGACACACTATGAGGCTAAATAAGGCAAGTAGCAGCAGTCGAAAGTATTTTTTTTTTCCCACCATGAGGTAACCCTGCATAGAAAATCACAGACACATGCGTCCAAAGCACAATGATCACACGGGCTCTGGAGATGAGACACAGCGGGATGAAGAAAAACACACACGGGGAGTAAAATCACAGCTGTAAAACAGAAATGAACCCCTGGATCTGACGCATGTTTATTCTTATCCATGCAGCACTTCGGCATTCTAGTACAATCATCAGCAGAACAAGAGGACTTATTACTCTGAATTAGAGATGAATAAAAACTGGATCGAATTACGATTTTGAATCATGCACACGACTCCATTGAACTAGCTGAGAATAATAATTTTTTTAAAAAGCTGTCTATTTTCAGAGACCTTGAATCACACGGATTCCCAGGCAAATGTGTTAATTACACAAACAAACAAACAATCAAACAAACAAATGCCTACCTACTGTATATACACAGATATAAAAGAAATACAATTCCTGCTTTTTCTGTACTAAAATGAAATAAAATAAAAGACTCTTCAGTGTATTCGGGCATCAACTTATCAAGTACTCCGGTACCAGATCTTTGTACTTTGTCCAGCACTGATTAACTACGCACAGATAAAAATATATTTAATAAATAAATAAGGAAACTAACTGCCAATAACTAAATAACTTGGCAAGTGAAACCGTGCAGTGACACACTTCAGGAAAAGAATCAATTCTGTCTTGTTTTCTAACATTAGTGTTGAGTGTTTTCATTTATTTATTTATTTATTGAATGTTTTTCATATCCACTATTAGAACTGCAGGCTTTGATCAGAAAAATCACATTGCAATATTTAAATTTAAACTGCAATATGAAACCATTCAATATTTACCCCGAATAACAGGAAAAAAATTATGTTACAAATGATGGTATTAAGAGATTAAGAGAGGTTTGCCTATATTTATTAATCACATTAATATTATTTAAAAAATAAATACGTACTTATATTATTGACAATCTCGACGATGCGTATTAGAGACGGGACTCACCAAGGACCGGTCGATACGACGTTATAACGATACCCTCGTGCTGATCCAATTTATATTCTGTAAGTATCATCATTTTATAAATATCCCAAGACAAGATTAGTATTTTTTGTGTCATTCAGACTGGATCGGTTTATTAGCAAAAGTTTCTAATAATTTTTTTTTTTTCTGATAGCATTTTTTTTTACAAACCTGGAGGTTCTTGTGTTACACGTTCACATGATCACACTTTATGTACAACATTTTAAAATACGATGGGCATTCGAGTCAAAGCGGGACTTGTGATTGTGCAGAATAACAGAACACGGTTCTGGGAGCGAAACCTCCCTTTATTTCTCTTTAAGAAAAAAAAAATCATCTAATTTTTTTTTATAGATTTTGTTACAATTCCAAAAACCCCTTTGCAAATAATTTGCAAGATGCTGTAACTATGTTTGAATAGCAGTTACAGTTATTATGAAACAAATGATCAAATAATTGTAATACTTTTAAATATGATTCAGAACAAAATGCAATGCACATAGTTTTTGGATATTGATTCAATCTGGCAAATTATTTTACTCAAAACCACAACATTATCACTTCTCTTACCAAGCCTTTTTTTTCCCTTTGGCTAATCGCTACATATTTATTATTATTATTATTATTATTATTATTATTATAACAATAATAGTAAAATTATTAATAATTGTTCATTTTTAGGACCTTGAATGTACACATTTTCTGGAAAAAAGCAACACTGCACAGCGGCATTACACACTGTAGCAAAACATGACACATAATCGCATCGGTTTGTTCTGTCACACAATCAGTCAAGCAAAACTAAAAGCTGTGTAAAATAGCAGCTGTCGTGAATAAACTAAATGCATTTCTAACACCCTTGTGACTCAAACAAACCATGCACAAAATATTGTTTATCTTTGTAATACATTCCGCCTGTAACAGTTTTGCTTTTTAACATAATCGTACTGTATTTTCACATAAAATACTGCCAGGATGGATTTATCTCGTTTTGCAGTAAAACCCATCTTGATTGTCACAATGCACTGATGTTCACTCATATTTAAACAATAGAAACGGTTTATCCCATAAACGTGTAAGCACATTTACTGATTTTAAGAGAATTGTTCTGTGCATCTTGTCATTATACTAAATTTTTTTAATTGTCTTTTTTTTTTTTAAATACAATTAGGCTGAAAGATTTAATAGTATAAATATAACCATATTGAAGTACGGTACATACCAATCGAGAACCCTGTATTTGAGAATGATTTATTTTTTTTCTTAAAAGTACTTTTAATATTAATGCTTGCGATATTTTTTAGGCACATCGGGACGAGAGCCGACTGCTCGGTCTCGGCGAGATCTCGTCTCAGCTGTGAGTGCGTTTCTCCTCAAAGCCACACAATTCATCAGTCATGCTGTAGCGGCTCCTCACCTAACGCGATTAAGACGGCGTGCTGTCCCGCCGCAGATACTGATGAAGCAGACGGAGGGAGAGAGTGAGAGATGTGGGAGGAGGGAAACGGCCATGGGAGCAGAAATTAAATTTTGATAATGGAGTACATCCATTTGAGGCGCTTTGGAAAAAAAAAATGGGGGATGAGCACCATGAGCAAGCAGGAAGTTTAGAGGAGAGAGAAAGAGAAGAGCGAGAGAAAGGGAGTGAGAGAGGGCGGGATAAAAATGATAATGACCTCCGGAGAGTGGATGACTGAGTGCCGGCTTCAATCCGACCTGCCACATCACGTCCTGTTCAATCCTGCTAACGCCGCTCCCAACACTAATGTGCTATAATTAATATCAATGTTGATTCAGACAGCCCGTGACCCCGTGACCTTCAGATGAGGGGCAGAAGGTTATGTTTTAGGGACAAAAAGAACCACTTAGCAAAGTACGCTGTATTTCTAATATTAATAATATTCTTAAATAAGACGTTTTATTGCTGCCACACGGAAAAGCCTCTGAGATATTTAAAGACAATGGAAATGTGATTTAACAATAATGTCAAATATCTGTTTCTACTAAGTGAATAATTAGTGTTTGTGAGCTACAAGGTCTGAACGAGTGCCATGGTGGGATACAATGCATAATAAATAATCATAACAACAATAGTTAATATTAACCATTATTAATAGTATATATATATATATATATATATATATATGTGTACGTGGGTGTGTGTCTGACTTAAACATAATTAATAGGGGCTAAAATCTAGTTGGAAAATATACCAATGAGAACATGTATGAATGAATAAATATGGTAATATATAATAATATGGTAAGTAAATAAATTAATAAGTCAACGGACAATGTTACATAAAAATCATACAGAAAAAATATAAAACTAAAAACTAAATATAAAATTAAATAAAATAAAAAATTATAGGACAATAGTCTAGAAAAAACAAACAAACAAACAGTTAAGTGTTTAACATAATTCTATATTTTTCTTTTTTTATCTAAGAAAAAGAATTAGAGAGCTCAGTAAAAAAAAAAGAATGAAAAAATTAAAATAGCAAGACATGGAATGATTATTAGATTCTATAAAGTTTAATATTTAATCACATTATTATTATTATTATTATTATTATTATTGTTATTATTAAATAGGCATTTATCAGTGGGGTCAGGATTTATTTTCTTTCTTTCTCTCTGTCTTTCTACTAAATTTGTTTCATAAAGATTCCGGTCATGTTATGTGTAGATGTTTCTAAAAATTCCAAAGATGACACGACGTCATGCTGCTGTTGAGGATTAAATGCTCGTGTAATCATGTTGTGTAGGTCACTAACAGACACACACACACACACACACACACAGACACACAGACACACACACAGACATAATTTTAATGAGCTTTAGTCTTTCCTGTTAGAGACCTCGTCGTCACAATGGCCAACGCAAAGTAATTAAAACATCGCGGTGTGTCTGTGCGCGTCTCACTTTATTAGTTTGGGGGCTGAGGGACGCGGCGTCCTTCGGCTTCTGAGCAAAAAAATCAAGATGCTCGATCAACACTTTGTTGTTCTGAACTCTACACAGTAACAAGAAACACAAACGGGGCACCCTGGTGTCTAAAGGGAAGAGCGAAAGAGAGAGAGAAAGAGTGAGGGAGAGAACAACATGATGCAGTCTCACACCTAAACTGATCCGATGTGTAGCGATTAAACACAACACAATGATGACCAGGCTGCACGTCCATAAAAAACACGAGAGAAAGTGGACCACGCCTCAGCCATGAGAGCCGTCTGCTCCAGGTCCTGTCTGGTTCAGACACAATTTCACATCTACACCATGTAATATTTAATCATGTGTGTTCAAATAAACCACCATACGACAACATGGTGTGTAAGAGTAATGTGAAAAGATTAAAGTGTTCGGTTAGAAACAAACAAACATGCCTTTTTTATTTTAAATAATGCTAACATTCTGCTCATGTGCTACATTAATTTGTGCAGAATTTTAAAAACAAGGAAAAAATGAATAACGCAAATGTCTAAAATATAAACGTTTTATGATTGCAATAGTTTAAGATTATATAAAACTAATACGTTTGGAAACAAAGCAGCAGTGTTTTTGACGCTTCAGGGATAAAACACACTCGGAAATAACAATTGTTTTTTTTCTTTCTTTCTTTCTTTTAATCCAAAGTTTATTCTAATATTCTTATAAATGTAAGATTTTCAAAGTCTATACACGTTTTTTGTAAGAAGGTTGTAAAAAAATACCCAATACACATGTTGCATTAAAAAGAGTCAAGTCTAACAGAGGGCATGTTATAGGTGATTTGTCCTGGAGGTAGACTTTCTTGAAAAAAATGTAAATAATAAAATAAAATAAAATAAAACCCTCACACTGACTGTAAGTGTGTGTGTGTGAAAAGCTTAAGTGTTCTCAGGTCTGCTTGGATTGGGATCGACTCGGTGTTGTGCGTTAACAGAATGAGAATCCTCCAGCAGTCACGCTTATGATCCCACCAGAGATGTTTTATTCCAGGGCCGGACATTCACACTGTGGAACCAGCAGACACGTCCCAGCTGTCACGTCCGGTCTTTCCACCATCTCGTCTGTTTCACTGTTTATAACTGGACACGGCACTGAGCTGATCGTATCAGACACCCAGAGTAACGGCGAATGGGTATCGGATCAGTTCTTGTAACGAGTGGCAGCGGGTTTAAAGAAACGAAAGCCCAAACAGACGCAACAGGAGAAAAAAACGACAGCTCGGACACGTCAGACGCGGGCTGAGCGACCTCACGCTGACCTGATGAATAGGGCGTGTTTACGGCAGTTTTTATAGTGAGATTACAGATACTGTACACAAAAATATTTCACATATTTTACAGGTGGGGTTTAAGCGCTCTCTGGGTAGGATTTTTCCAGAGAGATCTGGCAACCCTGGCTTTGACCTCATCCCAGATGTTAAACATGCAACGAACGTTTTAGTGCAAAAGCAAAAATATCACCAAAAAAAAAAGATACCTTGCCTTATAGAGGAGCACTTGATACATCCTGTACCATCTCCCACGTTATGGAAAAGCAGTACAGTACTCTCCTACAGTGTCTGAGTGAAACCACATTAAAGGTCCAATATTTCTTTGACAAAGTGAACTCAGTTCTCAGAGCTTCCTGACAGTGTGTGTGTGTGTGTGTGTGTGTGTGTGTGTGTGTGCGTGTGTTAACGCTCCAGCTGAAATCTTCCACAGATAATGCGCTTTTCATTTCTCAAACTCCCGTTGTTTCACTCCTGCTCCGAGCATGCTGTTTCAGTGTCTAGGGAAATGAGCGACGCCCCATCAGAGAGCAACAAGCCGGGGGGAGGAGCTCTTCTTATATGAGGTCACAATAGGAGGGAAAACCTAAACAAGGTTTTTAAAAAACTAAGGTAATAAAAAAAATAATAAATAAAAAAAAACGGACAAAGACAAAGAAAAAAGTTTGCTTTTATTTTTATGTGCTCAGACACACACACACACACACACACACGCACATGCACACACACATGGGAGACCAGTCTGAATGTCTAAACATGACTGTAAAGGTAAGTTATGTTTGAATATGTTTGATCGGCAACGCTGATCAGCGCTTTTTATTTTATAATATTTATGACGGACGAGATTTAGAGTCTGTGAAATGAAGTGAATCAATTTAGAATTTTTTTTTCTTTTCTTTTTTTTAAAAAAGCAATAAGTCATGAGTATGAGAGTGTGTTCTGGTGTAGTCTGTAGTTACTACCCCCTAATGTATAGAGTATTACACGATAACACAATGACTTATTTAGTCTCGATCACCTGTGTGTGTATTTTATTATTAATCCTGTGTGTACTCGCTCTGATATATTATCTATAATCTGATCTCGCCTTGTCGATAACGTTATACATTTATCACTCTCCGAGTGTTTGTGCACCGATAAGGACTTTCTTACTAATGACTGGAATTAAAAGAGGAGCTCAGTGAAGTGGACTTGACTGTGAAGTGGGCGAGGAGTGAAACTTTAACGAGGATAGCAAACGGGGGCACGGCGGAGTCTAACGGGAGCAGAAAACACCCTGAGTGAAATATCACACTGCATTTAATCAAGAGAGAGAGAGAGAGAGAGAGAGAGAGAGAGAGAGAGAGAGGTTTATAAAAGCCTCACTCGGGGAGAGGAGAGTGGATGTGAGTGAGTGAGTGAACCGGGCGCTGATGTGACAAGATGCTGCTTTAATTACTACGGCGGGAAAACCCAAAGCGACGGCCTGGTTTCGTTCAAAATGTCACGCGCTCGCTCGGGACGGAGAGAAGAAATATATACTTTATACACTTTATATACTGTATATATACTGAGAAGAGGGAGAGAGATTATAAATCTTAAAACTAATGCTAAATTGTGGGACTCTTCCTTTTTAGCACATTCCACAACAGCATACATCACCCTGTGAGTGTGTGTGTTTGTGTGTGTGTGTGGTTTAACTAAGTATACTATAAAGAGAGCTCTTGATGTGAAAATGTAAAAAATATATATATATATATCTTTAGTCTGAAAGTCTGTCTGCCTGTGTCTTTCTTTCTCTGTTTGTCTCGGTCCCTCTGTCTGCGTACACATGTCTCTCTGACTGTGTTTCTATGTCTTACTGTGTCTCGGTCTAAATGACTCTCTGCTTGTTTTCCTGTCTACGTCTCTGTCTCTATACTGACGATACTGTCTCCTTATCTGTCTCTCTGTCTGACCCTCAATCTACCTCTCTGTCTGTCTCTCTGTCCGTCCTTCCTTCCCTCTGCCTGCCTCTCCCTCTGTCCCTCCATCTGCCCCTATTTTTGTCCCTCTGACTCTCTGTCTGTCCTTCTGTCTCCCCGTCTGTCTCTTTGTTCGCCACACATTAGTTGTCCCTCTATTTCTATGCGTGTTCATCTGTCTGTCTCTCTGTCCGAGGGGACAGAGAGGAGTCCTGAGGGGAGTTTTAAGCATGTGTTTAATCAGAAGTCATTCTCGTTACATGCTGATGAGGAGACATTAACACACACATACACAAATACTGTACACACACACCTGCAGCTTATATGGTGTCACCATGTCAAATGTCAGATCAGGATGGGGTGAGTGTGAGCACAAACAGGAGAAAGAATGATGGAGATAAAGACTGAAAGAAGGAAAGTTTAAACGAGAGAGAGAGAGAGAAGAAGAAAAAAGAGAAGTGGATGTGAATGAGTGCAAATGAGTGCATGGAATGATGAGAGACAAACTGACAGTGAATACAGGAGAAAGAGGGGGAGAGAGAGACAAAAAAGAAACAGAGCGATAGACAGTGAGAGTGAGAGAGAGAGAAAGAGAGAGAGAGAGAGTTCAAAGGACGAGTCAGAACGTTGGAAATGATGAAATTCTGTTGAAAGCAATTCATCACACACACACACACACACACACACACACACACACACACACACACACACACACACACACACACAAGAATGAATAAGAGACAACCATAGACAGTGAGTGCTCTATACAGTCATGTGTGTGTGTGTGTGTGTGTGTGTGTGTGTGTGTGTGTGTGTGTGTGTGTGTGTGTGTGTGTGAGAGAGAGAGAGAAAGACAGAGAGTGTGTGAGAACGCCAGGCCAGGTTGTGGAGGGGGCGAGGTGTGTGTATGAGTATTTATGAGACACACACACACACACACACACACACACACACACACACACACACACACACACACACAAACCATTTTCATCAGGTTCTTTCCCACTCAGCCCTTCTGCTCTATGAATACAGCCAATCACCTCAACACACACACACACACACACACACACACACACACACACACACACATACACACACATACACACACAGATGCATCTGTGATAAGAACGAGACCTGAGCACTCGACTCAGGCCAGAACCAGAGAGAGAGGGAAAAGAGAGTAAGGGGCCGGTATTTGATGTGGGGATTAACACACACACACACACACACACACACACACACACTCACATATTCACAGAGAGTGTGTTTACAAAGCAGGATTAAGCAGTGGATAATCACACGCTCTGAACAGGTTTAAAAATGAAAGTGTGTCGCTCAAAAGGACAAGTGATTCACTTTCCTGTGTTTCAGTCCACGACTAGCGTTGTGTTTCAAATACCACCGTACTCCCTTAATCTGGGGCAATTTGTAGTGGACTAGTAAAAAGGGTAAATTTGCAAAGGAAGTGGTTTAGAACACAATTCATTCACCAGTGAGTGCAGCGGCATTCTGTTAACTGTAGACTTCACCATCGTCCCCCACTGTGGATGTGTCCCAAATCACATTCCCACTTGTCCACTTTCCCACTGTGGATGTGTCCCAAATCACATGTCCACTTGTCCACTATCCCACTCACATGACCCGTCCGATATCCCACTGTCCCAAACCACTATCTCTATAAACTATCATACAGTGGCTGTGTCCCAACCCACTCTCAGTATTCACCCTAAGACCGTGGACGTGTCCCGAACCACTCTCAGTAATCACCCTAACACCGTGGACGTGTCCCAAACCACTCTCAGTACTCACCATAACACCATGGACGTGTCCCGAACCACTCTCAGTATTCACCCTAACACCGTGGACGTGTCCCAGACCACTCTCAGTATTCACCCTAACACCGTGGACGTCCCAGACCACTCTCAGTATTCACCCTAACACCGTGGACGTGTCCCAAACCACTGTCAGTACTCACCATAACACCGTGGACGTGTCCCGAACCACTCTCAGTACTCACCCTAACACCATGGACGTGTCCCGAACCACTCTCAGTATTCACCCTAACACCGTGGACGTGTCCCAGACCACTCTCAGTATTCACCCTAACACCGTGGACGTGTCCCAAACCACTGTCAGTACTCACCATAACACCGTGGACGTGTCCCGAACCACTCTCAGTACTCACCCTAACACCGTGGACGTGTCACGAACCACTCTCAGTACTCACCCTAACACCGTGGACGTGTCCCGAACCACTCTCAGTACTCACCCTAACACCGTGGACGTGTCCCGAACCACTCTCAGTATTCACCCTAACACCGTGGACGTGTCCCGGACCATTCTAAGTACTCACCATAACACCGTGGACGTGTGCCGAACCACTGTCAGTATTCACCCTAACACCGTGGACGTGTCCCGAACCACTCTCTGTATTTACCCTAACACCGTGGACGTGTGCCGAACCACTGTCAGTATTCACCATAACACCGTGGACGTGTCCCGAACCACTCTCAGTATTCATCATAACACCGTGGACGTGTCCCGAACTACTCTTAGTATTAACAATAACACTGTGGACATGTCCCGAACCACTCTCAGTATTCAGTATTCACCATAACACTGTGGACATGCCCCAAACCACCTTCAGTATACACTATAACACTGTGGACAGGTCCTGAACCACTCTCAGTATTCACCCTAACACTGTGGACGTGTTCCAAATCAGTCTCGCTGTCCACTATTACACGGCGGATGTGTCCCATACCACACACAGTCTCTATTCACTATCACACAACAAACATATCCCAAACGACACGTGTCCAGAACCACACTCTCTGTTCATTATTACACCATGGACGTGTCACAATCGCGTAATCTGAGTAGACAAGAGGCATTTTACGAGTTGTGATGATGGACAGTAACAGCACTGGGACGTTTACCTACATGTATCCCTCTGTGTCACAGGTGTTCTGTGTGAAAGTAGGTCTGTTCAGTCTGCAGTACTGAGGAGAGAGCAGCGGCCTGCCAAAACCCACATTCACAACCCGTCTCAGAAACACGCTCTGCAAGAACACACACCTGATAACGTTATATCATCTTAAATGACACGCTGTCTCCTTATAATTCCTTCTAAGTTGTTCTGAATCGCCTCTGAACCATCTGTGTTCTTTCATTTATGGTTAAAAAGCTAATTGGGTCCTAACACAAGGCTGAATCCCAAATTCCTCTGATCAAGGGCACTACTTGGTGTGTGGAACAAGGGACTGTATACCTTACATAGCACACTAGCTTTGCATTTGGGATTCAGCCCGGGAAGCTGATTTTCTGATATATAAAGGAGCTGATATTCTAAAGTGGAATAAGAGGAAATATAAAGTAAATCTCGTAAGGTTCTCAGGTCTGCCCTCCAGTCGCGGTTGGAGGAGTAAAAAAACTGGTTAAATTAAGGAACCAAATCATAATCTGTTAATAATACATGGTTTGTGAAACTGCTGTATAAAAACAATATCACACTCAAGGTCATGTTGTTGTACTGAACACGACGCGGTCATTTGTACGCGCTCATATTCATCATAACAGCACAACGTGGAGTCTGATATTGCTTAATTATACAGTGGACGTGTCCCAAACCACACACCCTGTTTACTATAGAGGAAGCATAATCACCATCATCAATTCACTATGGCTGTGTTCCAAACCACTCTATATTCACTACACTGCTTTGGAGGTGTCCCAAACCACACATGATTATATAAGCAACATAAATACTATTCTTAGCTCTCTGAGGCATGCATCCCAAACCGCAGACTCTATCACAAATTCTGACTTATTATCAAGACTTTCTGACAGACGTGTCCCAAACCGCACGCCGCTATATAGTGCTGTCCCAGTGGGTCTTCTGCACACTCTCCAGGCCGCACTGTTGGGACAATACTGCGTTCAGAATAAGTAAAATGTGTGTAGTTGTTGTAGTTTTCCAGTAGTGCCCTTGGTTTGTAGGTTTGGAGCGCTGCACTGGGACGTGTTCGTAGCTGAGCTGTAAAAGTCACTATTTTTAAAAAGGGCAGTAGAGCTGAAACAGTGCTTGAGCTTGAACTTGAGCTGAACTTGGAGCATGCATCTGGAGCATGCACACAAACACACACACACACACACACACACACACACACACACACACACACACACACACACACACCTAAACACAAACACCCCCCCCCACACACACACACACCCATACACAAATATATCATAATATTAAACAAATTTTTACGCTGTTGTAGTTGATGACTTTAAATGTGTTGTTTTATAAATAGCAGATTTTAAATTCTGATTTGTTGCTTTTTTTTTTCATTTTTTATAAATCCACCTATGTTGGCTTTTGTATAAACACATAAACAAACAACAAACAAACAAACACATAAACAAACAAACACAGACAAACAAACAATTGTAAATATATTTTCTAGCATGTCATTTTTTAGATTTATCATAGATACCAAATTTTTCTTTGTCACATTTATGTTATATTTATGACAAGTTTTAAAAATTTAACACACGAATATATCATAATATTAAATAACATTTTACGCTGTTGTATTAAATTATATCATAAAAACGTGATGTTTTATTAAATCTCAGATTTTACGTTCTGATTTGTTTTTTATTATACAGTAAAAACCACCTATTTTGGCTTTTATTAAAAAAAACAACCAACCAACAAACAAACAAACAAACATATGAATCAAACATACATTTTCTAGCATGACATTTTTTTTGTATCTTGTATACACAATTTTTAAATGTTAAATTTCTGTCATATTTTTTTTTTAATATACATTTATGCCTAACACACACACACACACACGCACAATAAAATTTCATTCTTTTCTGAATTTCAGATATCACACAAAATAAAAAGTACCAAGTCGAACGAACAGACAAAGCCTGTGTACGGCACACAGAGTGGTGCAGAATTCTGGATCCTGATTGGTCGGCAGATATATAATTTCCTCAACGATCAGCAACTCTGGTAGTACAATAAAAGGTTTACAGTAAAATTGAGGACATTACAGTTTTCATATCGTCCTTATCTGTAAGGGAACATTTATTTAACGTTCATGAAAGGAGTTCTCCAGTATCAGAGATTTGGACTCATAGGACTTATTTGCAATAACGTGACAAACTGCGATAAACGGATAAAAAGTCTTTCTTTAATAATGAAGTGAAACCTTTCGCAATGTAGTGTAGTGTAACAGAAGATGAATAAAATATTAAACAGAATGAGAAGTCACTCTTGAGTATGATGATTTTTCTAGAACAGCATGACTTGGGGTGGTTTATGCCATTTTTATTGCATCTACAAATGTGTCTCTGACGTATGCGAGACAAACTGGGGCGAGCGGACGTTATGGCGGGATGATAGAGGGAAGAGCGAACTCGTTCTGCGCGTTCACGTCGATATGAAGACAAATCCAGCGTTTCCTGCTGTAATGCACACTGCAGATACTCGACTGTGACTGATACTTCACTCACTCACTCACACGCGCACACACACACACACACACACAAACACACACACACACACGCGCACGCAGCACGGATCATCTAGGAATCAGAAATCAGATCTCTCTCTCTCTGTCTCTCTCACAATCTTGTGTAACACTCGTTCTCATTAGAGCAATGGAAAAGCTGAAGGGACGGATCGATGTTTTCATTTTTCAAATGCTCGTATCCATTAGATGGACTAAATTCATCCATCACTCGCATTCCTTTCTGCTTAGATCCCGGCGCTTTAACAAGTCTCAGCCTCCATATGCATCGAGCCTTATTTCAATAACCTTCATTGTGTCTTTTAAGGAGCTCACTCTCTCGCTCTCTCTCTTTCTTTTTCACTTCCTGTCTCAATCTCAACATTCTGGGAAGAACCTGGATCTTCTCAACATTCCAAAGAAAGGAATGAGGGACATAACTCTGCACTTTCGGGCAGGGGGTGAGATTAACAGCAGCGACGGTGGCAGCAGAATCAGCGATGCGTCCGGCATACCGAAACTGAGTGCTCATAAAGTTTGTCTTTTTTTTTAACACATAAATTACACTCGCAGGAAATTTCACCGCATCCATTAGCGAGGCGACTCCCTGATTTCAGCCTCCACACACACACACGCGCACACACACACACACACACACACACACACACACACACACACACACACACACACACACACACACACACACACCATGTTATCCGAGTCCAATCTCACAGAGCAGACTGCTGCTTTATCTCACAACTCTGTGTGTGGATCACCTGAGAGCACCAGATCTAATAAATAACCCTGTGCTCATGATTTACACAATATAACACACATCAAGAGGGTCATGACGGAATCTGGCTTTTGGGAGACCGGAAACAGTTTTAGTCATTGTTACCTGCTGATAAAGTCTGAGTCGTACAGATTCAGGACAAACTCACAACAGAGCAGACTGAGATTATATTATTACAACCAAACTCAAATATATAAAAGAAAAATACATTAAAAAACGATCTAAAATGCTCACAAACTACAATTAATATGATAATAATTAAAGAGATAGAGAATTCTTTTTTGTTTTTAAATCCTAATTTTAAAAGCCGATTTTGCAAAATCATGACTTCCCTGGAAAATGTGCTAGTGTAAGACACATGGTGTGTTAGAACATTTATAATTAATATATTTATCAGAATTTTAACTACATTTTATATTTTAAAAAATAATAATAATTTTGGTATATAAATCTGGTAATAATTGTATTTTAATAATCTTGAAAGAGAAAAAATATATTTAAAAAATTCAGATACAAAATGTCTAGTACTAAATTGATCAATTAATCAAATTTAATATGATTTTGTTTGTACAATGTACTTCTACGTTTACAATTTTCAAAATGTATAAATGTTAGAATTTGATGTAGTTTTTAATAAATTGAGAATATATGTTATAATTTATAATACATTAGGAGTAAGCATCGCTATCGCCCCTCACATACAGGGAAATCTTTATTACTTAAAAAAAAATATATATATATAACCTTCTAAATTTGTTTTGGGAATAATAAATAATAAAACGAGTAAAAAATAAAAATACTATAAAATTAGAAGAATAAAAATAATAAAACGAGTTCCTTATCCAGCTTGACGAGTCGAGTGTTCTGCTGTACAGTACACACAGAGTGCTCGGGTTGAAGCTGAAGGGCTCGGGAATTAACGCGACTGCATTTATACAATGAAAAATTCAAACAGAACAGAAAGAAGCAAAAAAATAAACAAAAAATTAGCAATTTTAAAATGAAAAGATAATAATAAAATAAAAATCAAAGGGCACACACAGATACAAAAATACAAAAAAATACATGTTGTAAGATACTGCTATGCGTTTCTGCAATTTTTTTCTACATTAAGTAGGAATTCTTCCAGTTTAATAGAGGGCCAGTGAATAAACAGCACATACAGTGAGTACAGTATTAATACCCGCGTGGTCATTACAGGATCACCATGGCTCTGTCACACTCCTGGTCTGCGCACACAGCGAGAAATCAGTGCTAATGAACACATCCTGTGCGAACTTCCCATCCTCCACACACACACACACACACACACACACAGAATTCTGTGCAGTTCTGGAAAGCTGTAATACTGTATTTGGGACAGTAAGTTCATGTGGAGAGTGTGAGAGTGTGATCTCAGCCTGCTTTCACCTCCACCTCCACCACAAGAGGTGAAGAGGCTTCAGGTTTACAGCCCACCACACACACACACACACACACACACACACACACACACACACACACACTCCTCCCCTTTTATTTACAGCCCCATTCATAAAATATGGATCAGCCAGCAGAGCGGCGGTGAAGCCCCGGCGAAACACACGCAGCACAGCGAGGTATAAAATATCCAAGCATGTGTCACGGCCTGAACTATGACTCTCTCCTTCGTCAAATATGCATTTTTCCGCTCAATAATGCATGGCTGGCGGAACCCCACAAAGCACCACGTTTAATACCATGGAAAAAAAAAAAGCACTGTAGCCACAGAGTCATAAATCCACCACGAATAAACCTTCATATCCAAAATAAATAAATAAATAAATAACAGACGTGACAGCCCGACATAAATATCCACCGCACTCACGAGAGAAGAGAATGAAATACATTTCAGAGTAAATCAGGTACCTCCCGCTGTGAGACCCGGCCGCGCACACGCGCGACAGTTTATCCTCCGCGGCAGCCGCGCTCGGCGCACTGAGCACGCTCGGTCCTGTCTCCATGTTTTTTAACAGGTACCAGATAGTCACATGGTCTGAGGCGACCCGGCCTCCTCGATTAGCGTGAGTACGAGTGTGTGCGCACCAATCCGGGGTGACAAATCAGCATGCGACCCAAACCCACCCACAAACACACATACACAGATACACAGACACACAGAGACAGTTTTATCTGCTTTGTGAGGACCTTCCTTTGATGTAATATTTACTGTAACGAATTAACACAGAGCTCGACATAAACCTGACCTCAGGTTAAAATATTAACTATTTTACCTTAAATACTAAGCCTTTTCATTGAATTAAATGATCATTTTATTAAATTTTGTGTATACATTCTGTAAAAAAAGACACAAAACTGGTTTGTGAGGCCCGGGGTGTTTGTGAGGACATTTTACACTAATTCTTACATATTTTTTATTTATTCTTTAATATATATGTTTTTTTTTGTAGTTTTTTCTACTAAATTGTTTTTTTTACTAGACAGAATGTTACAATAAATATATGAACCCTTAATTAACTTAGTTAACACTGATTGACACAATATGTCTGCTGTTACAGTCTCTCTCTCTCTCTCCCTCTCTCTCTCCCTCTCTCTCTTTCTCTATCTCTTTCTCTCTCTCTCTCTCACACACACACACACACACACACACACACACACACACACACACACAAGCCACAACACAAGCAACTCTCTGAACTGATCAACCAAAAACAATGAACACGATGCATGTCAGAAAATTAAAACAGCTTAGTTTTTTACAGTTAAATAAGAAAAATATTATGATTTAATAAAATCTGCATATTGTAAATATTAAATATTGATTTAAATACAGGAAAAATATACATTTTCAAAATAAATGAGTTTAGATTGCTTTTCTTCCCAGCAACTCTGATGTACGAACACCCTCCAACACACACACACACACACACACACACACACACACACACACACACACACACACACACACACACACGCAAATTAATATCAGGACAGAAATCACCAGAGATCACCCAATACGATATAATCATGATAACTTAGTACTGATTTTATATTGGTATTACGATTCTTTTAAATTTGATTTTATAAATATCCCGAAAAGTATTACTTACTTTTTACTTTTTGTTGATTTTGTTACAATTCTTAGCAAATGATTTTGTTACAATTCTTAACAAATAATTGTAGCACACAAAATGCTGTGGTGCCTGATAATGTGTGAATAGCTCCACACAATAACATACTGCATAGTAAATTTTTTCCAAAATTTGTTTTTTATTTTGGATTTTGAAGGCCGTGTGTCGATTCATGAATGGCCACATTAAAGTATTGCGATACCTAACTGAATCGACCCTCCCCCCATCTCTATTATACCGCATATATCATAAAAATCTGAGCAATAAAATGAATAAACGCTTATTCACATACATTTTTGTCCATAACTGCATGCACACGTTTAGTGATATTTGGTGATATTTACATTTAACCTAAAGGTTTTTAAATTAGACGTAAAATATATTATT
Source organism: Clarias fuscus (assembly GCA_030347435.1). NCBI lineage: Eukaryota > Metazoa > Chordata > Actinopteri > Siluriformes > Clariidae > Clarias > Clarias fuscus. The sequence goes on along the minus strand of CM059211.1, from coordinate 7,150,615 downwards.
AAATGAATAAACTAAGCAGTACAACATATTCTATACTCAATATGATTATAATGTCATGTAAAACAATTCATCATAAGCGAAATTTTATAGTTTTGTTCTCTGCTGCCAAATTCCCGAACAACAAGGACACTACAATGGTGTCTCAGTATGCGCTCTACCTACTGTAGGCTGCCTACCTAGGTGTTTTATTTTTTTTTCAAAACATTTTATATTATTATATTCACTTAGATTTATATTCAAATTAATTATTTAATTAAATATTGAATTATTTGTGTAACAGATTTTTTTACAATTTAAATGTATTTTTTTCAGTATACCAGTAAACAAAAACAAATAAATACCATTTAAAACCAGTTTAAAATCTAAGACAAAATCACCTTTCAATCAGAATGTATTTCTATCTTATCCTTATTCTTTTTTTTATTTTTTATTATTATTATTATTATTGTAGACAGGCAACATCTGTGAAAAGCATATAATTGCTATATCATTGTATCAAGCATTCATAGTTAATTTTTTAATTTCCGAAGAGAAGATGACATCAAGTGTAAAATTGTTTAAATAATTTCCTCCCGCGGACAGGAAATGATTCCAAAGGCCAAATGGAGGATGTAAAATAAAATAGGCAAACAAGAAGAATACTAAATATGCACAGACAGACAGACACACACACACACACACACACACAAAATAGTGAAACCTAAAATTGTATTAATGCACAGAACAGCAGAAGATTAGAAGAGCCTCTGGCACTTTTACATCATTTCATATAAAATTCCAAAAATGTAAAAAAAAAAAAAAATGTATAAAATAAATTTAATAGATAGTTAAGGTATTAAATGTGAATACAGCTGTCAATTAACGCAAGCACTGCTGGCAAGTAGAGATCTTATACACCGCATCTAAACATCTTAGCTAAGAAACAGAAAAGAAAAGAAAAGAAAAGAAAAGAAAAGAAAAGGAGAGAGGAGCATGTGTTTGTTAGAGGATGGTGTGCAGAGCGCCCTCCGCGAGTGGAGTTGGAGAGCAGTTGGAGTCTGCGTGTGATTATTTTCCCCCCATTTCACACTCGACAGAATTCACACCAGCTTTTTGTCTTCCTCTCCGGTCACACCACATATTTCTCATAAAAAGAAAAAGACATAAGCTCGCTGCTCACACCACAGATTTGTCCAACTTTTTTCCCGCCCCAGCTCGAGAGCATATTTCGCCGCTCTGCAGATCTGGTGCCGCGAGACGTGTCGCTGCCTGCGCCGGAGCCGCGACGCCCCTCGAGCCACATTTGTTTATCGCAGACCATCGCCCAGGCCTTCTCCTCCGTGAAGTATTAAAAAAAAACTCCACGTTGGCGTAATGGCAGCGTTTACAGCTTGGAGAAGGGAGGAGGCCATGAATTTTTCATAGCCACTCGGAGGGAAAGGTAATTTGCCGCTCGTTGGTGCAGGAAAGGAAGAAAGACTAAAAAAAATATAAATAAATACAAATAGAAAAGAGAGGCCATGTGCTGATCTCAGTCCTGCACACCGCTAGGCCATAACCTTACACCTGCTAGTGTCTGTGTGGCCTGAACATAAGTATGTCCAACTGTGAGGGATAGATACATACATAGATACCTGAGAGAGAAAAAGAAAGAAAGGAAAAATAAAGAAAGAAAGACAGAAAGAAAGAAAGAAAGAAAAAAGATGGATGAAGGATAGATAGATAAATAGAAAAATACATAGAAAAAAAAGAAAGAAAGGAAACGATGGATAGGAACTAGATGATAATAATAATAATAAAGATAATCATAATAAAGACAGAACAGGCAGCTCAGCAGCCAATCAGGTGCTTGTTGCTATGCAGATTAAACCTGACCTCCCCACGCTATTGGTTCCTTTAAGACTTGCTCTGATTGGTCGTTCTTTTTTCATTTTCAGTCCAAACGGAACAGGTACCGTAACTTTCCTGATGATGTCCTCAGAAGTGTGTGTGTGTGTGTGTGTGTGTGTGTGTGTGTGTGTGTGTGTGTGTGTGTGTGTGTGATATATTGTCGTGTCTCCGCCCCCTACTTCCACGCACATCTGCACGCCTCAGCAGACCGGAGCTGTCAATCAAACCCGAGCCGCATTTACCCCCACGCTGAAACATCTGCCCTCTGATTTCACAGCCGGGTCGGGCCACTGCGTGTGTCTGCGTTAACATCATTACCGTAACTAATGGTGCACGATTCGGAATCTCCGTGTTCACACACACACACACACACACACACACACACACACATACACACACACACTACAGCCTGTCAGGGGAGCCTTTAAGGAAAAAAATCTCTGCTTGTGTGTGATGTTATAAACGAGACTTCAGAGCTGCGGCGTGCGCCGATCCATCACGCCAGAGCTCACGTGAAATAATCACAGCAGCTTCTTCTTCTATTACTTTATTACTTTATTTATTTATGAGATCTAACGCCAGGCGATGTCCTCAGCTGAACCATGTCCACATGTCAGGTTTCTATCACTCTCTCCACACACACACACACACACACACACACACACACACACCTAAACCATTAGACTCCCAGTGCCAATAGGTTTCACAGGCTGCAGGCGTGTACGCTGGGATTCAGTCACATGACCGGTGATGACCACTATCACCTCCATCACCTGTCTAATGTTACTTCATTACAGAGTGCAAACTCTGAATAATCGAACTGTTCTTGATAGTGTAAAAAGACAAACAAACCAAAAATGTAATGTGCGTGTGTGTGTGTGTGTGTGTGTGTGTGTGTGTGTGTGTGTGTGTGTGTGTGTGTGTGTGTGTGTGTTCTTCAGGAGCCTGAAGTCAACCCACTATCTCGCTGATAGATATGTAAAAAGATGGACAGATTAATAAATAGATAAATAGATAGTTTAGGGAGGAAGGAGGGAGGGATCAAAGAAACAAAGATAGATAGATACTGTAGTGATGTCATGTACAAAATCTTTTACCCTACAATATATGATAAAAATAAGAAAAAAATCAAGAAAGGATGAAAGAAGAGGAAGATATATAGACTGACAGATAGATCGCATGACACTCGCGTAAGGAAAAGAGAATAAAATAGGCTAAATAATTTATTCTTTTGTGCTATAAATATAAATATACAGGAAAAAAATAAAGAAAGGAAGAAAGAAATGTTTGTTAAAATTCCGCCAAAATTTTTTAATATAAATTATTATAAATTATATATATGATAAATTATTTATACAATAATTGTATTATTAGTAGTAGATCAGATCAGATCGGATCTTTGACTGCACTACTGTATGTATGGACAAAATCAAATCTGATCCAATTCACTCTTTTTATATCCAGACAGCCAAACTCTCTCTCTCTCTCTCTCTCTCTGAAAATCTGATTGAGGAATGTGATTGTGATTTCTATCCTAGGGTTGACACAGAACGTAAATAATCAAATCACGCTGTCTCTTAAACACACACACACACACACATTTCTTAAACAGCTTTGACAATGATATCGCGCCCTGTTGATCGGACCTGTGATTGGAACGTTGCTCAGAGCTCAGTGTCGGCTTCGTAAAGATAAAATCTGGTAGGGAACATCTCTGATCTCACTCAGGAGACGGGATTAAACCCTCACACACACACACACACGCACACACACACACACACACACACACACACACACACACACACACAGAGCACCTATATCCTCACAAAACCCTCACTCTGAATATCATGATGTGTCGTGTGTGAGATTATCGTGCATGCCACACACCTGAGCATGGGGTACGAGGGGTAAAGAGTCTGAGGAAAAAAAATAACTCTCTCTCTTTGTCTCTCTCTCTCTCACACACACACACACACATGACATGGAAAAAAAAGAAAGAAAACAAAAACACAAAAGCTGGCTCAGGATGGTCCAGGAATCTATCAGCACTCACTTTCTCTATCTCACACACACACACACACACACACACACACACACACACACACACACACACACACACACACACACACATGCCAGTAACATCTTTCAGCAGTCCACACCTATACATCTCTCCTCACACTCAGTGAATGTGTGTGCATGCGTGAATATGTGTTGCACAGTAACCGCACTTTGTACTACAATCTGGTATAATGCATCCACACACACACACACACACACACACACACACATGCAGTGACAGAGTTCTTTATTTTATTAATGAACTATTATTAACTTTATTATGAATAAAAAAATTATGAACTAGAGATATTAATATTGGAACATGAATATGAATATAAAAAGGAAATTTGTTGGACATTTGATTGATGTTTGAACTAAATCAGGTGTAAAAGCATTAAAAAATACTATTAAAAGATTTGAGTAAGATATTATATATAGCATGATTTTTTTTCGAGCTTGTGAATCGTTCAGGTTTTACGGCTTAACAGTGAGTCATGGTGACGCCGGGACCCTGACGACCTCTGCTTAACAAAAGAGCAAAACCATGATTAAGGACATTCTACACCTCTCTCTCTCTCTCTCTCTCTCTCTCTCTCTGTGTACTCCTCTTACATCCAAGCACGTCTCTCTCTCTCTCTATCATAATAAAA